>AP025056.1:14630512-14640983 GCA_036186865.1 Eustoma russellianum
ATCACAATCAATGCTCAGTGCATCGAAAGGAATCAGAGAGTAAAATCACAAGCTCTGATACCATGTCAAAATTAAGCAATCAACCTTTTGGATATTGAGAAGAAGAACTCAAACGTGAGAAAAAGAGAATTGGAGAGAACGAAAAGTGTTTTGCTCTGCTTTCTTCATGCCTTCAAATTGGTAACCGTTTGCTGCTTATATGCAGCTTACAGGAAGAGGGAGAAGACTCCAAGGGTAGGAAAATTACAAGAACGTCCTTATTTACAAAACACAACTACTTTAACTACCGAGGGCATTATGGTACATTCAACCTATTTAAATGACGCGCCAAAGCCTTTCTTCTCCAATTCAACGCAGCAAGCCTGCTGCGTGATCCTCCCGTAACTGCAAGCGTCTGCCTTCGCTTCCTCATCACTCCTATTAGTCAAAGCCAGCTCCCCCAACTCACCAAACACGCGAGTCCCATAACTACTTCTTCATACGGGCTGTTCTTCTTGTTCCTCACTCATACACGTACAACAACTACCTTCTTTACACCCCTTTTCAACTCCACCAATGCACTCCTTGAGTTCGAAACTTCAACACTCTTCACACTTGGTTCGTCGAAAAGAATTAAAATATAATTTAATCAAATGTCATGTTAGTAGAGTTACTTTTTAATTTAAAATCTATATGATTTGGTTGTGTGTGTCTCTGTGTGTTTGTGTGTGTGTGTGTATTGATTCCAATTCCAGCTTCAAATCCAAACAATACGTACGTTAATGATGTGCCCTCCATCTTTCATATCAAACGTTTATGGATTTAGAAGTCAATTCCATTTCGATTACATTATCATTTTAATTCCGATACCAATTCTGAAGTTTAAACCGAACGCTCGTAATTCCTTATAAGATCATGGAACTAAAAGGACTCTTGACGTATACAACAGGTGGATTATAACATTATCGTATCACACACACGAAAATCTAGATATGTTTTTGTCTCTTGAGGTACATTGAATACCGGAATCACCAGGGAGCTCAAAATTCGTTGTTGCACAATTGTTATACATTGTTGATTTTGAATGACTTAACAATTGGTTGATTGATGACATTAAATGCAACCGTTTTTTCTTTCTCGGTTAGTGTTTAAAAAACAACTAGAATTGCTGTTGTCAAATAAATTAATTATCGGGTTTCTGGTTATTAGAATACATGATTCGTGGTGGTTCAAACATTGAGCAACGGGTCTTGGTTAAAAATATCAGAACAGTGATGGTATAACTAGGATTATAGTGATCAAGTCATTTGAAAAATAGGAATATATTAATAGAAACTAATCCAAAAAGGGAATGAATGCGCAAAATTGGATTTATTAGCTATTCTGACAAAATAAAATAAAAAAGTGATAAAAGAAGTGAATGCTCGTGTTCATAGGGAGTAATGGCTTGTCTTTCTGGTTCTAGGATACTTTAGTATTTAAGAATGAAATACGGTGACAGTGACACAACCACATTTGATTACCAAATTTCAGATGTTATTTCACTATGATAAGAGTGATCATTTTATTTAGCTTAAAACTCTAACAACGAACGGTACAAGGGCACATACACGCCTATTACAAAACAATGAATTTTCACAATTACAGAATTTCATATGTTCTTTTGTAATAATACAGAAGATATTTTATTAAGCTTAGAACTCCCATAACGATCAACATAGTTTATACCGAAATATGGTTCAGAGACACAAACACGTATATACCAAATCAATGAATCTCCACAGTCACCGATTTCTTGATACTCTTTTACCGTAATAAATATGGCTATTTTATTTAGTTAAACTTCAACAACGATCAATATAGTTATCACTGAAATACGCCGGCAAGATGATCATATTTTAATAATTCACATAGTTACTAGCAATTTTTTATCTCACATATAAAGTAATATTTCAGAATTATTAAATTTTTCTCGTCAATCATATTTATTAGATTATACATTTTTGTTTGAATTAATTATTAAATCGCAAGGACGCAACTTCTGTTAAAACCCCTACACTCATTAAGGTTAACTCTGAAAACAAAAAGTGCTATTTAATTTATTTCGGTCGAAGTCCAATGAAATCGGTGTTCTCTGTATAATTTCGTCCCTTCTAAATAATTAAGAACAATTTACCCATGTCCTCAAACTCCTCCCCACCCCCCATATAAGCATGTTGGAGTCCAAATATGGCATGGAAATCGGTTATGTCTCATATGAGGCAAAAGATGAAGCTTTCAATCACGCAACATCACAGTATAAATTGGCCCACGGTTTAATTTTTTTATTTAAAAAAAACTCCAGTTTATACATGTGACATCGCGTGATTGAAGACATCATATTTTTTCTGACTCATATGAGGCCTACTCAGACCTGAACCACATGGAAATGGGTCTGGCAGCTCGTCTCTGAAAAGTTATCTACTCAGATCTGAGAATCAGCTGGTCTCTGAGAATCGCTCGTCCTCCTGTCCCACCTCACTACAGTAGCCTCATTTATGTTCTTGGTTAAAACTTCATAGATTTTTTTTCTTTTTGTCACAAAATATCATTATTCAAACTTACAGACCTCTACTATTCAAAGTCTTATGAGACTTTATGAAAGATACAAATCAAAGTAATCTAACGAATTCTTAGGTAGAAAGATATTGATCCGATGTCCATACAATGCTAACCGCAAATTAGATTTATAGAGACCTAAGTCTATACTGGAGCCTACTTCATACCAGCAGTGATCTAAACATTCACACTGTGACGGTTAAAACTCAAAACTATAACCTTCTTGTTATAATAGACAATTCCAACTAAGTTAGGTTTCTTATACACTTTTTCTTTCCTTTTCCTTCAGAATGGCTGGAACTTAAGTTTTTGAAGTTTGAAGTAAAGAAATCGATGTTTAACGAATATATATATATGATTTTATCGCCGACCACTTGACAGTTACAAAGTTAGGAACGCGACAATTCACATCATTTACAATGTCTGAGAAGAAGTCTAAAGTCTATTCTATACCTTTTTATTATCAGAATCAAAATGATAGATATAGAAACGAAAATAAGTTTGAGTTGTAAACTCATATACGTTCGATATAGAAAATGGAATGTGTATCATTACTATACATGCTATTTAGAACGCGTTTGAAAAAGAATAAAAATTAAAATGCACCCACACGCGGTAGTGGCACATGGCGGGGCGATGGTAGCGGCATGGTGGCGGTGGTGGTGTGGGGCAGCGGCGAGGTGTTGGTAGGTGACAGGAGGGGTGGCACGATGGTCACACGAGATGACGTTGTGGCGGTACGTCGTGGTGTGCCAGAATGAAGAATATGTTTTGATACCTAATTGAATTCCATAGATTGATTGTCATATCTTTCAAACAAACATAAGTATCAATCTTTTTTATACTCATTCTTTGATTCCGAAACCCAACAACCAAGCGCTCCTTATTTATTCATGTACACGTTACTACCCTGATTTCCAAACTGATTTCCAATCTATTATCTCTAATAAAATATTTCTGGCTTCATCAACCATCTTAACGTAGGTGGTTTTACTGAAAGTTTTTTGCACTTGATTTTACCCTAATTAAAGTCAGAGTGCCAATTTGTTGTTAATTGGCTTCCAAGCCGCATTACAAAGATTCCCTTTTTTGGATTTTGATTGGTCTGTTTGTATTCGGCATAAAACCTCTAATAGTCTAACTTAAACCACGAGATGCCTATAATGGTTAATGGGTCTAAGGGAGTCCAAAGAACCCTTCATTCTAGAAGGTAACCTTATGACTATAAAAGAATTTCTTTATTTTTTATTCTAAAGCATAGCTAAATTGATACTTGAGTTAAGATATTGTTCTAGAAAAGTGTAAGGTAGAACCAGGACACGCGCAGCGTGTGAGCAACACTGTTATCGGGCGTGAAGGCCATAGGCTGAATCTGATCCAAATCTGTTAGGTTACAAGTCTGGTTTGCAGTGTTCTCCTTCTGTGAATTATCTAGTAATGCTTATCAATCTAGGAGGCCGTTGTGTTCATGATTTACATCCTCCACGCAGCTCCATAGAGCTGAAACGGTAGGAGCCCCATGAGACCAAAGATTTGACTTTTTACTCTAAAAGAAATTCTCCACTTTCTGATAAAAGAATCTTATTTTTCTCACTTTTTCCTCTCTTTATTATATTTACTGAATTATTATTATATTTACTGAATTAGTGTCGGAAGGCTTTTGGGAAGTCCGATCCCATCAACTCTAATAATGCACATTTTCTATTATAGATCTTAGATTATGTAACTGATTCACACACATCAACTTAAACGTAAATGTAAATGCATACATAAATTTAAGGTTGTTTTGGTATCGTAGATTTCAACTTAAGTTACATTATAGGAATGCGTCTGCTGCAATTGAGACTTTACGTATCGCTTTGCACCGTGCAGGTGTATATCGGTTTCATTCTCACTCTGTTGTTTATGGTTGCATTAAAAAAAATCTTTAAAAACTATGCTTTATTCTAATTCTAGGGGGAAAAAGATAAAGTTCTTTTTTCTAATTTTGACAAATTACGTTTCCCATAAGGCCAACAGCACATAAAGAGATTCAATATTCCAACAGTTTTTTTTTTTCCAATTTTTTTTTTTTGTGAGCCATTCGATCATTGGATAGGTCCAGCAAGAATATCCATAATATTTTTACAAAAACTTGGGAATGTCCCTATAGTGTAGGATCACCCGCTCATGTTCTTATACTCATTTATGTGTGACTAATATGCCATGTTATTGCTAATAAGGTATAACTAAAGTTCTTATACTCGTTTACGTGTGACTAATATTCTATAGTATTGCCAATAAAGTCTATCTCAAATGACTATAACTGAGTTCAAAGACCAATAGTTATTGAGTTCAAATGTTTATAAGGGCGAAATTCATCTACTTTATAATATAGCAGTTTGGCTCTCATTTTATAGTGCTTTATTTATGTACTTTCTTTTTTTTTATAATGTATTTTCACCATTTGGTGACATATACCCATTTCTATTTTTACTGGAGTCAAGAGCACATTCTTCTTTGACTTTAAAATATGATGGAATAAAACAAAATGACTCAAAAATTGGTTGCGCTTCTTATATTGTGAGGTAGCAGTTGATCGACACAACTTGACATAATTTTCATTATGCATCATCGAAAAACAACTTCTGTGTGTTTCTAATACATAAGTGGTTGCGCATATCCGAATCTCATATACCCCGACTTAGACAAGGACTTCTTAGGCAATAGAGTAATGTTTTTGTTGTGCTGACATATACCATATATAAAAGAAAAAATATTTTACGATATCTCCAAAAGAAAATGAAAAAACACCGTAGTTAAAAGCCCACTCACTCAGGCAACTAAAGACAAGCCCAAAATAAAGCAGCAAATCCAATAGGTCCAACAAAAGGAAGAGGCGGGTCCCACACGAACAAAAACCACAGACCACTCAATCAGATCATTCCCACACCAAAACAGATTCCACCGCGGAATCCAAGCAATGAATCGAACACAAAACTTGCAAATAAAAAGGAAAAACAAAAGAAAAACTCCAAAAATTAAATTAAAACCCAGAAGAAACATCTTTTGAAATGAAATAAAAAAAAAGGAAAAAAAAAAGTAAAGGGAGAAAACAAGCCGGATCCATTTATTACAACCTCACATGGGATCATCGAAATTTAGAGCAA
Organism: Eustoma russellianum; assembly: GCA_036186865.1. NCBI lineage: Eukaryota > Viridiplantae > Streptophyta > Magnoliopsida > Gentianales > Gentianaceae > Eustoma > Eustoma russellianum. The sequence continues at coordinate 14,636,239 of AP025056.1, forward strand.
CAAAAAAAATAAAAAAGTTAGAAAAAAGTTAAAACATCAAGAAACAGAGTTTCAAAAGGCATCATCGTGTCCTATCGCAATTGTTTTCATTCGCTACCAAGAAAAACGAAAAAAAGGGTGGGGTTTTTGCAATAAAAATGTTTAGGAACGAATTAAAAACGATTGGATTTGATCTACACAACTTTGGCAGACATAGAAAGAATCGGGGCAAAGCCAATGACTTCATCAACAAAAATAAAAATTTCAACTATTTCAACTCTTACTATTCCGTTCCTTTTCGTTTTCTTTTTAATTTTACTCCGTTAATCTTCTACTGCTTCTGCCCTAAATTGCCGTGTGTTGTTTATCTCTCTTTATTCCCATCAAGTCCACTTGCCCGTGTTTCTCTCTTCACCTCTTCTATCGATCTTCTGATTTTCAGCTTAATTTTTGTGATTTTTTGATTTCTTGTTGATTGGTTGTTGTTTTCGTCGGATTTGGGCATCTGGGTCTCATATTTTCTGTTGAGTTTTGCGAATTTCTGCGACGGAATAGTGATGGGATGGGGGAATAGGTGCATGCGGTGTACCGATGTGTTCTGAAGAAGTTCATCAGTAGAAGTTTTTGAGGGAAATTTTTGGTGGAGGCGTGGATTTCTAGGGTATTTTGAACGGCAATGGATGGGGGTTCAGAAGGAGAGGGCGGCAGGAGTATGAATCACAGCCCACCGGAGGGGCAGAAGAAGCCCAAACGCCAGATGAAGACTCCTTTTCAGTTGGAAATTCTGGAGAAAACATATGCAAGTATGACCCTTCTTTTTGGTTCATTTTGAGTTATTTTTGCAAAGTTTCCCCCCTGGCTGGTCTCTTTAAGTGTTTAGTTTTGTGTTGTTTAAGGTTTTGGTTTGGATGTTTCAATTTACATGTAAAGATTGAGGCTATTGTACTGGTTTATTGATGATTTCTTTGTATGTTTTCTACTGAACTGAGCTAAAAGTTAGATTCTTCAGTGTTCGTTGTATGTATTGGTGACAATGCATCACAATCATGCACTTTTGATTTTGATTGCAGTCTGTTCATTGGTTGTAAATATGCGAATCCTTCATAAATGCTTTTTCTTAACAACTTGCTGGGTTTACACAAGTTTTCTGTTTATTGCGTCCTGAAATTCATTCCTTGATGTTCAACATTGGTGGTTTCTACAGACGAGACATACCCATCTGAGGCAACTCGAGCGGAGTTAGCAGAGAAGCTGGATTTGACGGACAGACAGCTCCAGATGTGGTTTTGCCACAGGAGATTGAAAGACAAAAAGGAGGCTGCGGGAATGGCTACGATGAAGCCACGTGCTCCTAATTCAGCTGGAAGAAGGGATTTGGGGGACTCCCCTAGGGATGAATGGGTGGGGAATGAACCATGTAATGAGGATTTGTCTGGGTCAGGGCCTGGTTCAGGATCAAGATCAGGATCAGGATCAGGTTCAGGTTCAGGATCTAGCCAGTTTGATAATGGGGGTTTTATGCCGATGGCCCCAGTGAGGTATTATGAATCACCGAGGTCGGTGATGGAGCGCAGGGTACGGGCTTGTGTAGAAGCACAGTTGGGGGAGCCAATAAGAGATGATGGGCCAATTCTCGGGGTGGAGTTTGATGATTTGCCTCCTGGTGCTTTTGGAACACCTATAGGTATATGACATAATTGTTGCTGTTACTGCTGGTTGATTTGTAATTTTCTTTCTTTGTCAAATAATTCTAAATTACCGCAGTGGAGATCATAGAGTATTTACTATTTTGAGGAATTTAGTTGAGATGGTGAGAGTAACTCAATCTATCTCTACTGAGTGTGCAGTATCCCAGATTGCAGTGCTTGTCTCTTTTCTTGCGCTGACCGCATTGAATTTGTGTTGTCGCTTTCCAGCTTGTTTTGCCCCCTGATTTTTCTGTTTTCATCCCTCTTTTAGTTTTTTTTTTTTTTTTTTTGGGTGGGGGCTATGGAGTAGGAGGGAAGGGGAAATAGGTTTTCGCAAATTTCAAGAGAAGGTTGGATGATCTCACAGTCAGATTTCATCAATTTGATGTTGCATGGTTTGGTATGGAATGTGGTTTACTATCCAGTAGTGATACCACTGAGCAAGCTGTCGCCAATCTTGTGAATGTTGTTACAATTTGAAGAATATGGGTGTCAATGCAGTCCTGGTCCACTGTTCCTGTTGCTTAACTAACTTGCACGGAAACCTCTTATTTTTTCTGTATCCTTGGATTGGCAAGGGCTCGATGAAAGAGAATCATATTTATAATAGTGCTATTATTTCTCTCTCTCTTTCTAATTCATGTTATTTCTTTTCGATCAGTGACAGCTGAGCATCAAGATCGTTATAGGTCCTCATATGAAAACCAGCTATATGGGCATTTTGACACCAAGCAAAACAAAGTTTGTCCCTTTCACTTGTTTTTTTTTTGTTTTTTTTTTGTTTTTATTTATTTATTTATTTGTAAGTCTTCTTTCACTCGTCTTCAGTTTGATGTATTCATATTTCTCGTTTAATGTTACTTCCCTGTCTCAATAGTACTGGCTACTTTCTATTTCAAGTTGTCCCAAAAATGTTGTCACTTTAGAGAAGTGGAAATGCATTAAAAGCCAAATTTCCTATGACACTCTTGCCACTATCATTTGTATTTAATGCGGGCGAGAGAAAGAATGTTTTGACAATAAGGGAATAATAGACTTACTTTATAAAACACTTTGCCAACAGTTTCTTAAATGATGTTCTAATACTATGTGCAAGTCAACTAGGCCAATATTTTTTGCCGGAGGGAGTATTGGATTCCGAGCTGTAAGTATAGAGACCCTGCAAAGGGCATGGGAAATAGGTCAATAAAGATAAGGGACTTGAAGAAAAACAGGCTTTGGTCTGTAGGTCGTTGTTTTGTTTTTGGATTGTTAATAATGTTCTGGCCTTGCTGGTGTTATTCCTTTTTGTTCTCTCTCTCTCTCTCTCTCTCTCTCTCTCTCTCTCTCTCTCTCTCTCTCTATTTGTTCTTGTGTCTACGATTGGTGGTTACCATGTTTTTGTAGTAGTAAATTACCGGAAATATTAATTTTTTGGTGGATTTGCTTTGTTAGTTCTTGAGGTTTTTCTCTTCTATTATTCAGGCTGCTATTGGTACTCTTCAAGAACCTGCAGATTTGAAGATCAGATCTGATGCATATGGGCAACTTGGCCCTGCTTACGTTTATGATTCGAATGCTGTTGCCGCTTCTGGAAATATTTTGCCTCATGTGCAAGGAAACGGTATTGTGTCACGGCAATATGGTATTGAAGGACAGCATCAAAGTACCAAAATCTTATCTCAGCCAGGAAGGCTGGGGCATTTATCTCCCCCTGCTCTTATTGATGCCTGGAATAAAAATAATGAAGACATTGCAACAATGGAGAGAAATAGCATGGATATGATACAGATGGAGAGAAAGCGCAAGGTGCTGTAAATTCTTATAATGTTCGTAATGTTTCTTCTTTCCAAAACTTCATAGATTCTGCATTTGTTCTTTTTCGATTGCAGAATGATGAAGCTCGAATCGAAAGAGAAGTTCAAGCCAATGAGAAGAGAATACGAAAGGAACTTGAGAAGCAAGATATTTTAAGGAAAAAGGTCTGAAAAGATGCACACTTTTTTAAAACCACTGGTCCCTTTTTTTTCCCTTAAAATATATTTCTGTTAGCTTGCAAAACAGGTGCGCCTTTTTTTGGCAACTGACATTGCTCTCGTCTACTTTAGAGGGAGGAACAATTGAAGAAGGAAATGGAACGTCAAGATCGAGAGAGGCGGAAAGAAGAACAAAGGATGATGAGAGAGCAGCAGCGTAAGGAGGAAAAATTTCAACGTGAGGAGAGACGTGAAATGGAACGCCGACAGAAGTTCATTCAGAAGGAACTTTTGCAGGTAATTTTCTGAGTGTATAGCTTTCTCAGAAAAGTCTAATAAGTCATCCTCTCACTTTTAAGTTGTTAAATAGAGGTGTGTACATTATACACTTTAACACTGCCTTAGGGTGGGTTTACCACACAAGAGGAGCAGGAGAAAGATGTCAGTGCTTAAACTAGAGCTCAAAATCTCCTTTTCTAATATTATGATAAATTACCGCTCATGCAGAAGTTTTATTTGTTAGGGAGAAATGTAAATTATACACTTACACTCTTGAAATGATCTTCCTGGTGTAACTGTTAATGTTTTATTTTCTAATTATTTTTGCATTGTTTAGGCTGAAAGGAGACGACAAAAAGAAGAGCTCCGGAGAGAGAGGGAAGTGGCAAAGCAAAAACTTGCCATTGAGAGGGCAGCAGCACGTAGAATTGCAAAAGAGTCAATGGAGCTGATCGAGGATGAGAGATTGGAACTAATGGAACTGGCTGCAGCTAGCAAAGGATTGCCTTCAATTGTTTCTCTTGACTATGATACTCTACAAAGCCTTGATGTATACAGAGGTAGGCATATCTTGAGGTGCAACTTTGTTATTGATATCTTTGTTAAATCTTTTGTTGTGTGCTTCAGATTCTCTTTGTGATTTCCCACCCAAATCCATTAAAATGAAGAAGCCTTTTGCTGTTCGACCTTGGGTTGATTCAGAAGACAACGTGGGGAAACTGCTTCTGGTATGGCTTCATGACTTGACTAATCCGTAATTAACATAAATTAGCTCACGAAACTCTTGTAGTTTCTTGTTAGCCCTCAAAATTAAGTGACTATAGTTTTTTTTTTTTTTTTTTTG
>AP025056.1:14640993-14676353 GCA_036186865.1 Eustoma russellianum
TTTTTTTTTTTTTGGCATGAGGGTTCTTTGAACCATATCGCAACTACCTGTGTCTGACATTCGTGTACCTTTCTTGTTTCTTGAGTTGTGAAATCCTCATTGATATTTCATCCTTACATTTGATGCTTCAATTATGTGCTCTTTTCCTCCTTTTTTTTTTTAATTTTGTTTTCTCTAACATTTGTCTTTTCTTGTCCGAGGCTTTTATTTTACTAAAGAAAGAGTTGTCAGATTATTAGAAGATATTTTTTAATTCCTTTGTCACATTTGCACTAAGGATGGGCGCTTCATGTGAGGTATAGAAGAGAGTTTTGCTGATTGATGGAACAAGTGAAGTAGATAGCAAAACATTGAAATATTAAATAAATATAAGCTTGGAAAGAAAACATCATGGCCAGGGTACTCCCCTGTTTGTGTTCGGTATCCACTGGAGGTCGAGGTCAAATAAGAATAGTCTCCCCAAATGCTAAAATGGCCTTGGCGAACGTCCAGCGACCTAACACTTCATTCTTTCCGGCATTATTTTGTACTTCTTCCGAACAAGTTGCTTGCTCATCTGTTCATTTTGGTTAGTTTAAATCTTTTTGTCTATCCTTAAACGTGTTAGGAAAATAGAAATCACTTTAAAATTATTTTGGTGAAAATGTATGGTTTTCAAGAACCCAAAAAGAAATTAACTGCTCAGAATAAGAAGATACAATATGACTATTCTTTTGGAGCCCATACTTTGTTCTTTGTGGTTGTCTGTTACAGCTCTATCTATTTGACGGTGTATATCATATTTTCTTGGACTTAATTTCGGTTTTAAGATTGAACTTTGATTTCCTTTCAGGTTTGGAGGTTCTGTTTTAATTTTGCAGATATTCTAGGCCTTTGGCCGTTTACCCTGGATGAATTAATTCAAGCCCTTCATGATTATGTGAGTTTTGAATTAGGGTTTTGTCCCTGAATTTGAAGCCCATTTGTAGCTCTAATGAATTATGCTCTTTAGCAAACCAATGCTTCTCTCTTCTTTGTCTTTTTTTACTTGTTAACAACTTATTTTAAGCCGTGCTTCACTTCTGATTAGCTTGATGGTTTATTTTTGTCCAGGATTCAAGGCTACTTGGTGAGGTCCACATCTCCCTTATGAAAATGATTGTAAAAGACATTGAAGATGTTGCACAAACGCCATCTGGTGGCCCTGGAACAAATCAGTACAGTGCGGTTAACCTTGAAGGTGGACACCCTCAGATTGTTGAAGGGGTACTGTACTTGCGACTCTTTGAAGATTTTTATTGGCTGTTTTATGCTCTATCTTATTCTTGTAGTACTCTCAATCTGATTAACCATTTGAATTGTGTGGATGAGAATTTCTGTGGTGATTTTAAAAAAAAAAGAATTTCTGTGGTGGTAGTTGCAAATAGAGGCTGTTGTTTATCTACAATGTGATGAATAAATTCTTATCGATTCTGTTTCCCTATTACAGGCATATCTTTGGGGTTTTGACATCAGAAATTGGCAGAAGCACTTGAATCCACTTACGTGGCCAGAAATATTGCGACAGTTTGCACTGTCAGCTGGATTTGGTCCACAGCTGAGAAAGAAGGCTACTGAGCATGTTGGACCTAATGAAAACGATGAGGTCTGCCATTCGTCCTTTACCTTAAGTCACTAATCCATCTGAGATGCAAAAATCCTTGACAATCTAGTTTTCTCGTATTCTGCTTTATTTTTCCAAACCTGTACTTAGTTTCTAACATACATTTACCCCGAGCCAACATCTCAAATATTCCAATATTTGCTGGTAAATTGCTGGTAAAAATGAAATTATGATATGGCAGTCTGTAGCATGTTCTCTTGCTTTGTATTATGGTACAAAAGTTGAGAATTGGTATTGATGTCTACTTTTCTACTAATTAAATACTGCTAACTGCTGTTTTATTTGCTGCAGTAAAATTAAAATCTCAGTTCCATATCCTTCTGCGCTAATGTTTTTTCTAGTGTAGTTTCTACTGTATCAGGAAGAAAGTCGAAGCCACTTAAAATTTTTTTGGCATGAGTAAGATGGTTTGACAATCTGCAAAGCTGACCTTCAAAGCTAGCTGGGTGTTGATGGATTAAATCTATTAGGGCTGGTAAGGCCAAGAATGATGTGTAAGGAAGCCATTAGTGAGAATATGACATGCTAAGTCTTAGGTGTTGGAAATATGCCTGAAATGATTAAGGTCAAGAATGATGTGGAGGGAAGCCATTAGTCAGAACTATGACATACATAGTATTAGGTGTTGGAAATGTAGCAGAAATTATTAATATGGCAGAGCAATGGGAAAAATTTTCGAGTATCTGTTGCTTTACATGATAAGTGTGCTTTATGGGTTAATGTCATCCAACTTGTAAATTGGTGAGTTTGTCCGCCTGATGGTATTATGTGCTTAAAAAAATGTGCATTCTGTACATCTGTTTGATTTTAGCTCATGGTTCTTAAGAAATTGAATAAGCCTCGCAACATTCCCTGCTTTCATTTGCTCATAAAATATCCCCGGACTGTTTTTCAAGCACTGCTATCTTTGAGAAAATGGATAGGAACCTCGAAATCTGAAGATACTTGAGTTGGCCAATCATAACATATGATTTTACATTTTCAGACTAAGGGCTCTGTGTATATAGTATCCACTCTTCGTAATGGTTCAGCAGTCGAAAATGCTGTTGCCATTATGCAAGAGAAAGGATTTTCCCTCCAAAGAAAATCTAGGCATCGGTTGACGCCAGGAACTGTGAAATTTGCTGCTTATCATGTACTTGCCCTAGAAGGGAGCAAGGGATTGAATGTCCTAGAGCTTGCAGACAAGATCCAGGTAAACAGTAATCAACAATTTCTGTCTATTCGAGAGATTGTTTTCCTAGAACTTCTTTATTCATTTAGGTTTCTTGGCTGTTTTTCTTTGTTTTGGTGTGTCCTAGAGATCTGGACTACGTGATCTGACGACGAGCAAGACTCCGGAGGCCTCCATTTCTGTTGCCTTGTCTAGGGACCCAGTACTTTTTGAGAGAATAGCTCCTTCAACTTACAATGTGCGACCTGCTTATAGGAAAGATCCTGCTGATGCGGAGGCAGTGATTGCAGAAGCTAGGGAGAAAATCCAGAAATATGTTAATGGTGTTTTGGCAGGGCAAAATGCTGATGAAGAAGAAAGAGATGATGATTCTGACTCTGATGCTGAGGGTCCTGAAATTGATGATTTGGGTACTCCGTCAGATGTGAACAAGAATGCCGGGCGAACTGATGCTAATGGAACGGACGAACAGGCTGATAAAATTGTTGAAGCAGTTGACTTTGGTTTGGATGGTAAGATGCTTACAATGTGTTACATTAACTACTTTTAGTCTCTCTCTCTACACACACACACACACACACACAGAGAGAGAGAGAGAGAGATGCTGTAATGGCTTTTCCTTTAGTTAGTCGGAACAGGACTGCTGTTTGCATGTGAGCAACCGTTTTTTTTCTCCTGTGGTGAAGGTTCAGCTGCTAGAACGACAAACCAAGGAACTGAAATAGATGAAAGCAGATGTGGTGAGCCTTGGGTTCAAGGGCTTTCAGAAGGAGAATATTCAGACTTGTCTGTGGAAGAGCGCCTGAATGCTCTTGTTGCCTTGGTTGGGATTGCAAATGAAGGGAATACTGTCCGCGTAGTACTCGAGGTAATGGTTTGAACTTCTCTTTCTTGACATTATAAATTTTAATTTAGAAAAGTTGTTCTCAATTGCATCTGCTTATCTATCTTTCAGGATCGACTCGATGCAGCAAATGCACTTAAGAAGCAGATGTGGGCAGAAGCACAGTTAGATAAGAGGCGCATGAAAGAAGAGTTTATTTCTAAGCTTAATGATTCTGGTTACCCTGCTGCTGCAGAGGACAGCCACAGTCCATTCGTTGGGGCTGATGCTACAAACCATGAGGGATCTGTGGAACATCGAGTGACTGATGGGGTAGTAGCTTCTACAGAACATTTCAATATGGAGATTGATTCTTTGCCTGTGGAGAAAAGTTGTCCGGCACCTGACGCCAGTGGTCAAATGCCTAACATGAATCAGCAAAATGGATACACAGCAGAGAGATCACGCATGCAGATGAAAGCATATGTTGGCCATATGGCAGAAGAGATGTATGTTTACAGGTCCCTTCCTCTCGCTTCAGATCGAAGGCGTAATCGTTATTGGATGTTTGTTGCCTCTCCTTCTAGCCAAGATCCAGGTTCTGGCAGAATTTTTGTTGAATCGCCTGATGGTTTGTGGAAACTTATAGATTCTGAGGAGGTATGTATATGGTGGTCAAGTGATTTGTCTTTCCTATCTCTTCTTTGTCGTGAGAGCATGTTTTTCAGTTGAATTTCATTATGCTTTGAATATCTTATTCTTTTTCTTCGTACATTCTCCTGCAAGTTTTGCTCAATCAGGTCCTTGTGCTTTTTCTCTGGTTTTGTGGAACCGCCTATGCAAGTGAAGTCACTTATTTGCTCTGTGGGAATACTGCCTTGTGTCGTTCTTCTTGTTTTCCCTTGGTGGGGCAATGTGTTCATTTTTCCCTGTTGAATACATGTTTGTGTGTGCACGCAACATTATTAGGTCTGTGTGTATTTCTGTAAGTTTTTTTTTTTTTTTTTTTGCAACAATCATCATTGCTAACTGCATTAGACTATAAACTGGGATGGGGACAACTGCATGAAGATGAAAAGGATCCAAGTGTGAGATGAACTATGAAGTATTAGAGTATAAGAATGACTTCACCTCCTCTGCTTTTGAGCTGTGGTTGTGCCTGGTCTTCATTTTAATTTATATTGACATTTCGAAATGTTTCAATTTTATTTACAAAAAAAAAATGTTTCAATTTTCATATCATTTCGCCCCGTTACGCATGGTCACATGACTTGGCCCTTACTGTACTGATGTAAAAATCAATAACCTAAAAAACTGATCTGGTCATGCAGGCATTTGATACCCTTTTGACATCGTTGGATACACGTGGTGTCAGGGAGTCTCATTTGCATATAATGTTGAGAAAGATTGAGCCATCTTTCCGTGCACGTGTCCGTCTGAATTTGTCTGGTACCACTGCTACCAGTCAGTCCGGAACGAAACCTGGGAATGAAGTTGCGGAAGTCTCCATCAAGGACAATATTGAGAGTCCTAACGGAATAGTGTGTGCTAGAGATTCTGATGGAATAGAGTCATGTTCATTCAAAATTGACCATGGTAGGAATGAGAGGGAGAGACAGAATTTGCTGAAAAGATATCAAGATTTTGAGGTTTGGATGTTGAAGGAGTCCTTAAATGTGTCAGTATCGCGTGCCTTGGCTTGTGGAAAGAAACGGTCTAGTCTACTGTTGGGGATATGCAATCACTGTCTTGAAATTTTTATGGACGATGCTGGCTATTGTGCTTTTTGTGGTAGGAGTTATAAGACTGTGAATAGAGAAAGCATTTTAGAACAAGTTCTTCTCGGGGTAAAGTCGAGTTTTGGGCCAGGAAGTACCAGTGTTTCAAAATCAACTCAACCTCTCAGGGTCAGGATGATTAAGGCTCTTTTGAGTTCTATCGAGGTCAGGATAATGAATATCTTATTTGATTGCATAATTACTTGAATTGCTGTCCTTCAGTTTTTCAATCCTTTGGTCTAAAGTGACTATCTTGAATTGACAGGCTTCTGTTCCACAAGATGCTCTTCAATCTGCATGGACAGAAGATTTCAGGAAAACATGGGCCCTGAAGCTGCAAAATTCATCATGCACTGAGGATCTTCTACAGGTAACTCCCAAGTTTGGTACCATAATATTAGTTTGCACACGCAGAGACATACTTGAACACATACAGTCATACATACATATAAACAGATAACACAGGTAGACATTGATGTTGCTGCTATTATTATTGTTGCTCTATTCTTTTCATTATTATTGTCATTAATAATAATATTATTACTACTTTGTAGAGTATGACGCAACTTGAGAGAGCCATAAAACGAGATAATTTATCATCAGACTTTGAAACGACAGAGGAATTGTTGAGCTATTGTGCTTCATCAAGAAGTGCTCTTTATGACTCTTCTTGTCTTGCTTCTGTTCCGCATCTTCCTTGGATACCACAAACGAGCGCTGCTGTTGCTCTCAGGCTTTTGGAGCTTGATGCATCAGTATTCTACAGTCCAGATCAAAAACCTGAGCCTTGTGACGAAGAAAATATGGAAAACTTTATAGTTGAGTTCTTTTACTTTGTGATGCTGTACTTTTGTGGGATCCCTCTTTAGTTATTGCATATATTTGTTTCTTGTAGCTGCCTTTACTTATGGTTGGTAGATTGTGTCGTGGTTGCAGAATCTTTCTTCAAGGTATCCATCAGAAACTGTAAAAGGCGAGCCTGGGGAGTTCAGCCGTGATAAACAGCTGAAAGAGGAATATTGGGATTACAGGAACCAGAATGCATCTAGCAGTTCCAAGAAGAACAAGCGATCTATTTCAGAAAAAGGAAACGGTCGCTCACGTGGAAAGAACTCGAAAGGAGTTGTTGCTTCTGTCTTAAAATCTGGCAAGCAGACAGTCAAGCAGAGTGTGAAGCACGTGGATACGTTGACTCAATCTCTCATGCAGCCTGGGGAAAGAACCTCCATACAGAAACATAGACGAGGTCCGCGAACTCTGAGGAAGAGAAGGACAGAAGAGAGGTTTGCTGAGGAGACCTTCACTCCAGATCGCGTAGGAGACAAGACGAGCCTCAGGGTTGTGGGCGGGTTCACAAGAAAGAGTAATACCGAAGAGAAAATCATCAGTCCGAGCATTAGAGGATCTGAAGATGATAGCAGTAACAGTATGGATGATCTTGGCTCCTCAGACGACAACGCTCCTGAGAAATGGGATACTGGCTTTACTGTTGCTCCACGTACAATGGAGATGGAAACGAGTGACGACGAAGGGGATGATAGTGATGATGATAATGCAGATGATAATGTAGAAAATCTTGAAGCATATCCTCGGATGAAGAATGATGATGACTCTGACAGAAACTCTGACAGAAACATGGATGCCTACAGTGGTGACAGCTTGGAATCCGATGCTTCTGGAGATTACAGTGACTGAGGTTTTAGCAAAAATTTTTGAGTAACCACCTTGATTTTGAAGGGACCCTTCTGAAGGTGAGAAGGGTTTTTGATGTGTCTGCAAGTAATTTTTCATGTTCCTTATTTCGTATTCTTTGAGGAGGATAACTGTTCCTCTTTGTACTCTGTATATAGCAAATCACAAAGAAATTAGTGAAGATAGTAAGGTCTTTTTGAATTCCCACTGCCTTGTATTTCTACAGATGTCAAGTTGGATAAAAGAAGAATGAATAATTGGTTCTTGAAAGTAACTTTATCAATTTAAGGGAGGTATTCTAAGTATGGTTGCGTAAATTTGACATTTCGTATCTCGCCTTCGTATCTCGTCATAGGCGGGAGCCTCTGAAGCAATGGGTAATGTTGTTGTAGGTTAGAAATGGAAAGTGGATGTTTTAGCTAATTAACCGAGTGTGGCTTCATTCTGATTAGGACCTGCTACTATAGCTAACTAACTAATTTATCAACTTGAGTTATTCTTTTGATAAATTAAGTATATATCAGGAATGTGGTTTCCTCATGCATACCTTGAATATCTGCGAATGACAGGTTTTTTCTTTTTCTTTTTAATTAAATTCAGTTGGTTTTAAATGGAAGTATCTGTCCAAGAACCTTCTGTTGAAAATATGTTAAAGAAAACAATGAATAATACAAATAAACAAACAAAACATAACATCATGATGTCCTTGAATGCAAGTATCCATGACCATGTTGAGTGAACTTGTTAAAGGATAAAATGGTTAAAGCTTGTTCGTAGTCTTTCCAAACTTTCACATTGACACCAATTTCTGTCCATGGTGATAGTCGATCTACACTTCATTTGGCACAAAATAAAAAAAAAATCAGCAAATCATATTAAAATAGATTGTTGCTTCTTTTAATGTAATTTGTGATGGTCTCGTTCAACATTTATATACACATTTCTCTCCATAACTTGAAGGCGGGCTTTGTACCAACGGGTGAGGTTGCTGCTTTGTGACCTTGAGGTCACGGGTTCGAGCGGTAGAAATAGCTTCTTGCACAAAGTTTAAGGTCAGGATGCGTACATCACATCGCGAAGCGATCCGACTATTCTCTGGACCCTGCGTAAACGCGGGAGTCTAATGCACCTAGAATGCCTTTCTCTCCGCAAGTCGCAGACTTGTTCACTAAGCATTTGGCAATCCTTTCCAAAGTAGTGGCAGCAACAATTTGGAACAGCATTCAAAATTTATTCTCCACAATCTTAACATATATGTACGCAACCCATCTACAAACGCAGCCAAGGCAGCATATATAGATCACCTGTAAGTAGCCATAGTAATTACTGAATGCCTCCAAATTTTACTATCCTCTTTCCACTTTGCTCCCTTTCTTTTCCTTCAAAAAAAGGTGCTTCCCCCTTTTCTTTTTTTCATTTTTGGGTCTTCTTTCTCAAATTCAAAAATAAAAATATGCCAATAACCTAATTTCTCGGATCTCTTCCCTAAAACACAAAGATGTTATTCGTTTCCGGTGATTAAAATAGAGAAATCCAACAACGAAACTTCGATTACTATTTAATATTCTTAAGAATATTGGATTGAGTTTTGGTCTTGGTGTGACTGCTTATCGTGCTCTTAGGCTTTACCATCAATCAATCAATCATACCCAGTATATCTTGGGAAGGGTGAGAGACAGACAAACAATACTCCATTCCAAAGGATAGAGAGTTTGCTTCCAGTGAGACCCCCGGCTCTATATGTATGCACATATATAATAATAATAGAAATATGTACTAGTGAATCTATTTTATTAAATATATAAAACAGTCTTCCGATATTAAAATAGTCATAATGGTGAACATGCACAAATAATTGAAAGAAAATGACCGAAATAAAATATACAAAGTCAAATTAAAGTGTAAATATTATATAATCCTTTAAGTATGCTCTAAGGTGCCCTATAACCTTTCTACCCCTCATTAACATTAATCTTATGCCTCCATGAACTCCTATCCTGGACCATGTTCTCAGAAAGGTGCAACTCTACTAAGTCATGCCTAATCTGTTTATCCCACGTCAGTTTGTGCCTGCCTTTACTCCTCTTCCCTTCTACAGTGAGGCTTTCAATTGCTCTGACAGACGCAGTTGTCTGTCTCCTCTTGACATGCCTAAATCATCTCAGTTTTCTCTCTCTTATCTTATCTATTATACTAGTCACCCCTAACCTTTCTCAGTACACCTCATTTCTTATCTTGTCTAGCCTTGTATGCCCACACATCCACCTCAGCATCTTCATCTGTGCCACTTCCATCTTCTTGTGTCCTCTTGATGGCCCAACAGTCTAAGACATAGGACCAAAAGTACTTTCTTTTTTCTTTTCTGGTTGTATGTATGTGGTGTATATCTATTTTTTTCATATTTCGTTGTGAACTTTCTTGAACTTCTCGATTCTTTAGAAAGATACTTTTGATTTGATTACTTATAGTTTTGTTTAGACACATTAGCATAATGGTTAATTTTTGTCTTAATATTAATTATTTTATTCTTCCTGTAGATATTTTGAATGTAGAAAGAGTGTTTTCGACGCTGATGAACTATGTCAAAAGTAAGAACAGTATAAGTAATCAATTTTAAAATTATTATTTGGTTAGTTATATAGAAATATCACTATTACTCATACATCGAGAGAAACTCTTATGGTAACAAACAGAAAAAACAACCGTACATAAAAAGTCGTGATGGTGGAATGAGGATGTACAACAAAAAAAGAGATAAACAACGAACTTTTAGAGAGTTGTTAAACTGCACATACGGGGAGGAGAAAGTGAGATTGAGGGAGAAGTATAAAATCGCTAGGAAGGACGCAAAGAAGGCAGTGGCGGAGACAAAGAGCGCAACCTATAAAAGAATGTACGAAAGACTAGAAACAAACGGCAGAGAGCATGTTATGTTCAAGATTGCCAAAGATAGAGACTGAAAGAGTCAGGACCTAAGTGGCAGGAAGTTTATAAAGGGAAAAGATAGACGTGTTTTAGTCAAAGAACAAGACATCAAGTGGAAATGACAAACATACTTACACAATCTTTTTAACGGCGGGAGGACCGACCACAAAGAAAGAGACACATCACTACCCAAAAACAACAACATAATAATTACAAATGTCAGAGCATCAGACAAGGAGAGGTGATGAGAGCACATAAAAAGATGGAAAGAACTAAGGTAGTTGACTTGGATAACATACCAATCGGGGCATGGAAGTATTTGGGAGATGAAGGGTTTCAATGAGTAACTACTTTATTCAATCTTATTTTCAAAACAGAAAAAATGACAGATGAGCGGAGGAGTGTTGTGGTCCCGATATATAAGAACAAAGGAGATGCACAGTGTTGAGGGAATTACCAGAGGATAAAGATGCTAAGTCATACTATGAGGTTATGGGAGAGAGTAAGCGACACTAGAATTAGGAAAGAAACTCAGGTTACAGTGAACCAATTTCGTTTCATGCCAGGATGGTCAACTACGGAAGCAATACACATTCTAAGGAGAGTGATAGAGAAGTATAGGGAGAAGAAGTGCGATCTACATATGGTCTTCATCGATCTTGAAAAAGCGTATGATAGTGTGCCACGTAGATTGATTTGGGATATTCTGAATGCAAGAGGAGGCCCTATGAAGTACATAAACATAATTAGAGATATGTATGATAGGACGGAAACAACAGTCCATACGCATGTGGGGAATATAGACTTCTTTCTAGTGGAGGTAGACCTCCATCAAAGGTCTGTTTTGAGCCCATTTCTTTTTACAGTTATCCTCGACAAGTTATCAAAGACGATCCAGAAGGCAGTTCCGTGGTGTATGCTTTTTGTCGACGATATTGTATTAGTCGCCGAGAGTAGACATACTCTGAGTATGATACTATAGTAGTGGAGAGGTGCTTTAGAGAGAGAATGCCTAAGGATCAGTCGTTCTAAGGCTGAATATTTGTACTATGACTTCAGCGGCACAACCGAGGGTGAGAATAGCTAGCTCACCATCAAGGGTCAAGTGGTACCACATGTAAGTAAGTTCAAGTATCTAGGATCATTTAACAGCAGGATGGAGACATAGATAGTGATGTAACACAACAAGTTCAAGCAGACTGGTGTAGGTGGAGAGTAGCCTTAGAGGTGCTGTGTGACAAGAATTTTTCAACTAAATTAAAGGGAAAATTTTATAGGATTGTAGTGCGCCGACAATGTTGTGTGGAACAGACTGCTGGGCCATCAAGAAGACACAGTCGCAAAAGATGGAAGTGGCAGAGATGAGAATACTGAGGTGGATGTGTGGGCATACAAGGCTAGACCGGCTCAAAAATAAGGTATTTAAGAAAAGGCTAGGGGTGGCTAGTCTAGCGGATAAGATAAGGAAGGTGAGACTGAGATGGTTTGGACATGTCAAGTAGAGACAGACAATGACGCCAATGAGAGTAGTTGAAAGCCTCATTGTAGAGGGGAAAAGAAGTAAAGGCAGACCCAAACTGACTTGGGAGGAGCGGATTAGACATTCCCTACTAGATTTGCACGTCTCTGAGAACATGGTCTGGGATAGGAGCTCATGGAGACGGAGGATTGAAGTTAGCGAGCTTTAGTTAGGATATAGGGGCATCTTAGAGTATGTATAGGGACTTAGATACTCTCTCAACATTAGGTTGACTTTGTATTTTTTTGTGTTTGTCTTTGCTTTTCATTATTCGTAGTTCATTATGTGTCTATGCAGGTAGTCTTGCTGGAAGAAAACTCTCTATCTTTTAGGATGGAGGTATTGTTTGTCTGCTTCTCACACTCCCCAGGCCCTAGCAATAGCTTTTGCTGTTGTTGAGATATGCTGGGTATGTGTTGTTGTTGTTCAATATTATTGATTATAACGTATAGTTGTGCATACCCTATCCTGTGTATAATCATGGATCTGCCACCGTAGCTGATAAAGTCTAGTCTTCACCAAGGGTCTGAGATGATCTGAAAGAGTAACGTCGTCAAGCCTCCGTTAAGGGATGACAATGGCTTTCTTGCCGACCTACGCAAAAAATAACGTTAGAGGACCCGGGGACTATGGTTTCGGATAAGGCCCTCCGACGCTCAAGTCAGTTATGGGCATGCTTAAGATAATTTATTTAAGTTTGAAGGTTTGAGTTTTTCTAGTAAAAACTTGGTCCTCTTTCGTTTTTTACGGTGGAGATGATTGTCAAAGGATGGTGAAATATCTGTCTTGATTTGGACATGTCCTTCTTTCTATTTCTTCTATTGTTTTTATGTGTCCAAAGCAACCAACGCATGACTTGGTTGCTGGATATGCGACACATGTCGGCCAGCGATGGTGATGTGTTCTTCTGTATGTTAGACATGTGGTGCCAGCTGTTTTAACCCCATGCTCTGTTTGACACCTGACAGGAGTCTGCTGATGTGTCCAGACCGAGGCCAGTGGTAACTTTTAGTACATATCTTGCTTTACTTGGCCGAACTTAATGTCTGAGCTTGCTAAAGAAGGGTAAGCTAGCAGAGACGCCAGTCTGAGACTATTTGGCTACGCGGTAGCCGAGACTGGCTGAGCAGGTTGATCAGACCGAGCTAAACTCTTTGCATGTGTTCTGATCTGATTTCGGCCCCTGGCTGAGCTGACGTGAGGTCAAGGCTGAGCTTAAGCCTTGGTCTCTCAGTCTTGTCTGGAAACTCTTCGGGAAGAACTGGGTTTGCCGAGTTTGACTGGTCAAGGTCTGACATTGAGGTCTGCAAGGAAGTCGTCCAAGGTCTGAGCTTTGACCGAGGTCCGTGGCTTATATTCGATGTCATACTCGGCAAGTTCTATACCCACTTGGCGGCCTGACCAGATGCGTCTGGCCGTGTTAGAATTTGTTTCAGAGGTTGATCTGTGACCACTACGATGAGATGAGCTTGCAGATATGACCTGGACTTCTTTGCAGCCACTACGAGTGCTAGGATGTCTTTCTCGGTGTTAGAGTACCACACCTCATGCCCATGCAAAATTTTACTAACAAGGTAAATCGGCCTCTGCACATCGTCCTGCTCCCTGAGCAGAACTGCGCTTACAGCCTCATGCAGGTTTCCAAGTATATATACAATACTTCGCCAGGCAGAGGTGAGGTCAGCATAGGCACCTCAGTCAAGTATGATTTTAGGTCTTCAAAAGCTTGCTAACATTGCTCGTCCCACTGAAATGAGGTTTTCTTCTTTAAGATCTGAAAGAAAGGAAGGGATTTTTCAGCAGACTTGGATAAAAATCTGCTTAGTGCGACTATTCTGCCTGTGAGCCGTTGAACCTCCTTAACATTCCGAGGTGGGTGCATAGTTTGTAGAGCTTCTATCTTAGTAGGATTAGCTTGCACCTCCTCTTTCGAAACCATGTATCCCAAGAATTTTTCGATGCAGACCCCAAAGGTACATTTCTTTGGGTTCAGCCTCATGCAAGGACTCTTAAAATAACAAAAACTTCTCTTAGATTATGTATATACTGATCAAGAGTCCTGCTCTTGCTGAGCATATCATCTATATACACCTCCTTAATCCGCCCAATCTGTTTGCTGAACAGAGCGTTTACCAATCTTTGATATGTTGCCCCGATGGTTTTTTAATCCAAACGGCATGCTAATATAACAATAAGTGCCAGATTCTGTAATGAAGGACGTATTCTCTTGATTCTCTTTAGCCATAGTTATCTGGTGATATCCCTTAAGGGCGTCTAAAAATAAAAAACTTCATAGCCTAATATAGAATCTACCAGTCTATCAATCTTTGGAAAGGGATAGCAATATTTGGGGCATGCCTTGTTAATGTTGGTATAATCAATACACATTCTCCATGTTGACCACCACTAGATTAGCCAGCCAAATTGGATACAAAACCTCAATAATAAATTTTACAGCAAGGAGTTTCTTGACCTCCTCTGCGATTACCCGAATCCTTTTCGAGGAAAAATTCCTCTTCTTCTACTTGATAGGTTTCATGTGCGGGTCAACCTCCAACTTTTGCTCTGCTAAGGTTGCTAGGATTCCTAGTAAATCATCCGCTGTCCAAGTGAAGATTACTGTAAATTCTCTTAGCAGGTCTTGAAGTTGAGCCAGGACGTCGGCAGACATCCAAGTTCTAATCTTGATTGTGTTTTCAGGTCTAAGAGGGTCAAGAATGAAGTCTTGGACAACATCGTCTGATTGGAGTCTCTCCTCAGTTGGGGGTACCAAATCATCGAGACTAACCTGATGCACTATGCCCTCTTGAGTGGCAATGGCATAGCAGCTCTGAGCAACCTATAAATCACCTCTGATCGTCACCACCCTAGCTGGGGATGGGAATTTCATGCTGACGTGAAAGGGCAACACCACTTCTTCTAATGCAATTAAGGCAGGCCCCCTAGGAGAATATTATATGCCGACCTCTCCTTTATCCGAACGAAATCTAGCCATAATAAGTGATAAACAGGGGGCCTTCCGAAGCTGATGCTGAGGGTGACCAGACCTGCTGGCCGAACTACCGCACCAGTGAACCCATATAAAGGAGTCGAGAGTGAGCTCATCAATGACTTCTGCAGTCCTAACTGCCGATAAACATTATAGTACGTCACTTTGTTGTGCTCCCGGTATCCATGTACACATGACGTACTTCAACTACATTGTCGGGAGCTAAATGAATACAAAAGTCTATTACCAAACCTGTGTTATTAGACCCCAAAAGAATGGGATCCTCGAGACCATAAGTTAGCTTGGCCCTCTTGGTGGGGGGGGCAGACGACGTCCCAGCTGACCTGGATTCACCCCGAGTGTCCTGTGATGCACCACCTGCAATAATTTATATGATGGAATTGACATGGGGCCGACCTGCAGCCCCGGACCTTCCATGATCTTCATCATCATCAGGTCTTGGGCCGAGGTTGCTCCTCTGGTCAGCATTATCCTATTGTGGACCTCGGCGGAAATCTAAGATATTGTGCATGCGATACCGTGGGTCATAAAATTGCTTTAAGTGAACTCGCTCTTTGAGTTGCCATATCGCTTGGCCAAACTGCCTGCAATCTTAAGTATCGTGTCCGATGTCCCGGTGATAGCAGCAATATAGTTTAGGGTCCCTCTTTTCCCTTGGGCCGAATAAAGGTTTTCAGTCCTCCTGTAACCCTTCTTTTTCAATAAGAGATAAGATCCTATCCTTGGAGGCTAAGAGAGGCAGACCAGCGCTACCCTCTTTTCCTCAGCCACCCATGCGATCGAACGCGCTGCACCGATCACGCTTTGCCCTCTCGCGTCGACCTTCTTTGGTCGAGCGAGGTCGGCCCCTTTCTTCAACCTATTCGCCTCTTCCCCTCATGCAAACTGGTGGGCCTTTTCCAGGCATTCTCTCAATGACTTAGGTCCCACCTCAGACAGTTGGGAAAAGAGGCGACCAGATCGAAGGCCATTTATAAAAGCAGCTGCCATAACCCTTTCGTTCCGGTCTCCGACTTCCAACAACTCATCCGAAAAATGCTGTATATACTTAAGCACTGATTCCTCAGGACCTTGCCTCACGGTCATCCAATGTGAGGAATTCTTGACAAATGGCGTGCTTGATGCAAACTGTGCTTTAAATTTTTGCACCAGCTGCCAAAAAGATCCCACCGACTGGGCTGGAAGCTCTTGGAACCATCTCCGGGCCTTTCCCCACAAGTACAAGGGAAAAGTTTTACACCGCAATGGATCTGGAACATTCTTCAGGCTAATGGAAGTCTGAAATTAGAAGAGATGATCCGTTGGGTCGGAGTTGCCGTCATAAGTATCCATCTTTGGCACCTTGAAACTCTCCGGTGTCGTGTACTAAGCAATATCCTAGGAGAAAGGACTCTCCTGAACTATGCAGGCATACTCTTGTTCTGTCCCGTCATTGCGGCTTTCCCGCAGGTGGCGCCCCATCACCCCACGTGGTTCGCTTTTAAACGGGTGCGGCCTAGCACCCAAACAATGCTTGGCCGAAGGCATAGACTGAGTTGTCAGGCTTGTATACTGTCCCGTCTAGCATAAGCCATAAATCCTCTAGGAAGCCGGGAAGACTGCTGATGCGAACCTTCTTTGAGATGCGATAGAAGGTCTTCCTCCATCACCTCAAAAACGTCTAAATTCTCGACCACATATCTCATCGCTTTCTCACGCTCCTCATCTGTGACTTTGGGAGCGTTGTGCACCCGCTGCTCCAGCTCCTTGGAGACCTGCTCCAAAGGTCCAGACCGTACGTTTCTACATCTACGGGGATTGGAGGATTCCTCCAATCCATCCTGAGGGGTTCTAACCATGTTGATGCAAATATATGTACTCGTATCTCAGAAAATAAGATAATCAGAAGTTCAAGCCCTCCTTCTAGCGCCAAATGATGAAGTGGGTTCTTCAACAAGGGTATAAGATGATCCGAAAGAGTAACGTCTTCAAGCCTCCGTTAAGGGATGACAATGGCTTTCTTGCCGACATGCACAAAGAATAACGTTAGAGGACCTGGAGACTATGGTCTCGGGTAAGACCCTCTGATGCTCAAGTCAGTTATGGGCATGTTTAAGATAATATATTTAAGTTTGAAGGTTTGAGTTTTTCTGGTAAAAACCTGGTCCTCTCTCGTTTTTTACGGTGTAGATGATGGTCAAAGGATGGTGAAATTTCTGTCTTGATTTGGACTTGTCCTTCTTTCTCTTTCTTCTATTGTTTTTATGTGTCCAAAGCAACCAACGCATGACTTGGTTGTTCTATTTGCTACACGTGTCGACCAGCGATGGTGATGTGTTCTTCTGCATGTTAGACATGTGGCGCCAGCTGTTTTAACCATGTGCTCCATTTGACACCTGGCAGGAGTCTGCTGATGTGTCCAGGCCGATGCCAGTGGTAACTTTCAGTACATATCTTGCTTTACTTGGCCGAACATAATGTCTGAGGTTGCTAAAGAAGGGTAAACTAGCAGAGACGACAGTCCGAGACTATTTGGTTATGCGGTAGCCGAGACTGGCTGAGCAGGTTGATCAGACCGAGTTAAACTCTTTGCATGTGATCTGATCTGACTTCGGCCCTAGCTGAGCTGACGTGAGGTCGGGGTTGAGCTTAAGCCTTGGTCTCTTGGTCTTGTCTGGAAACTCTTCGGGAAGAGCTGGATTTGCCGAGGTTGACCGGTCAATGTCTGACATTGAGGTCAAGCTCGGGCGGGCCTCAGCCAACCGAGCTTGGCTTATGTTGACCGTTGCTGACTGACGTGAATGTCTTTGGTCGTATTTAGCAGCTGAGTTCTGGTCTGATCGGTACCCAATAGACATTGTATTCCTTTCCACATCAAAGACTTGTTGCTTAATGCTTAATACATAGAAAAATTTCAAAATGTATACGTTTGTGCACCCTGACCCAGTTTTCATTCTTGTTAAAAAGTGTAACGGATATCTTGCGCCTTTATTTCTTATTATTTACCTCCTCTGTTGATTTTAACAGTCATTTTGGGAGTTGGGGGGGGGGGGGTTGGGGTGTTTATCTTACTCTATATGTAGATATTATTTTACGTACTGTATATTCAAAAATAAATAAATTTATGGTGTTGGATCATTAAAACAATAAAACATATTTTATTTTCTATAAAGAATATGGATTACGGATTATGTCCCATTATTTTAGTTCCACGTGGCTATTTTGATGGCTCATTCAATGAAGAATTTTACCCTTTGATTACGTAAACGGTAAAAATTCTGAAACTTAAACAATTTGAATTAAGTTCGATAAATATATGGATTGATCTTCAAATCAAATATATACGAGTTTTCAAATAAAAAATTATCTAATAAATTAAATTTTAAATATTCGCTTGATGTTTGGGCATATGAATTCAAACATTCATTAAGTGGCTAATAACAAAATCCATGTTACACTATTTGGATTCTATTTAATTGTCTGGACTACGTACAAAACACCAACTTATTACAGTACTTCCTTGAATAATTTGGCAGATAACTATAGATACTATATGAAATGGGAACAAAAATATAAACGAGTACTTATAGTCTAAAATGATATAATCCTATTTGAATTTTATGTTTTTTTTTTAAAAAAACACGTCTAGATCGACGATCATTTTTTTATTTTTTGAAACAACAATAATAATTTTGAATATATGAAGTATAAAATGAAGGAAGGGAACTAAAAAAATACAAAACATTCGTACTATGTTTAATTGATTCCAATATATATGTAAAGTTTATAATAACCCCCAATTAACTCCACAATTTACTCCCTAAAAATGCTCTTGTAAAAAGCATCATCTTCTATATAAGAACGAAGAACCACCCCAAAGTTCACAAGCATAATATCTATTTCCATATTTTCTTTAATTCTGCTCTCATGGCTTCCTTTGTAAAAATTCTTTTTTACCTCAGCCTTTTCTCCCTCTTAGCATTCCATCTTCTTGAAGCAAGGGAGAGCCAGTTCTTCAGTCGAATCCCAAGTGTTAACAGCAACAGAGATGATGAAACATTAGCAGAAAAAATCGAAAGGCTTAAGGACGAGCCAGTCTACAAGCCTGATCACCTCCAAGAACCTGACTTCATGCCTGAGACTAAAAATGAAGGATTTGGTCTCTATGGAAAAAGTTCAGAGCAGATTCCTTCAGTTGTTGCCGCTGGAGATATTGATTCTAAAGCTTCCGCCTATAATCCTTATCTGCCTTACGTTGAGAAAATCAAGGAGAAAGAGTATTTGCCCAAAAAATACATGAACAAAAATTATGCGACTGATGGTAACTTCCGCCAAGGTACATTTTATGTATATCTGTAAATTTGCCTGATTTTTCTTATATCCAGCGTCTTTCCTTTTTTTTTTTTACTCTAAAAATTACATAATAGTAAGGAAACTATTCAGAAAAATAAATTTTACGGATGAAAAAAAAGCAGACAAACCGATTGTGCATGTAATTGGATTGAGGTTTGTAATAAACGTATTTGCCTTGTTCGATTTTTATACTGCTAGGTTTTGTTTTATTTTGTTAATACATG
The DNA here is from genome assembly GCA_036186865.1 of Eustoma russellianum. Taxonomy (NCBI): domain Eukaryota; kingdom Viridiplantae; phylum Streptophyta; class Magnoliopsida; order Gentianales; family Gentianaceae; genus Eustoma; species Eustoma russellianum. Next base: position 14,660,113 of record AP025056.1, read on the forward strand.
TTCTGAACCCTATTTATCAAGTGGTTTTAAGTCTTTAGATCATATTTTATTGTTCATCATATGTGCATTACCCAACGATCTGAAACAAATATTACACCTACATTGTAATCCTATTAGTCACATAGTACGATTTTTCCCATTTATTTCTACTTGTGTATTTAATTATAGTTGAATCAGTTTTCCAAAAGAAAATCATAGTTCAATCACTAAGACGCGTGTTTTTTTTATATATATATTAAAGTAGTACATATTTCATAAATTTTTTGCTCTTCCTTTCCTTGTTTGAAGATATCATTGTTTGTTAGTTTTTATGATAAAGTGTTAGAAATTTATTATGCAGAAATGGTGTATGTATATTTGTATAAATGTGTGTGTGTGTGTCTAGTATGTGTTCATGTATACACATAGACACATGCTACAAACTTGACCTAGTAATTTCTGTTATTTTTCATGATTTTTAGGGAAAAAGGACAACGAAAACTATTACAATGCTGAGGATTTCAACCCCAACACCGATATAGAAGAGGAATTAAACGACTTCCGATTTGCTCAAAAGGGTGTTAATACAATTGGCGGTAACATCAATGGCAACTATTACGACAGTGAAGATCTGAAGGCTTTGGACAAGCAGGGCAAAAGTTATACCGATTTCTTGGATAATGAAAACAATATCTATGGTAATAATGTGGAGAAAATTGACCGCCACACTTATGGAAATGCTGGAAATGCTGGGCATCAATCTGAGCAGAATAAGTATAGCGGTCAAGGAAAGAATTCATTCAAGTGGGACAATAACAAGGCGCAATATGATGATTTCAATTTTGAAGAGGGTCTTCCTTGATCTATTTCTGTATTATTTAAGTAATTGCTTTGTTTGGTTAATGGTGTTAATTTCCCATTTTATAAGTTATTTAACAAGTACTTAGTTTTATTTTTTTTCGACTTTATTCAATTTGTTTTATGGTAATTCATGTCTTTCTAAAGCTCTCCCTCCACCCCCACCCCAAACACCTCCCCATTTCCCCTCCAAGCAAGACTTACTACATGTAATGCTAAATTGGAGATGGGGTTACTTCACTCTCTAATAAACAAGTTTACAAAATTATGTTATAAGAAATTGTATTTATTTCAACCACACTTGGGATATGTTTTTTTATTTTTATAGTGAGATGTCCCTCTTTTTTTAATTTTATTTCTAGGAGTCTTTATATGCTAGTTTAGTTTGTAGATAAACCATGAAAAAGGTTATAAGCTTGGGCTTTTAGCAGCATCATCAACAATATTATATCATTGCCTTAAAATTTTTCAGTTGTCGGATGTACGTAACTATACTCATATGTTAAAAACACACAGATATTGTTTCCGATGATTCGTCATGCTGTATCGATCAACGACTACTTTACAATATATTTAGTTTGGGGTTTTAGCACTTCTTGTTCACTAAAAAGTAAAAAGCTGAACCTGAAAGTTATGATATGCACATTCCATCTTAAAAATATTAGTATAGTTTGACTTGCTAATATTGTGTAACTTATATTATTTTGAAAATTTAATTGTGACAATATTTTTGAGATAGAAGGGAGTATGAGGTTTAAAATGGAAAGGTACAAATCGAATTTCAAAGAGAAAAAATATGTAATGATTAATGATAAATCCCGTTCTCAACATATCTTTTTTTTGAAATTGTTCCCGTTTAGAGCAATTTGCTTATTGCCGCTATTTTTAGACCGCTAAAGAAAACTGAGACAAAAAAAAATCAAAAAATTGAAACCATACCCAAAAAGTGTAGAATCACTAAATTTTGAACATGTAATGTAACAAATAAGAAGGAGAAGCCATTACACAATATCGAAAGTATATAACCATACTATATATTATATCAATAATGCAATGAATACTCTAAAATAGACACATATTTTTGTTTCAGTGATATAAAAAACCTCACATTTTATTCTTCTCTGCATGATATACACTGTTCTTTTAAAAATAACAAAATAAATAAGACCAAAGAATACGTCCAATTCATAAAAAAAAAATTCCCATTAGCGTTCGACTTTGCCACATAAAATATAGTACGAGAATTTGAACGACACGTTACTAGAATTTTGTGGATAATTAGTGTTCATTATTATTCATAAAAAATGTTGACTGTAGAGTCCAATCCAGGTACCAAAAAATGGGAATTTTTATGGGAATTGCTGTCGCCACCGTCTTTATAATGAAATGCATTGATGAAAGTCAAAGGATTAGGGATTACCGTTCACTCTTTTGCACTGGAATTCTGAACAAAGAGAATGACCATATATCGAGCCATTTATTCCTTACCACTTCACTGGAAATACAAAATTTACCAACCTGCTTATTTTTTTTGTTTTATGTTCTGGATAATAGTAAATTACTACTTTGTTCTTAATAATTTTCGTTTTAAGAAGCAACTATATTTTTGTCCTTTTTGGTTAAAAGAAGGGTTTAAAAGAAGATCTTTGAAAAGATAGTACATTTATTAAATTTAAATACGTCAGCATTAGTCAGATCAATCCAATTGCAATAAAAGTGCGGCTGACAAAATTCGAGCCGTTGATGTATCAATTTGCATGTAAATTACTAAATTAGGTGTACTATTAATTTAAATGAAAAACTATATATGTTAAGTGACAGAACTTAGTTATGTAACCCTTAGCTAATAATAATTATGTATTTTGACGAAAATTTTATTAAAATAATTAAATCAAATAAAAATATCAGGCTACAGAAGTGTTACTCCCAACTCTTGCTACAAGAAAAGGCAATAATTCTTGTTACCGTGACAAAAAATTTTCCACTTGCAGCATGTTGATATCGAAAGTCATTCAACTATTATCCATATGACGTAATTATAAAGTATATCCAATGGTATATTAGCATTTAGTTGCGGGAAATATGTAAAATTATTAAAACTTAGACTTATATATGGTGAGTTTTATATCTGTCCAGAATTTTAATTTAGTAGAAGGTGGTACCTTATGTTCATTCACCCTTTGTTTTTTTTTCCTTAAAATCGTCAATGTGGATGTGGACAACAATTCTGAACAAAAAAAAAAAAGCAGTGACTTGATGATAATCTATTAACAAAATCTCATGGAATCAGTTAAATGAAATACCAAACCAAAGTCCTTAATTGAATTCGTAATCCTAGAGCTATTGGAAATTGCTTGTGCTTATATTACCTATTCCTTTAGAGGCTCACACCTATAACGAGTCTAATGTACACAACGTTATCTATGTGTGATTCTCTACATGTTTAACGCGAAACTAATCAGACGGGGGATTGGTTAGCTAACGTATGCGACTGCTCATTCCATACAATTGGTGCCGTATATTACGTTGCTAAATCAGCTCTCATTTTACTGCACTTGATTACTTGGTGCTGTGCGTGTAATTTTCAGTTTCGTAGTTTTCTTTTAAACATGTAGATACGGTATTCCTAGGGTATAAATAAAGTATATCAATTAATTTCAGAGATTCTATTTCACAAATCTTCTTTTAAGGGATGCGCTACGAGTTCTTTTTTAGGGGCGAGAAGAGGGTCAATCAGTAGATGACTAAAAAAAAAAGGTGGCTTTGATAGAGGAATAATTACCGCCACTGGTGAAGGAAATAAAGCGTAGGCATAAGGCAATGCCGTGACCAAAGACAAATCAGTCTCCCGCGCGATAATCCTCAAATCAATACTTTCAAGGTTCAATCTGAGTGGAAATTTGGTTTAAGGTCAAATTTTAAAAATTATAAATCAATATCTATAATGTAGATTTTTCTCCATCCAAAAAGATTTTACATATCAAAATCTTTGCGTTTTTTATTCTCATCGACATCAGAACGCTACATTATCGTTCGAATCACCATGATTTGGATCAAGTCACGTTTAAAAGTGAATCTGAAATCCGTTCTTTAATGTTAAGGATAAGCCAGCATAGCATTCGGTTATGTGGCCAGCTGGTAATATGCGGCCAGCTTGTATTTTTGGGTTAGGGTTTGGTGCACTCAAACCACCAAGTCAAATGATGGTTATCTTGTTGTAACAATTTGCAGTTACACCAACCTTTGTTAATAGTTGATAGGACTCTTACTTTGAGTTAGCTTCTTGTTGTACAAGTTATATATTTGTATGTAAAAGGATATACATGACATGAATGAGAATTATCAAATTCTGATTACTCTTTCATGGTATCAGAGCCTTAGTGACTCCTACGAGTTTTTTTGATCGTCATTCTCCTAGTGCACACCACCAATCGTTTTTTTTCTTGCGCTATGGCCGACGTGACTACTCCCAAGCATGGCTCTCTTGATGGAGTCATTGCTATCAACGTTGCTGCTCAGCTTCCGCTTAAGCTCACTAAGAATAACTTTCCATCATGGAAAGCTCAGTTTGATGCCCTCTTATATGGATATGATCTCATGGGTTTTCTCGATGAGAGCACGCCGTGTCCGCCCCAAAACACGGTTGGTGCAGATGGTGTCTCCAAGTCCAATCCAGATTACGCTATCTGGATTCGGCAGGATAAACTTCTTCTTCATGCCATACTAGCGTCGGTATCTGAAAGTGTGGTGCCTCTGATCGCCACTGCCTCTACTTCGCATGATGCTTGGTCAAAGCTTCATCGTCTGTTCGCCAGTAAGTCTCGCTCCCGTATTATGAATCTTAAGGAGTAAGTCTGCAAACAATCAAGGGAATCTCTGATGAGTTGGCACTTGTGGATACTCATCTCAGTGATGATGATCTCTCTATTTTTGCCCTCAATGGGCTTAGCAGTAGCTTTCGTGACATTGCTGCTGCTATTCGTGCGCGTGAGACACCCATTACTTTTGAAGAACTGCATGATAAGCTGGTTGAACATGAGGCGTTTCTTAAGCGCGAAGATGCTCGCGCTAGCACTACTATTGCCGTTCATAATACTCAGACAAAGGCCAGTCGGCCTGCTCCTCCTCACGCAAATTCAGGCGGCTTTCGGCGGGGGGGAGGCCGCTCGTTTCCTGGCAAACCGCAGGCAGCCTCCAATTTCGGTCAGCAAGGAAGCAACCCCAGGGGCTCTCGGCAGTCCTCACAGGCAGGTGTCACATGTCAGTTTTGTCAAAAACGAGGTCACACTGCTCGCCAATGCTGGTCCTTGCAGCGGTCTATGCAGCAGCCACCTGAAGTCCATCACACCACCCACTCTGGACCAATGCCGCAAAACTGGATCCTTGATTCTGGAGCTTCGCACCATGTCACCAATGATTTGTCCAACCTTACCCATCACCAACCCTATGAGGGCCCTGATGATGTCCTCCTTGGCGACGGTTCTAGCCTCAGCATAAGTAACACTGGTTCATCTGTTATTCCTGTCTCTTCTAAACCCTTAGTTTTGGCTGATGTTCTGCATGTTCCTTTTCTCACGCGAAACTTAATTTCTGTGTCCAAGTTTTGTCAAAATAATAATACTTCTATTGAGTTCTTTCCATTTTCCTTTGTTGTTAAGGATCTCACCACGGGGGCGCAGCTGGCTCACGGGCGGACCAAGGATAATGTGTATGAATGGAGCATGCAGCCGGCGGCCACAGTCCATGCCACCCACCTCTCGGCTTCTTCACCGCCCACCCACTCTCGTGTTCCGTCTTCTTTGACTACGTGGCATCATCGTCTTGGACATCCCTCGCAGCGTATATTCCAGTTTCTGCATCGTCAACATAATTTTTCTAGTTTGTCTAGTACAGCCTTGAATGAGGTGTTTTATCAGTCATGTTTCAGTAATAAGAGTCATAAACTTCCGTTTCGTCAAACATCTGTAGCCAGTCGTGGTCCTCTTGATCTAGTGTATTCTGATGTGTGGGGACCCTCTCCTGTTGAGTCTGTGGATGGTTTTCGATATTATCTTCTTTTTCTCGATTATTATACCAAGTATGTTTGGTTATTTCCAATGGCAAGAAAGTCTGATGTAGCTACTGTCTTCCCTAAATATAAACGTATGGTTGAGAAGTATTTTCGTTGTTCTCTTGTTACTTTATATACTGATGGTGGAACTGAATACAAGGGTCTCACTCAGTTTTTTGAATCAGAAGGCATCACTCATCAAATTTCACCCCCCTATACTCCTGAACATGTTGGCTCCGCTGAACGCAAACATCGACATATTGTAGAAACTGGCTTAGCACTACTTCATTACTCCTCGTTACCACCAACTTTTTGGTCCTATGCGTTTCTAACTGCAGTATATCTCATAAATCGCATGCCTACGCCCGTTCTTCAGAACAGTACTCCTTATGAACGTTTATTTTCCAAAACTCCGCAGTATCATACCATGCGTGCGTTTGGGTGTTTGTGTTTTCCATGGCTGCGTCCGTACTCTGATCACAAATTAGCCCCCCGTTCTAAACCGTGCATTTTCGTGGGTTACTCCAACACTCATCACGCTTACAAATGTCTCGATGTCTCTACTAATCGGCTTCATCTCTCTCGTCATGTTCATTTTGTTGAAACTCAGTTTCCCTTTGGTGCTCTATCTTCCCCCCAACCCGCGGTGGATGTCTCCTCATGGCTACCACCTGTTTCGGTGATCCCAGCACCGCCTGCTCCTGTGCTCCCAGCCCCCGGGCCGCCTGCTGCCCCCCTGGCTACTCCAGCACCTGCCGAGCAGCCCTCACCAAGGTATGACTCCGTTTCTGTCAACCCCCCCTCCCGTATCCACCTCCCATTTCCAGTTCATCAGCTCTCCCCTCCAGTTCATCAGTTTCGGCCCCCCCTCTCCCAGAGTCTATCTCACACCAAATGGTCACCCGTTCTCGTAACAATGTTCGTTGTCCCAAACAGTATCCTGATTACGTCACGTTCCACACCACTAAACACCCAATGCCTCCCACCCTTGAACCCACCTCGGTCACACAAGCTCTCCGTGATCCTAAGTGGTGTGCTGCGATGGATGACGAGCTTGCTGCTTTAGCCCGCAATCATACGTGGGATCTAGTTCCTTTGCCATCGGGTCACAACGTTGTTGGGTGTAAGTGGGTGTTTCGCTTAAAACGTCATCCTGATGGGTCCATAGCTCGCTATAAAGCGCGTCTTGTTGCCAAGGGTTTTAATCAGCGTCCTGGAATTGATTATCACGATACCTTTAGTCCTGTTGTTAAACCCACCACTGTTCGTGTAGTCTTATCTCTTGCGCTTTCCCGTGGGTGGTCTATTTCACATCTTGATGTCAACAATGCCTTTTAAATGGTTATTTAACAGAAGATGTTTACATGTCTCAGCCTCCGGGCTTTGTGGATTCGGCATTACCTAATCATGTTTGTCATCTAAAGCGAGCGTTGTATGGCCTAAAGCAAGCTCCCCGGGCTTGGTACATTGAGTTGAAAACTTTTTTATTACAGTATGGTTTCATCAACTCCAAATCGGATACTTCCTTGTTTATATATAAGTGTCATGGCGTTGTCATCTATTTTCTTGTCTATGTTGATGACTTACTTGTCACAGGCAACTCTTCTACGTCCATTCGACAGTTTGTGGATTCGTTAGGCGCGCGGTTCTCTCTTAAAGAACTTGGTCCGCTTCATTATTTTTTGGGTATTGAAGCTGTCTTCACCAATGATGGTCTTTATCTTTCACAGGATAAGTATATTCGCAATTTACTTGCTAAATTTCATTTGGATGGCATTAAGGACTCTGTTACACCTATGTCTTCGAGTAGCCGCCTTGTACTTAGTGATGGTACCCCCCCTGCGGATGCAAAGCAATTTCGAAGCCTTCTTGGTGCACTCCAATATTTGCTCCTCACTCGTCCTGACATTGCGTTTGCGGTTAACAAGTTAGCTCAGTTTATGCATGCTCCTACACAGACGCACTGGACTGCTGCCAAAAGACTTCTGCGTTATCTTAAAAATACTGTACATCATGGTCTTCTACTTCGTCGCAATCAACCGTTGTTTTTACATGCCTTTTCTGATGCTGATTGGGCTGGTGATCACGACTCTTATCGATCTACCACTGCTTATCTTATTTTTCTTGGCGCCAATCCGGTTTCATGGTGCTCTAAAAAGCAACGAACCATTGCTCGTTCCTCGACTGAAGCTGAGTATCGCGCTGTGGCTTCTGCAGCATCCGAACTCACGTGGATCACCAATCTCTTGGGCGAACTAGATATCAAGCTTCCGCAAGTTCCCCTTATCCGTTGTGATAATCTCAGTGCTACATATGTATGTGCTAATCCTGTTTTTCATAGTCGCATGAAACACATTGCCTTGGATTATCATTTTGTCCGCGAGAAGGTTGCTGCTGGCTCTCTTAAAGTCACGCATGTCTCAACACTTGGTCAATTAGCGGATGTCCTAACCAAGCCATTGCCTCAAGCTCGATTCTTGTCATTACGGTCCAAGATTGGCCTTTCCGATGGAACCGCCATCTTGCGGGGGCGTGTTAAGGATAAGCCAGCATAGCATTCGGTTATGTGGCCAGCTGGTAATATGCGGCCAGCTTGTATTTTTCGGTTAGGGTTTGGTGCACTCAAACCACCAAGTCAAATGATGGTTATCTTGTTGTAACAATTTGTAGTTACACCAACCTTTGTTAATAGTTGATAGGACTCTTACTTTGAGTTAGCTTCTTGTTGTACAAGTTATATATTTGTATGTAAAAGGATATACATGACATGAATGAGAATTATCAAATTCTTATTACTCTTTCATTTAACAATACACAATCTGATTTTCTTCAATTTTAACTCATCATTAAACCAAATTCGCATACGTCTTCGAAGGTTATCCAACCTTTTGGAGAAATGCACAAGACGTTCATGGAAGAACAAATTCAAACAATAAAAGATCTTATTCATACATATCGGATTCGTATCAGGATGGTATTGAATTATCGGTAACGTACTAAGGCGGCGTACTCACTGTTAGGCCCATGACAATCACTCTAGAGAGGAGACGAATTGAGTGTTGGACAATTTTCATAATTTTCTCGGTTTAACTCACTACAATTCAAATGCTCTCCAAAATAATAAAAAAGAAGATGATAGATAATGAGTTTGTTACAGACAATTTGTAATGGTTCGAATCTCCTTGATTCTACTCCATTACTACTTTGTTCCCAAAGTGGATTTCCAAGAGCAACTTTTTAACAAGGAACAAGAACAACAATAACATTAAGATTCCAAATTAATTTCTTCTATCCCGTCCTAAGTAAGGGTAAGATCATTTACAACTATGTATCTAGGTGGGAATCTAAGAGAATGGTTTTTCTATACCCGTGCTATGTTTCCTAGACTAAGGCCAACACACTACATCTATGATCATAAATAATGTCTAAGATCGTAGCTTAGATTCTAAAGTTTCGTTCAAGTCATGCTTCCACCGTGGATCTGGAGTCTCGGCTCTGATACCAACTGCAGCACCCCGTCCCGGACCACGTAGACGGAACGGTTCGCCCGTCGTAATCTGCTACGAGAAATACCAAGCGTCGATACATCTTATCCGAGACATAGATCGATATAGCGGAAACATAATAACTTAAACATAATACCATAGTTTAACAGGTACATCATCTGAAATAGAGTACATAGCAGTTCAACAAAACTAAAAGCCCAAAATACATTAGTCCATCAAATGGCAAAGTCGTCATCCTGAGGTCTACAACAATCGCTCACTGCTCATCTCTCTTCGGCTCATCCTCGATGTACTCAATCTCAAAAGTCATGTCCTCCCTCTACAAAGTTTATACATAAACAACGGTTAGGCGATTTATAAATCACCTAGCAAGTCCATCCCTTAGAACCGTCATGCCGGATCAAGCAAGATGAGACATGATAATAAAATATAATTAAGAACATAAATAAGTTTTCATGTCTCTGTTAAAGAAAAGTAATTAACATTACACACATCGTATATACAACATCAATACAACAAGGCAATCACGATATCATCTCCTACGAGAACTAAATCTACTCTATCTATCTCCTTGAAAGTCAACCGAGTCGTGTTCATTCCTAACTTATGAATTCATCGCTTAGTCTAGTTGTCATATTCCTATTCGTCAAATTTAATATTCTTCTTATCCTAAATTTTAAAAGCCTTATTTAATAATATCTTGAAATTTCATAAAACATGATCTTAAAATGCATGACAAGATTTCTCGAAAACAAAATGCAATATGGCATGACATATGATGGCCATCTCCATGTAAGAACCATATCAAAGACATACGGAATAATTTCCCAAATAGTCATAAGTATAAATATGACTTCCTTTGGTGCAACCAAGGTATTACGCCACTTGTACATATCACTAACGGTGACGTAATGCCCGAGATCCCTTAGGTCCAACCCAGAAGTTACACTCGACTTATGAACATAATATATCAGAACATAACATAACTTATGCCCATGACACCAACCACCCCGATCCAGTGTCATGACGGTCGCCAATATGTCGATCACGACGTAATCATAACATAGAAACATAACATGTCTTGAAATTATCCGTTTCATTGATAAGTTCATTACATGACCTTACCTTTCCTTTGAAAACATGCTTTTCATAACATAACATCAAAGAGTAATCTTTATTTCAAAAACGTCATACTTGATGCAAATAAAATGCTTCTTAATTTCGTCAACTTTAAAAACTTCGGCTTTTTGTTAAAAACATGAAATGTGATGCAAAATACTATGATTGTGAATTTATTAATTTGGTGAGTGCCCATTTAGTCTCATTAGACGTATTTAACTTAAGCTTGGCGAATACCACAATTTATTTCCTCAAATATACCAATAAATCATTAAATCTCTATTTGCCCTCTTTCCTTTGGGCTTTCGGCCAAGGCCCTAAAGCAGCCCCTATTTGGGCTAATTTCATTGATCCTTCATGGATTTTCAAAGATTTATGTATGTATGTTCAAATCATATTGGATCATTCATGATATTAGTACAAGTTTGTGTTTCAAGAATATGTAAATATTATATTCTAAGTGAAGAAAATATAATGGTATATGTACATATATGTACACACGGCCAAATATGAAAAAATGGACCTATATATATAACTAAAATGAAATGGACACATATATGTAATATAAATACATGTTTGATGAAATATAATAGTGTATATACATATAGTAATACACGGACATGATATTTGTTTTGGGGATACAATAACTTTATTATATATATGTTGAACATTTATATATATAATATATAAAGTGAATATATATAGATATACATATATATGTATATACAGCCAGAGAGGCATTTTTGTAGCCAAAAATATCTTTATCTAGTATTAATAACATATATATGTACAAGTTACAAAAAGATATATATATATATATATATATATATATATATATATATATATATATATATATATATATATATATATATATATATATATATGCACACGGCCTTGAAGACATGTTATAACAAAAGTGATTCTGTATCATGTTTTAAATACATATACGCACAATGTTTAAAAATATGTACATGGAAATCTATATGTGAAGTATATGGAAATTATTAAAGTAAGGCCATATATATATATACACACACACACACACGGAAATTTTGGGTATACATATGGATAAAAGGTTTATATATATGTATTTGAACAAGAAATAAATGGTTGGGTATATGATTACGGATAGAAAACAATATAAATATAGTATGATATGAAATACGGTTACTTTAGATATATATTACATGAAATGTGAAGTTATATATGAAAGTATACTAAGCTAGAGTTTGAACCATCTTGGGCGTATATATATATATATATATATATATATATATATATATATATATATATATATATATATATAAGTATATATATATAAGTATATATATATATAAGGTTTACATATATATTTGAACTAGGAATAATCATTTGATATATGTTATAAAGATAAAGAGATATGCATTAAAGTATGATAAAAGACATGATTTCCCTATTTACATTTATATGAAATATGACAGCATATGGATTAATGTAGAAAATTAGAGTTTTGATTCTGTAAGTAGAAGATAGGTATTTCGTGCCTTAAATCATAGATTAAGAACGGTATAGTAAACTTGAAGATTTGATGGTAAGAGTATATGAGAGTGTATATTGAAGAGATCACATATGGATTCATTTGCATACATGTTACATTTCATGAAGCGTTTTGAGAAGTGCACTCTTTCATGTAGAATTCTATTGTCGGATATATCATGTCATGTTACAGTATTTATATGTTCAGTTGGTGTGTCGTCATAGCATTTGAACCGGAGTAGTTGATGTCATGGGGCATACAGGATGTTATTGTTTAGAGCAACGCATGATATCAGAATCCAAGGGGGTTGATGTCATGGAAACACCGGCTTGTGTGTATCTCTTGTTGACAGACAAGGGATCACCGCCATGCCGATTTACCGTTACATTTTCACAGTTAACGGATGAAAAGGGACATGTTTACAGAAAAGTTATGTTTTGAAATGTTACAGAGAAATGGATATTGTTACATGATTTACAACACATTTTGACATCGTTTTAAAGATACCGCATAGTATGGCATTGCATTTGCATAACTCATACATGGACTTATTTTACTTGGATGATAAGATTAGGAGGATGATATCTTAGACTCTGATTGGAATCCTAAAAGTGGATACACATGATAGTAGCATTTTCTAAGAACTTGACAGTATAATGGAAAGCCGGACAGGGATATACGTGTTACTTGCAATTCATTTACTTTTATGTTATTTCCTGTGTTGCGACTGGAGACGTGCTTTATTATGTTCAATATTATGATTATCATTACTTATTTATTCCGTCTTCACATGCATGATCCACATGACGTATCTAGTAGGACTACTTACTGGACGATTACGTTTTATTGCTCACAATTGCCTTATCACTTTACAGATAACATGTACCGCTATATCGTCTTGTTAAGGACAGGCTAGATAGACTAACAATAGCGACAAAGTATATCGAGAGATTAGCCTTTTGGATGTTATGCTTTGGTTCATGATGTATTTTAGAAGACTTCAGTATCTTGTATATTATGACTTGTACAAATTTATGATGTAATGCGTTGCATGTCGATTATGATTTGTTTAATATTATATTGCTTTTGTTTATCGATTCATCATTCATGTCGATATGCACATGTATAGTATCGACACCTTGTACTCCTCGTAGCAGAGTACGACGGGTGCACCGGGCCGAAACCCTAGTTTCGGGCGGGGCGCTACAAAATGTATAATAACCAAACAAAGGAAATAAAATAAAGACAAAAGAAATAGCCGAGACGTAACAAATGATACTGTCCTTAAAACAATTGTACCTCCACCATTGAACAAAATAGTTTACATATCAAATGCTTTCTAGGATATAACAGCTTCTTTTTGATTGCTCCACGAGAATAAGATTGAACTTGTGTCATCAAAAGACAGCTGAAAATTATGTTGTTTGCCCTGTCCAAACGTTCAATTATTTTTACCGAATGGTGGATTCAAATTTTTGGGTTACAAATCATAACTCATCATCGAACACTTGACTAAACGTTTGGTAAATGGCTTTACGGAATGTTTTGTGAAGCGTTCGGTCATAAGACAAAAATTCAGAACTTGATCGAACTTAGAATTCATCACCAAACGTTCTGTCTTACTCACCAAACATTTGTAACTTCAGAATTCAAAAAATTTGGAGTATCATCTCACCTTTTCAATCAAAGTTTCACTCCATTTAGACCACTTTCTACAACACTTTTATGTATTTTTTTAACAATCCCTACATAATCCATATTTATATAGGGACATTCATAAACAATTATAAACAAACCTCTCTTGTATTAACGAAGACAGTGACAAATAATAGACACGGTGACTTGCATCTTAAATTGCCACTAGTATAGATGGAGACACATAAGCGGAAATAAGATGACATAGACTTCTTGAATCATATTCCGCTACTGCTTATTTCAACAATCAAAAGACATGTCATTGTCTACTCATACAATTTCGTTGTTTGGTGCAACTTCGGCCTTACACCCTATCCCAGGTTTTCATAAGCGCTCTAATGAGTTATTTCAAACTCTCATAGGAAGCGGCGCCACCTCCACACATATATAAGTAAAATTCATCAAGTGTATACTGTTCACACCATCATAAACATGGCTATAAATTTCATTAAGATATCCTTAAAATCTCACCCTTAAAAACTTGCCGTAAGTACCATCTGACATCCACACCCTAAAGAGGGACAAGTTTGATAGTGTTGCTTAGAACTCTTCTATTACCTTTCTTTACCACATTGAATCTCGTTTGTAGGATCTCTAATAGCAGGTTGGGTTACCATAATAGAGAGCTCATGTCAAATGGAATAATCTCATCCTCCTCTATGTCACAAGAACTAACTAAACTTAGTCATTATCAGGCCATTTTCATAGACCTCACACTGTTTATACTTTATCCCAAATAATTTTACCGAATCACTCTTATAGACCTCACACTGTCTGCGGTTTACCCCAAAGATTTCATGAGCCTTCATAACTTTGTATCAATCATCAAATGCATCAGGTGCTAACACCTTCTCAATTTGTTGCCTTTCAGTGTTCCTGTCATTGAATCACTTGACAAAATATCTCATTAGTCCATAAAAACTAACTAGAAATAAGAATGGAAACATTGAGTTTTGTTTTTATGAACCAACCATCAACCTCAAATACAGCATATACATGCTACTCACATGTCACAACCAACATTCTAAAAATTGCTTTACTTTCAAACAAATATGAAGGACGAACCCCAAACATTTATAATATCATGTCAGCATCAACCATAAGACAATGTTACTTGAACTAAATTATAACATTCAATTCATCAAATAAATAGTACCAACTATACAACATTTAGCCATCATGTAATCTAGTCATTATGTAATCACTGAAAAGCTATGGCTTTATTCAACTACAATGCTTTCAACAATGGACATAAGCTTAACTCTCTATGTCATTTGGTCTAAACTCCAAGAACTTATTTATGGTCAAAGATCAATAAGACACCAACTTTTTGATCTTTCGATCATACTATACACTCAACAAAATTATATTTCATCATCAACTATACATTTAGTTTAGTGTTCATACTTAGACAAATAACTTCCATTATTTGCTACCTAGTTGAAGAGCATAAGTAGTAAACCTAAATAGCCATTTATATGCTAGACTAAATGCAAGTCTTACAAATTTTAAAACATATTTATCCGTATGACGAAATAAATATCTAGAAACTCTAAAACAAGAATTGGACTTATGCAATTCTACTATCTTATAGAGATGTATAAACATGCAATATATCGTGTACAAGTTTACACACTTTCTTGACTTACACTTGTACATTATTCATAAAATTTTAAACAATAATATTATGTTGGGTGCATCAATTGTCCCGTGGCGAGTAGGCCATGTGGGCCAAGTCACAGTCGAATGTCGTGGGTTCTTGTGTGTGCTGAATGCAATATAAGGCTAGGGTATGCGCATCTCCTATCACCTATTGGTTTTGGGAGAGTTGGTAGCGCATGAGGTCCAATAATTGGTATCAGAGCCAATTTACACCATTCAAAGAAGCAAGATTCAACACCGTACGAACAACACAAGGCCAAGAAACAATATTTCAAAGTAGTCTGCTAGTCTCAAATCAAAGGTACTTACAATGGCCATAGTCTCTCACAAAGTTGAGTTGGAAGGTATGTCCACACAACGCCCTCCTCTTTTTGATGGTAATAATTTTGTTCATTGGAAACTTAGAATGAGGCTATTCTTAATGGCTATAGACATTGATTTATGGTCTATAGTTGAAGATGAGCCATACATTCCAATGAAAATTGTACAAGTTAGTGGAGTCACTCAAAAGGTTGAAAAATATAAAAGTGAATGGTCATCGGAAGATAAAAAGAAAATGTCTATGAATGCTAAGTCTATGCAATTACTATTAAACAGACTAACGACTTCTGAAGCAGGATATGTGTCAAATTGCACAAGTGCACACGATATGTGAAAATCACCTGTATTAAAGCATGAAGGTACAAGCGCTGTAAAAGAATAAAAAATAAACATGCTTATGACTGAGCTTGAATCTTTCAAAATGTTGCCAAACGAATCCATAACTTCTATGGATTTGAGGATTACTAACATTTTCAATGCCCTTGAAGCTTTAGGAAAATCATTCACGAACAATGAAAAGGTTCAAAAGGTGATG
>AP025056.1:14686261-14910862 GCA_036186865.1 Eustoma russellianum
CCGAACATCTCATACTCCTTCATGAGCATGGGTCTTTTGGCCATTCTTACTTGATCAGTCCCTTCATGTATCATTTCAAGCCTTTTCCATGCCCATGGGCTGTTTCAAGACCTTGAAGTCTTATGAGTTCGGTGGTGGTAAGAGCACTTGAGAGAATATCAAATGCTTGGCCATTGATGGCGAATTTTATCTTTCTTCGTCGGTGTAGTCATCCTCATCTTTGAACATTGATTCTCCTTTTGAGTTGGTAATCATAGGAACTTCAATTCCTTTGACAACTGCTCTCCATATATCAAATCCACAGCCTTTCAAATGATTGATCATTCAAAATTTCCACAGAGAATAATTTTGGGCATCAAACATAGGTGCTTTAGTGTTTGATCCTGAAAATAGTGCAGTAGGCTTGGGAGATGAAGTGTGAGATGAAGAGGTTGAGGTTGAGGTTGTCATTGTCATGATCTTTAACCTTGCTACTTGCAAAGATAGGCCAAGCAATCAAGGTTAGGCTCTAATACCAATTGTAAGGTCCGAAACACACTCTAGAAGGGGGTGAATAGAGTGTTTGGCGCCTTTGCGGAATTTTTCTTGTGTGAGTCAACTCAAAAAGAAATTCAAAATCAGAGCAAGAATGGGAGATGAGAAGCAATAAATGAGTATACCGGATATAGAGTGGTTTGAATCATAAATGATTCTACTCCACTACCACTTTGTTGCCAAAGTAGATTTTCAACAACTACTCTCCTTATTAAAGACAATAAGAACAACCGCAGCAACACTTACACTATCACCTTAGTGTAAGCAACAACAACAGCAACTTCTTGCACAAAACACACTTGTGCAACTACAGCTCTTAGCAAAGACCAACTTCTTGCTACCTCACAACTTCAAAAAAGTTCCCTCAAGAACTTCTCACAGTGAGTTGAAGAAATATAGTAAGGTTCACACTTTCTCACTGGTTTAAGCACAAGCAAGAAAAATCAAATATTTCTGGTTCCTCTTGTGCTTGACTCTCTATCTCTCAATATACAACAATGAAGAGCAAAGAAAAAGCTTAACAAGCTTTAAGCAAATTTACAAATATGAGAGAACTATACAACAATGAATAATGAAGCTAGATGATGTTGAAAGTGTGTATTTGCTTCATCCAAGCCTCTTCCTTTTATAGTGAAGTTGTCCACATTTTTGAAGCTCCACCAAGTCTTCACAAGGTATCCAAATATCAAGATAATGTTCAAATAGTCTTGAGCCACCCTATGTAGTGATTTGATCCTCAATAGCTGACCTAGGATTGCTTAGACATGGATACAATAGTCAAGGAAGCATGTAATATGTTGGGTTAAAGTCCACAAGAAATTTGAGCAAGATTGGAAAGAGAAAATACCATGAATCTCCCTTGGATTTTGTTCCAACGTTTAGAAAATTTTGAATTCCGGGGGACATCGATCGATCGAAGTGCCTGGGAGAGAGATCGATGTCCTCCAGAAACTTTGCAGTTTTTGAAACTGCTTGACATCGATCGATCGAAGTCCTCCTGGGAGAGACTAATGTCACTTCGATCGATCAATGTCCCCTGGACTGAGAGATCGATGTTGGACAGAAACCTTTCTGACTGACATCGATCGATCGAAGTCTCGCTAAGGAGAGACTGAAGTGACATCGATCGATCGATGTCCCTGGGTTGAGAGATCGATGTTGGACAGAAACATTTCTGACTGACATCGATAGATCGAAGTTAGAGGCTGAAGTGACATCGATCGATCGATGTCCCCAGCCTGAGAGATCGATGTTGGACAGTGAGTTCCAATCTCAACCATTTTTGACATAGTGTAATTTCCTCATCTTGCATCAAGTCTCAAACATTAATTTAACTTATTTAAAACATCTTTTCATCATCAAAACAATTTATAACTTAACAACATGGACTTTGTTATTAACACACAAAGACGATGCTCCATTAGCAATCGAAACTCTTATCAAGCAACACGAAAATATTTACGAAGAAAATGTTAAGAGAATTAGAAGTTATAGAGGTGGAGAATTTAAAAACAAAGATGTAATCAAGTTTTGTGAATTACATGGAATTAAACATGAATTCTCACCACCTAGAACACCACCACTCAATGGAGTTGTTGAACGTAAAAATAGAACAATTCAAGAAGTTGCTAGAACAATGTTATGTGAAAATAAAGTACCAAAATATTTATTAGCTGAAGTTGTTAGTTGTGCATGCTATATTATAAATAGGCTTTCTATTATAACGAAATTAAATAAAACACCTTATGAATTGTTAAACAATAGACAACCTAAAGTAGATTATCTTAAAGCTTTTGGTTGTAAGTGTTTTGTGTTGAACACTAAGGATAATCTAGACAAGTTTGAACAAAAGTCTACTGAATGCATATTTGTTGGTTATTCAACTAACTCAAGAACATATATGTGTTATAATCCTGCATCTAGAAAAATAATTGAATCCATAAATGTGAAATTCAATGAAAATGTATGTTTTGAAGTTAGTGATAAAACTCAACATAAACAAGAAAATAATGTTGAAAATATGTTTGATGATGATAATGTATTACTTGAGCCTGTACTTGATCATCTAGAACCAACTCCCCCTGAACAAGACATGCATGAACCCTTAGATGAAATAAATGAAGAAACTTTGCAATTGGAAGATAATACAACCAATGATCAAATTACATTTGATAATGTTCATACAAATGAAACATTTGAACAAGATGAGGGTGAACCTAGTCAACCTAAGAATTGGTGGCATCCTAAAGAATTAATCATTAGGGATCCAAGTGTTGGGGTTAGAACACGTAGAAATATAAGTCAACCTGAAGGACATAGTTTAATCTCACACTTAGAACCTAAGAATGTACAGGAAGCCTTAGGTGATATATCTTGGATAGATGTCATGCATGAAGAATTGAACCAATTTACAAGAAACAACGTGTCGGATTTAGTACCTAAACCCAAAAATAAGCCTATAATAGGAGCGAAATGGGTATTTATAAATAAAATGGATGAACAAGGAAACATCACGCGAAATAAGGCTAGGATAGTCGCACAAGGTTATAATCAACAAGAAGGAATAAATTATGAAGAAACATTTGCACTCATTGCACGACTAGAAGCAATTAGATTGTTACTTGCTATTGCAAGTCTAAGCAACATCAAACTCTTTCAAATGGATGTCAAGAGTGCGTTCTTGAATGGATACATCCAACAAGAGGTGTTTGTCAAACAACCCCCTGGATTCGAAGATCCAAAGAATCCTAACCATGTTTACAAGCTTAAGAAAGCTCTATATGGTTTGAAACAATCTCCAAGAGCTTGGTATGATAGATTTGCAAACTTTCTTATTGCAAATAATTATCAAAGGGGAACCATAGACAACATATTATTCCTAAGAAGAAAAGATAATGATTTATTAACAGTTCAAATATACGTAGATGATATAATCTTTGGTTCAACTAACCTTACCTTAGTAAAAGACTTCGAAGAGTGTATGAAGTCAGAATTTGAAATGTCAATGGTAGGAGAGTTGAATTATTTCGTAGGACCTCAAATCAAACAAACCTCTCAAGGAATTCACATTAGCCAACTTAAGTATGTCAACGATATGATTAAGAAGTTTGTCTTTGAAGAGTCAAAACCAACACCTACCCCCATGAGTGTTAGCACCAAACTAGATAAGGATGAAAATGGTAAACCTTTTGATGACACACTCTATAGGTCTATGATTGGCTCATTGTTATATTTAACTGCATCAAGACCTGACATCATGTTTAGTGTGTGTATGTGTGCTAGGTTTCAATCTTGTCCTAAGGTATCTCATTACAATGCGGTGAAAAAGATCTTTAGATATCTTAAACACATACCTCACTTAGGACTTTGGTATGATAGAAACACTAAGTTGGAATTATACGCACATAGTGATGCTGATTATGGTGGTTGCAAATTAGATAGAAAATCCACTAGTTGTACGTGTCAATTTATACGAACCAACTTGATCTCTTGGTTTTCTAAAAAGAAAGCTAGTGTAGCTCTTTCTACCACTGAAGCTGAGTATATAGCCTTGAGTTTATGCACTACCCAAATACTTTGGCTTAAACAACAACTTAGTGATTTTGGCATTAAAATGAATAAGATTCCAATTTTCTGCGATAGCACAAGTGCGATCAATCTTTCTCGGAATCCGGTGCTTCATTCTAAGGCCAAACACATTGAGGTAAGATACCATTTCCTTTGAGATCATGTTCAAAATGGGGACATAACCATAGATCATGTAAGAACTGAGCACCAAATAGCTGATATCTTCACAAAACCCCTTAATCAAGCCAATTTTGAAAACTTACGAGCCAAGTTAGGTATGATGACTTACGATACCATTGCATAGTTCTATCTTTTGCATGATTTGCAAAATAAAGGGGGATATAGAATAAGAACATGATTTTAGTTGGTAAGTCATGATTTGGTTGAATAATATGCTAAGATTCAATTGGCATACGTTTTGGAGCATAAGTTAATGGGGAGAGTATTAAGGGGAAGAGTATAATTCGAGGGGAAGCACATGATTTGAGGGGGAGCACATGAACACATATGTTAAAGACATGAGAATTGAGAGTTTGAAACGAATTAGTACTTGGTTGGTAATTGGTTTCTAAAACAATTGGTATAGAATTGGTGAAACAATTGGTAATTGGTAAGTGTTTAAACAATTCAATTGGTAAAAATGTGAAAAACATTTGGTTATAATTTGTGACATTAAAATCATGTTAAGTTATTTTGAAAATCATCCAAAAGGGGGAGAATGTTGAGAAATATGTTTGGATAATTTTCAAGGTCATGATTTTAAGTGGTGAATACTTAAAAATGTCACATATGGTGTTATAAGTGTTTAAAAGTTGAAAAAGTTGACATCGATCTTTCAGGTTGTTGCACTTCGATCGATCGATGTACTTCGATCCCTCACATCGATCAATCTATGTAATTAGAGAAAGTTCAAGACCTTACTGTGAGACATCGATCTCTAAACCTGAGACACATCGGTCGGTCGATGTACATCGAACCCTCACTTCGATCGATCGATGTAGGTCAGAGACAAATTCTGAAACTCACTATGAGATATCGATCTCTGAAGCTGAGGCACTTTGATCAATCGATGTCTAGGGTTTTTAAAATTTTTTTCTAAAATGTGATAAAGTGATTTTTTTCATTTGTACATGTTTTATATATGTTCTTTATGTGATTATTATGTGATTTTGATAAATATAAATGTCTGGTGACTAATGTGCCTTGGAAGTTTCTACAACTTACCAAAAAGGGCAAAATTGGTATTTTAAGTTTTGTAGAAGCATGATATGGTGGAAATACTTCAAGGACATATTCTCATCTTATTTATTATGACAAAGGTGATATTATATTTATTTCTAACCATCGGGGTCATTTCTGGAGTTTCTCTCACCAGGGGTATTTTGGTCATTTTACCCCTGAGGGTGTTTTTGGTATTTTCACTCAAGGAATCTCTTGAGCATATTCTTATCTTCACTATGGAGTTTATTTGTGATTATTTTGAAGAAGATATGGTGGCTTTATATTATTTCTCTCACATGATGATATTATTGACTATAGCGGGATGTGACGAGTTGTGATGTCACATTCTATTTCTTTCTTGAAGACTCTCTTCTATATGTTATTGGAGTATATTTATCATCATATTTCAGAGAATATAAAGGTGTTCAAGATGTGAAAACGATCACAATGTAAAATAAGAAATATTGGGAATTTTGGTGTTACATGTTGACATAATCTTGTCAATTATTATTTGGTGATTTCTTCTTCAAAAATCTGAGTTGATATACTTGTATATATGTTCAAAAACGTTCATATTCAGGTGGAGGTGATATATTATTCATTTTATGACTTGGTGACAAGTGGACCAACCAAAAAGGAGCTAGTTGGGAAAAATGCCAACTTGGAAAATTTGACTTAGTAGCCAACGGCTACTACACACATTTTGGTCATGATTTTTGGTTTGATATTTATCAATTCTCACATGCCTATTCTCAAGCCAAAGAGTTGAGGGGATATTAGAGGAATATGTCATTCTATCTTCTTCTTATTATCTTCATTTTGCAAAGGATAATTAGGACATGCCAAGGTGGAAATTTCGCCCAACAATGTGTGTCCAAGGTGGACCAATCATTTTGCATGATGTTGCCAAGTGTACAAGGCCAACCAATAATGTGAAGACACTTAATCTTGATGATGAATATGGTGACACATGTGCATTCTTATCTACAAGGCTCACTTCACACTATAAATAGGAGGCAATAGTGAAGAAGATGAAACACACTTGAAGCTCACTTAAAAGCATTTGCTGATTTGTCTAGCTATCTTCTTCTTGTCATTCTTGTTCTATTTTTTGTAGCCAAGGTGTTCTTGTTGTATTTTTTGAAGAGCTACAAGCCTCTTAAGCTTCATTTGTAAGATTGATTATCTAATTCTATAAGGCTACATCAATAGGTGGTAGAGGTGTTGCAACTAAGTGTTGCATAGAAGGTGTTCATCCAAGTCTTGAATAGGGTTGGTATTTTACCATAGTCAAATCCAAGGAAAGGTGTTCCTTGGGACTGGAGTAGGTCAAATTGACCGAACCAAGATAAATTCTTGGTGTTCTTGTCTTGTTTCTACATTTCTACATTCTGCCCGTTTTTCACTGCAGTTTTCACACAACTTCTCACATTTTGAAAAATATCTAAACACTTTCACAATTCATGATTTTTGGTGCAATTATAGGTCAGACTGTTAGCTTTCATTTGCAACAAGAATCACTTGATTTGAGCATGGAAAGTTAGTCTTTCAGTCTTTGCAAGATAACTGCTCCAATCTGACTGCAATCTGACCAGTTTTGAGAAAACTTGAATTTTGTTTTAACCAAGAAGTGTTTAAGGTCAGAGCCTTTTGGAATCATAAACTAGACATTCTAAGGAGTGTTCTAACATAAAGTTCAACCTTTTTGGTTTAGTATTCAAAGAGAAACACATTTTTCAATTTCAGCAATATCCTGTCCAATTCTGTCCAGATTGGCTATCTGAATCTTTTTATTTTTTTAAAGGGACAAACGATTTTATTTTTGTCTGATTTTTTGATAGCGTCTTGTCAACCCACTGACTTTAAGTTCTAAACATTTTCATAATTTTTGGAGTTGTGTACAAAGATTTTTGAATTTTTCAAAAACGAGTTCTGAATCTGAGGGGGTCTCAGATTCTGTTTTCAAAGGGTATTTTTATCAAGGGTAGTAGTGTAATTTCCGCTAACCACTATTCACTTCCCCCCTTCTTGTGGTGTTTATTGCAGGTGCACGGTCCAACATATTATATATACCAAAATATCCTCTATATTCCCCTTTTCTTGCCCCTTATTCATGCTTAAGATTCAAAATAATTGCTTGTTAATCAAATGACAAACGTCAATTATTAACTTAGCTATTGATTCTAAAAACATATCCAAATAGGCCAAGTGTAACCTGTCGCAAAATGTATTTCTCAATTATTCTTGAAATATACTCTATCAACAACTTATTCAAATAAGTCTAACTCTCAACACTTATATAAAGTTAGTTTAAATGCTAACATCAAAACCTAGGAATCCATCTTAAATAATTTCTAAGCTTTTCATAAAACTCCTTTTAGACGTTAACACAGTCATCGAATGTCTAAGACAAGCAAACTTCATTTTCACATATATACCGTCATAAAATCACAAAAATAATTAGTCTTAGTTATTTCATTTTTAACAAGAATCTCTATCTTCAAAAAAATAAAACCAAAGTATCCAATCTCTAACTCTTAGATTTTTCATTTATTATAGAATGCTTTCAATATCATATACAACCGCATGCTTCACGTTTGAACTTTTAGACAAGTTTCTTTCTGGCATGAAATCCCAATTCAAAAACGACAAAGCCAGCTACAAATTTCAAAACATGGTTTTTATATAAAATCATTATTAAGACGTCAAGCCAAATCATATCACATATTCAAACACATTTAAATACATGCATAGACTTGTCTCAAACCATAAATAAAATATGTATTACATGCTTTTAGTTAGTATAATGGTCATAATATTCATCTTTATTATTTTCTTAATGGTATGGTATTTTCACGATCTTATATTTCACAGCACAACAAATGAATCAATTACACATAAAGACTAGATGCAAACTATTAAGAGCCAAAGATCACATACTTAGTACAAGAATAGAAAATAATAGCCTTGTTCGGTAGCGAGTCAAAAACTAAATTCCTGTATATAGTAAGTGATGTACCAGGTAAAAAAAGAAAATTATATATATATACGTAGGTACATATCTTAACCTTTTTGCTGTTCCATTATCTATTTCACCTCAGACATCCACTAATTTGCGCTGTGCTTTTTCGAGTTTGGTACCAAATTGGAGAATTCTGCAGCCAATATCGATCCATCAGCAGCAGCTTCGTTTTATATGGTCTCAACGCCTGCCTAGGCACTTGCATAGCACGGATACTCAACTCGGCTTTCATAATTTATCTTATCACTTATGTAATTTTCTCCATTTTCACCAATCTTCCATTAGTACAAATATGTGCGTTTTTTCTTTCGCCAAGGTTTTATCCACAAGGGTGGTTTTACTTGGTAAGGTTTTAATACGGCATATCATATATGACTGGAGATTAGATCTTATTCCTGCCCTACATTATCGTTTCTCGTACGATGACATTTTTTATTGATGTACTATGGTATTCCTCCGCCATAAGTGAGGCAATTTCTTAATAATATTCAACTTTTATAATATATATGTATCTGTGTGTGTGTTACAACCGGAAATATTTAAAAAATGCATTAAACCCCCACTTCCCCACTTCCCCACTTTCCCTTCCATAACCCCTCAACCCCATAATACTCCATAACTCCCCCATAATTCCTATCTATAACACCCACTAGACTAAATAGGCGATTCCCATTCCCATTCCCCATCTATTCCAATCGGCCACTGCACATAAAAAAGTAGAGAGCAGCCGAGAGCTAGAGGGAGAGGAAGAAGGAGGAGGAAAAAGAGAGAGAGAAGAAAAAAGGAAAAGGAGAAAAAGGTAAGTACTCTACCCGTACTCATTGCAAAACGCATATGTATATTTTTGTATAAAATTCAAGGATCATGCATATGTATATTTGATTGCATGAATGGATGTACATATGTGTGTATTCCCGTATGTGTATGTGTGTGTGTGTGTATATATAGATGAACTGATAATTTTGTGTGAGTTTGTATGGGGGCCGAGAACTATGTATTATTTCATACGATAAATGCATAATTTTCACATGTATATATTATATTATAGTATATGTTTTAGGACATGTATAGAACCACTAGAAGGGGGGGTTGAATAGTGTGTGCGGAAAATTTGTTTTTAAAAACGTTTGGCCCAAAAACCCCATTTCTGAAAACAGTCCATGTTTTTGGATCCTGATTTGAAATAATTAAACGACCTAGTTAGAGACCTCCCAAAATTATGAACTTCGGTATGAATGAACTTTCAGATGTCATAAGTATCTCATAAAAATTTCAGATTAGAATTCAACTCCTAAGCCTTTGAAAATTAGTTTTCGGTCAGATTGCACGAATCTGCCAGAAACCGTACTCCGACTTGAAAAATTTATTCTGACTAATTTGTAACTCCAAATGGTCTGAAACTTAATGAAAAACCCCTTAAGATATGTATTTAAATGGGTTGAAAAAGTTTTGAAAAACTCTTTTGTAAAGTATGTCAAATATGTTGATGTTCTCAACCTTTGCAAGTCTAAAAATCAGATTGCCCTAGTCTCAGAACTATTAACGTTTGATTAACTTATACTTGTCCAAATGGGTTGAAACTTGCGCCAAAGTAAACTTAAGAGGTGTGGATATGTTTTTGCAAACTAAGGATTTTATACTGGTTCGGTTAAAGCAGCCTACTCTAGTCTTCGAGGACACCTTCCTCGGTTATCACTAAACACAAAATAACACCTTACCACAAGGGTTTCTGGAATTACACCAACTCCACCTTTTTACAAATGATACAAACAATCACACCGATCATGAACACTACCACCGAACGGATGAAGGTTTGATCACACCTTGATCAACCTTTTACAACAATGAGGCGTGTATGGTGGTATAAACAAAGCCTATTCAATATGTTGAATATAAGAACAATAGGCTTGAGAGAAGAAGAAGAAGAAGAAAGAAATATAGAAGAAGAGAGTATAGAGTCTTTTTGCACTTGATAGAATATGAGAGTTGTCTTGCTTTTGCTTCTCTTCTTTTTAATCCCTCATGGCCGCCCCCCTTAGGGCTCTTCCATCCTTGAGAATTCTCTTTAATGGCATTGGAAGATTGCCTTGTGTAGATATGACACCATCTTGCTCACTTGGCACAACATGATTGGATGAATTACTTGGCTTTGCTTACTTGGTACTCTATGATTTGTCCAACCTTGTCACCATTTAGAAACTGTAAAATCTAAGAATAAAATGAAAAACATGTGCCAAAAAAGAGTTTAAAATATTGCCAAATAATCAAAAATTAATCCCTTCAATTTTGGAAATCAAATTTGTCATCTTCAAGACATAAAATTCGGTCACTCTTTGTGTCACATGTTGAATTTTTCAGCATGTGTTACAGTTGCCTAAAGTTTGAATTGTTACATTGTGTAGCTCCCTCTTTTATGTCACTAACCTTATGTGTCTTATTCTCCACAAATTGAGATGCCAACTAAGCTCCACATAAGCTCCACCAAGGCTGAGAAAAGCGTGCACTTTGTCCCCAACATGTGCTTAATTTCACTTTTGTAAACTTTGTCAAATATTGCACAATAATTACACATATATGCCATATTCCAATCAGCCCTAATTTGAATATTCTAGTACACTTTAACATTGTCTTGAATATGTAAAAAGTATCTAGATACATATTACATGTCATGCAAAAAAACGTTCCATGTGTTGTGTTCGTAGAAAACCGAATTTTCGACTTTTGTCGATTACGCGATTATTCTCCGATTAAATTCAAACTTTTTGCACATGTTATATATATTATGTCATACATAATATACATAAAATAAATTAAATATTCAGCTCTTAAAGGCTGAGGTATAGTTGCCCATGTGACAAAAAAGTTGAATTTGAAATCTCCACAATTTGGCCTTAATTAGGGGTGATTTGTGTGTGCCAACATGGAATGATTTCATGTCTGAATATATCATGTGAGCCACAAAAGTTTTGGCTCTTTTTAAAGCATATGGGCTGGCCATCTATATATGGCAAGTACGTGACACGTTGACGAAGTTTCGGTAGTCACCTGATACGACAATTTTCGGTTTATAACCTTGTAACATGCCGTTATGATTTTGTCATCACCATGACTTATATCATATGATATATGACCTGAATGTACTCATAAATATGAGGTAAGTATAGTGGTGTGACGTTGATGTATGTTTGTAATATATGTAACGTGTTGGTAGTACGTCGGAATATGTGTATTGTGCATTTTTATAAAAAATCTGAATATGTGTAATATATATATATATATATATATATATATATATATATATAAACATGTATAACCAAGTGAATAGAAGACTTTTCATGTTTCAATTTGTTGCCATCATGCCTTCTCCAAATATATCTCCATTTAATGAACTAGTTTGTTCATTAATGGTGACACCTGAAAATAGTTCAAACACAACAAATGTTTGCCATTTGATATAAGCTTTAAAGCTTCATGGCTTGTTAGTACGACAATATTATATATAAAGTATATAAGGCAAGTTTGTCATAAAAACGTGTCAAGCAATAAATTTTGGCATGCATTTCTTAAACACGTGGTATTTAAATCATGCATTTGTGAATCACTCAAACTCTTTTTCTCAACAATCTCTCCCTTTTCATGATTTACAAAATAACCTTAGTTCATGATTTAAATACGACCGCTCCCCCTCTAATTTGGCACAAATTCAAAATTTGAATTTTGAATTGTCTCCCCCTTGAATTGTGCAATCATGCTCTCTTTCCTCCTTAAACTACTCTCTCTCCCTCTTTATTTTGGAAACAATATCAAAAGTGCTTGTAAAGATGGAAAGAAATATCAAGCTATAGCAGATCAGCAGAAATCATGCCTAATTTTGAGCGTAGATTTTTGTACATGGCTTGATTTAGTGTTTTGGTGAATATGTCGGCTACATGTGCTTCATTGCGTACATGTTGTATAACAATATCACCATTGTTTACGTGATCACGAAGAAAGTGATATCGTACTTCTATGTGCTTTGGCTTAGAGTGTAGTACGAGGTTCTTAGACAAATTTATAGCGCTCATACTATCACAATAAATGGGAATGCGATTTACCGTGATACCAAAATCAGAAAGTTGTTGTTTTAACCATAAGAGTTGTGTGCAACAAAGAGTAAGTGTCATGTATTCAGCTTCAGTAGTAGATAATGCCACACTCGCTTGCTTTTTTGAAAACCATGATATTAATTAATTTCCTATAAATTGACAAGTGTCACTCATGCTTTTTCTATCTATTTTGCGTCTGCCATAATCCGCATCAGTATATGCATGCAAATCAAATTCACGAGTCTTATCATACCAAATTCCTAAAGTGGGAGTGTGCTTAATGTATCGAAAAATCCGTTTTACAGCATTATAATGAGACACTTTAGGCTGCCTTTGAAAACGTGCACACATACAAACACTAAACATGATATCAGGTCTACTTGCGGTAAGATAAAGCAAAGAACCAATCATAGACCTATACAAACCATTATCAAAATCTTTTCCATTTTCATCTTTATCTAGTTTAGTGGTGACACTCATAGGGGTGGGGGATGGTTTCAAGTTCTCAAAATTGAACTTTTTAATCATGTCATTCACATATTTAACTTGACTTATGTAGATGCCTTTACTAGTTTGTTTAATTGTCAAGCCAAGAAAGTAATTCAATTCACCAACCAAGGACATTTCAAATTCGGATTTCATGCAAATTTCAAATTATTCAACAAGTTTATGAGATGTAGATCCAAAAATAATGTCATCAACATAAATTTGAATAATTAGTAAATCCGATTTATCTTGTTTCAAGAATAAGGTGTTATCTATGGTGCCTCTTTTAAATCTGTTTTCTAAAAGAAAAGTAGCAAAACGATCATACCAAGCCCTAGGTGCTTGTTTTAAACCATATAGTGTTTTCTTTAATTTATACACGTGATCAGGATATTTCTAATCTTCAAAACTGGGTGGTTGCTTCACGTATACTTTTTCTTGTATAATGTCATTTAAAAATGCACTTTTTACGTCCATTTGATAGAGTTTAAAATCTTTCATGCAAGCAATAGCAAGTATTAATCATATGGCTTCTAAATGTGCTACGGGTGCAAATGTTTCGTCGTAGTCTATTCCTTCTTCTTGATTATATCCTCGTGCTACAAGTCGCCTTGTTTCTAACAAATTTACCTTCTTCATTCATTTTATTTCTAAAGACCCACTTTGTGCCTATTATTATCTTATTCTGTGGCCGTGGCACTAAATCTCATACATCATTTCTTGTGAATTGATTTAATTCATCATGCATAGCATCAGGTCGTGGCACTAAATCTCATACATCATTTCTTGTGAACTGATTTAATTCATCATGCATAGCATCAATCCAAGAAGAATCATTCAAGGCATCACAAACGTTCTTAGGTTCAAATTCGGATATCATAGCATGAAATTGGTTTATTTTATCCGGATTTATTCTTCTACGTGGTCGGACACCTTGAGTTATATTGCCTATGATAAGGTCGTGTGGATGGTTCCTATGCCATTTTGGTTGATTATTCTCTAAGTTTCCATGCATTTCTAAGTGATCATGCATTTCTAGTGTGTTGGATTCATCATGTATGTCATTCTCTTCTATATCATCTAACACGAGCTTTAGTTCAAAATCATCGTCATATTCTTTATCTTTTCAAACTCGTCAAATTCATTAAACTTCATGTGAATAGATTCTAAAATTTGTCGAGTGATAGGATCATAACATCTATATGCTTTAGAATTCACAGAATATCCAACAAATATGCATTCAATTGATTTAGATTCAAATTTATCTAGATTATCTTTTGTATTCAAAACAAAACATTTGCAACCAAACACACGAAAGTAATCAATTTAGGCATGCGATCATTTACTATTTCATAAGGAGTTTTATTTATTTTCTTTCTAATCGACAAATGATTAACTATATAGCATGCACAATTTACGGCTTCTGCCGACAAAAATCTAGGCAACTTATTTTCACACTACATGGTTCTACTGATTTCTTGTAGTGTCCGATTCTTTCTTTCCACTACTCCATTTAATTGTGGTGTCCTAGGTGGTGAAAACTTGTGTTTAATGCCTTTTTCTTTGCAAAACGCAATCATGTCCTTATTTTTAAATTCACCGCCTCTATGGCTTCTAATCTTTTTCACATTCAAACCATACTCATTTTCAAGTTGTTTTATTAGTTTAGCAATCTCAACGGCACTATCATCTTTATTGGCAAGAAATAAAGTCCACGTATAGCGAGAAAAATCATCAACGATAACACATGCATAATGGCGTCCTCCAAGACTCCTAGTACGACTAGGACCAAACAAATCAATGTGTAATAATTCTAAAATTCTAGACATGCTAATTTCATTTTTAGATTTAAGTGACTCGCGTGTTTGTTTGCCTTTAATACAAGATTCACACAACTGAAAGTTATCTAAATCAAGTTTAGGCAATCCTCGTACTAGATTCTTTCGTTGAAATTTTTCAAGCGTTGATATGCCAATGTGTCTTAATCGCCTATTCCACAAATTTATGTTAGGTTCATTTGACATGAAACATTTAACCTTAGCGTCTAATATGTCATCCATAGAAAGCGTAAAAATATTTCCTTCCCTTTTTACTTTTAATATCGTTTCTCCATTTTTATTTACTATATTGCAATATGGGTGAGTGAAACACACATCAAAACCGTTGTCAAGAAACTGTGAGATGCTAAGCAAATCATAGGATAGATTACTTACCAAGAAAACATCGGAGAGTTGAAGAGAGCTTGGGCTTCCAATTGTACCTTTCCCGATGATTCTTCCTTCGTTATTGTCTCCAAAGGTCATCGATCCATCCTTTTTGACCTTTTTCAACTTTGTGAACAAGCTCGGGTCATCCGTCATGTGCTTCAAGCAACCACTCTCAAGGAACCACTTGATTGATGTACCTTTAGATGTATGGGTTCCCTGCAATGTACAACAACGATTTAGGTATCCTTTTATTTTGGGTCCTTACGAGTTAGTTCTTCACCTCTTTGTAAGAGTGACTTTCGGTACCCATACTTGGGTGATCTTTCTCGGTCTAACAAATGGTGAGAATGTAGATGAGGAAGCAATATAGTAGACATGAGGTGAGAGCACAATTGGCCTTGGGCCGAGAATTCCATTGTGAACATTGTATGGTAGTCATCTTTGATATGTTCTTGTGTTTGTGTGTATAGTGCGTGATCTAGATGCATGGAATGAATATCGTGTATGCATCAATGGTTTCTTCTCATATCTATACGGCACATAGTTATATCTTGTATGATATGAAGAACAAGCTTGATGAGATGAAGAAAGAGGGGGTCTAGGCGTCTTCTTAGGCGCCACATATATCTTGGATGCATCTATTTTCTTAGACAGAATGAATTTAGTTGATTTATTTAATGTCTCGTTTTTCTCAACGATCCTAATCCGGTTTTGTCACTATTATTTTTTGTGAAGAAATGATGCGATCTAGCATGTTTGTACCTGTGTCAAACTGTTTTACAATTTTTTCTAGATCCATATTCCTTGATTTCAAGTTTGAAATCTCGGATTTCAGTTCATGGTTTTGTGTTGTTAATGATCTGACCTCTGATTTTAATGCATTAATTATGCAGGACGATTCTTTTTTTGAATCGTTTATATTGGGCAACAAGGTTTGTGTTAGACGATTCTAACAACTTCTTGTCTTCAATTAACCGTTTCTTTTCTTTTGAAAGAGTCTTTGTGGATTTATGCAATTCTAAATATTGACTAAATAAATCATCATATGAAGGTTCAGAATCAGAGTCAGAATCAGAAGATACCTCGTTTGATGCTTTGGATGTAAAGCATACTTGTGCCGTTTCTTCTTCCGTATCATCAGTCTTAGAGTCGGATGAATCACTCCAAGTAGAGGCTTTGAGAGCTCTTCTCCTTTGTTTAGGTTCTGAGACGAGTCTAGTTTTGGTCCGATCCTTGTCAAGGTTTTTGTTCGTTTGTTTGTCCTTGTTCGGGCAATCATGTGACAAGTGTCCAAGTTTTCCACATTCATAGCACTTTATGTCCTTGTCATTTATTTTATTTTTATTTCTTTTAGTTGAAACAGCCTTAGGTTTCTTTTTAAATGACCTTTGTTGAGAAAAAGGGGTTTGAGTGATTTCAAAATGCATGATTTAAATAACGTATATTAAATAAATGCATAACATATTTTATGACATGACACGTTTTTGCATAAAACTTGCCTTATATAGTTCATATATAATGTTGTCGCACTGACGAGCCATGAAGCTTTAAAGCCTACATCAAATGGCAAGCATTTGTTGTGTTTGAACTATTTTCAGGTGTCATCATTAATGAACTAAATTAGTTCATTAAGTGAAGTACTTAGTTAAATAAACTAAGTAGTTCATTAAAGGAAGCTATATTTGGAAAAGGCACAAAGGCAACAAATTGAAGAATGGAAAGTCTTCTTCTCCTCATGCTACACGTTTTTACCATATATATATATATATATATATATATATATATATATATATATATATATATATATATTCAGATTTTTTTTAAAGGCACATGCACATATATTCCAACGTACTACCGACACGTTATATATTTTACGTACGTACGTTAACGTCACACCACTATATTTAACTTATATTTATGAGTATATTCAGGTCTTATATCATATGATATAAGTCATGGTGATGAAAAATTTATTACGACACGTTAAAAGGTTCTAAACCAAAAATTGTCATATCGGACGAATACCGAAATTTCGCCAACGTGTCACGTACTTGCCATATATAGATGGCCAGCCCCTACACTTCAATAATGGCCACAAATGTTGTGGCTTACATGGTATGTGCAGCCATAACATCATTCCATGTTGGCACACATAAATCACCCAAATTAAGGCCAAATTGTGGAGATTCCGAATTCAATTTTGTCACATGTTGGGCGCCACTTTAGATCAGCCTAAGTGATGAATATTAAAGTTTAATTTATGTATATTATGTGTAACATAATATATATATATATATAACATGTGCTAAAAGTTGGAATTTAATCGGAGAAAAATCGGGTAATCGATAAACGTCGAAAATTCGGTTTTCTACGAACACGACACATGGAACATTTTTGGCATAGCATATAACATGTATCTAGACACTTTTTACATACTTAGTACATTCTAAAGTGTTCTTGAAAAATCAATTAAGGGCTGATTGGAATATACCATATGTGTATAATTATATGTGCACTATTTTACAAAGTTTGCAAAAATAAAATTCAGCAGATGTATACTCTTCATCACACGCCTAGATAGCCATGTTGGAGCATATGTGGAGCTTTGTTGGCATCTTGATTGGAAAAGAATGAAGCATACAATGTTGGTGACATAAAGAAAGTAGCTACACAAGGTAACATTTTAAACTTTGTCACATTTGTGACACATGCTGAAAATTCAGCATGTGTAAAATAGAGCTGGCCGATTTTTTACACTTAATGAGCCATATTTTACTATCTTGAATCATGTGGATTAATTGAAATATGTTATGGCAATGTTTTGAATATTTTATGGAAATAAATAAAGTGATATTTTCAAATATCACACATGCTGAAAATTTCAGCATGTGTGTAATGTGTTGGCCAATTTTATGGCTTATTGGTGACTAATTTTTATTCCAAATTTAATGGAAATATTATGTACTAAATGATGATTGATTTTTTATTTATTTTCAAGGAATAAATCAAATGCAAACTTGGCAATAATTTGAATAAAGTGTGAATGTTACACATGCTGAAATTTCAGCATGTGGAGAGATGCATATGATCGATTTTCATAAGGAAGAATGGAATTATTTGTCTTGCTAATTATGTGGGATGATTACTTGACTTATGGCAACACTTTTATGGATAATTGGAACATGCTTTTTAAGGTTTATTTTCAGATTTATCTAGTCATCAAATGATGACAACTTCCATTCAATCAATGAGTGCCAAGTAAGCGAGAGCTTAATGATCATCCAATGAGGAGTTGCCAAATAAGCAAAGAAATGTCACAATGATGCAATACAATCTTCCAATGACTTAGAAGATAATTTTCAAGAGGAAGAAAGGGCTATAGGGGGCGGACATCATTGATAAAAGGAAAGAAGAGAGCAAGAAAAAAATAAGACAAGACTTGCAAATTCAAAGTGCCAAAAACGTGGTCTTCATCATCTTCTTTCTAAACTTCTTTCTTTCTTCTCTCTAAAAGCCTATTGTACTCATATTCATACATTTGAATATGCTTCATATAGACCACCACATACTCTCTTTATTGTTGTAAAAGATTGATCAAGGTGTGATCAATCTTGCACTTACAAGGTGGTGGTGTTCATGATCGTTGTATTCACATACAAGGTTTGTAAAGGGTTGGAGTTGGTGTGTAACTCTATCAACCCTGTGGTAAGATGTTATTTGTGTTTTGTGATTAGTGCTAACCAAGGAATGTGTCCTCGAAGACTGGAGTAGGTTGTTTTAACCGAACCAGTATAAAATTCCTGCTGTTATTTACTTTCAGCACTTACTTTCAATTTCAGCACTGTGCATCGTATTTCATCACGTTATTAAAAATAGGAACAGAATTTCAAAAATAACAAAACTTTCCATAATCATATCCACACGTCTTAAGGTTAATTTGACGCAAGTTTCAACCCTTTTGGACAAGGATAAGTCATCCAAATGTCTAAAGTTCTGAGACTAGTGTAGTCTGATTTTCAGGCTTGCAAAGGTTGACACTTTGAATGTATTTGACTAACTTCCCAAAAGAAGTTTTTAAAACTGTTTCACCTTAATTAAATAAACATAATAAGGGGTTAGTCATTAAATTTTCAGAGCATTTGGAGTTACGGTTTAATTGGAATAAATTTTTCAAATCAGACTACCGTTTCTGACAGATTTGCACAATCTGACCATCAATGATTTTAAAGGGGTTAGAGATT
The DNA here is from genome assembly GCA_036186865.1 of Eustoma russellianum. Taxonomy (NCBI): domain Eukaryota; kingdom Viridiplantae; phylum Streptophyta; class Magnoliopsida; order Gentianales; family Gentianaceae; genus Eustoma; species Eustoma russellianum. Next base: position 14,705,625 of record AP025056.1, read on the forward strand.
GAATTTTAATCTGGAAGTTTTAGAAGATACTCAGAACATCTGAGACTAAGATCCCTCCAAATTTTAGAATTTTTGAAGACATGTAACCTAGTTTTCAAAACGTTTCAAAACTGGTCCTGAAAACAGAAACTGTTTTCAGAAGTTGGGTTTTTGGTTTAAAACAATTTTAAAAACCACATTTTCCGCACCCACTATTCAACCCCCCTTCTAGTGGTGCCTTGCAGATCCTACTCATAAATGTTCTCAAACCTTTAAGCCAATAATATTATATCATCATTATCCGATTCAGTATCACTATCATCTACGTGATCGGAAGAAGTAGAGACGTATTCATTTGCTTTAAAAGCAATAGTCTTACCTTGTTTTGACGTTGATTCTGATTTCCTTAATGTAAGTTTGTTTTCGTATACCTTTAAATATCCGATCAATTCCTCCATTTTTATCGAGTTTGTTTCTCAGTACCTTTTGGACCTTTTTCTGTGTAGAAAAAGCTTTGCCAAGAGACTCCTTAACTTGGGTAGTCCCTTCATGTTTCATCTCAAGAATTCTCCACATCTCTTGAGCACTAGAGCAATTTGACACGTAACTTGATTCACTTTTACTTAGCCCGTTTAAAAGTAGTTGCATGGTTGTAGCATTCATACTTAGTTTCTTTTTGTCATCACTAGTGTATTCTTATTTCGGTTTTATAACTTCTAGTGTGACACCATCAAAAGTAGATAACTTATATGGAACAAATGGACCGTCTTCTATAATAGACCACAAATCAATATCAATAGCCATAAGAAAGAGTTTCATCCTAAGTTTCCATTAGATAAAGGATTCACCATCAAAAAGAGGAGGCCTTTGACTCGACAAACCTTCTTGTTCGGTTTTGAAGCTAGTGGTTGTCATCTCACTAAGATCATTGGATCTCCTTGTCGTGAGTGTGTCTGCGCTCTGATAGCACTTGTAAGACCTGTATAGCACCACTAGAAGGAGAGAGGTTGAATAGTGTGTGCGGAAAATTTATTTTTAAAAACGTTTGGCCCGAAAACCCCACTACTGAAAACAGTCCCTGTTTTCAGATCCTGATTTGAAATAATTAAACGACCTAGTTAGAGACCTCCAAAAATTATGAAATTAGGTATGAATGAACTCTCAGATGTCATAGGTATATCATAAAAAATTCAGATTAAAATTCAACTCCTAAGCCTTTGAAAATTTGTTTTTGGTTAGATTGTGCGAATCTGCCAGAAACCGTACTCTGAATTGAAAATTTTATTCCGACTAATTTGTAACTCCAAATAGTCTGAAAATTTAATGACAAATCCCTTAATATATTTATTTAAATGGGTTGAAACATATTTTAAAAAATCCATTGGAAAGTATGTCAAATGCGTTGATGTTCTCAACCTTTGCAAGTCTAAAAATCAGATTGCACTAGTCTCAGAACTATTAATGTTTGAATGAATTATACTTGTCCAAATGGCTTGAAACTTGCGCCAAATGAAACTTAAGAGATGTGGTTATGTTTCTGCAAAATTTTACGATTTTGAAATTCATTTACTGTTTTTAAAATTGCAACGAAATGGATGCAAAAACTGGAAAATGAAAGTAAAGTGCTGAAAATAAAGACACCAAGGATTTTATATTGGTTCGGTTAAAGCATCCTAATCCAGTCTTCGAGGACACCTTCCTCGGTTATCACTAAACACAAAATAACACCTTACCACAAGGGTTTCTGGAATTACACACTAACTCCATCTTTTTACAAACGATACAAACAATCACACCGATCACGAACACCACCACCGAACGGATGAATGTTTGATCATACCTTGATCAACCTTTTACAACAACGAGACGTGTATGGTGGTATAAACAAAGCCTATTCAATATGTTGAATATAAGAACAATAGGCTTGAGAGAAGAAGAAGAAGAAAGAAATGTAGAAGAAGAGAGCAGAGAGTCTTTTTGCACTTGATAGAATATGAGAGTTGTCTTGCTTTTGTTTACTCTCTTCTTTTCTTTTTAATCCCTCATGGCCGCCCCCCTTAGGGTTCTTCCATCCTTGAGAATTCTCTTTAATGGCATTGGAAGATTGCCTTGTGTAGATATGATACCATCTTGCTCACTTGGCACAATATGATTGGATGAATGACTTGGCTTTGCTTACTTGGCACTCTATGATTTGTCCAACCTTGTCATCATTTAGAAGCTGTAAAATCTGATAATAAAGGAAAAACATGTGCCAAAAAGAGTTTAAAATGTTGCCAAATAATCAAAAATTAATCCCTTCAATTTTGGAAAGCAAATTTGTCATCTTCAAGACATAAAATTCGGCCACCCTTTGTGTCACATGGTGAATTTTTCAGCATGTGTTACATATGTCAAACATTTGACTTGTTACCTTGTATAGCTACCTCCTTTATGTCACTAACCTTGTGTGGCTTATTCTCCACCAACTGAGATGCCAACTAAGCTCCATATAAGCTCCACCAAGGCTGAGAATGGCGTGCACTTTGTCTCCACCATGTGCTGAATTTCACTTTTGTAAACTTTGTCAAATATTACACAAAAATTACACATGTATGGTATATTCCAATCAGCCCTAAATTGAATATTCTAATACACTTTAACATTGTCTTGAATATGTAAAAAGTGTCTAGATACATGTTACATGTCATGCCAAAAACGTTCCATGTGTTGTGGCGTAGAAAATCGAATTTTCGACTTTTGTCAATTATGCGATTTTTCTCCGATTAAATTCAAACTTTTTGCACATGTTATATATATATATATTGTGTCACACATAATATACATAAAATAAATTAAATATTCAGCTCTTAAAGGCTGAGATATAAGCGCCCCATGTGACAAAAAAGTTGAATTTGCAATCTCCACAATTTGGCCTTAATTTGGGGTGATTTGTGTGTGCCAACATAGAATGATTTCATGGCTGAATATATCATGTGAGCCACGAAATTTTTGGCCCTTTTTAATGTATATGGGCTGGCCATCTATATATGGCAAGTACGTGACACATTGGCGAAGTTTCGGTAGTCACTCGATACGACAATTTTCGGTTTATAACCTTGTAAGGTGTCGTTATAATTTTGTCATCACCATGACTTATATCATATGATATATGACCTGAATGTACTCATAAATATGAGGTAAGTATAGTGGTGTGACGTTGACGTACGTTTGTCATATATGTAACGTGTCGGTAGTATATGTGTGTGTGTGTGTATATATATATGTACGTGTATAACAAAGTGAAGAGGAAACTTTCCATGTGTGTGTGTGTGTGTGTGTATATATATATATATATATATATCTGTGTGTGTGTGTGTGTGTATATATATATATATGTACGTGTATAACAAAGTGAAGAGGAAACTTTCCATGTTTCAATTTGTTGCCATCATGCCTTCTCCAAATAAATCTCCATTTAATGAACTAGTTAGTTCATTAACTTAAGTACTTCACTTAATGAACTAGATTAGTTCATTAATGGTGGCACCTGAAAATAGTTCAAACATAACAAATATTTGCCATTTGATGTAAGCTTTAAAGCTTCATGGCTTGTTAGTACGGCAACATTATATATAAAGTATATAAGACAAGTTTGTCACAAAAACGTGTCAAGTAATAAATTTTGTCAGGCATTTCTTAAACACGTGGTATTTAAATCATGTATTTGTGAACACTTAAACTCTTTTTTTCAACATATGTTATATATATGTATATATGTATAAGATTGTAAAATTTGTGTGGTATTAGTGTTAGGGCCGAATACAAGAGGTTGAATATGTGAGATGTAAATTTCGGTTAGCACTGATTTTTGGATATAGGGGTGATATAAATTTTATAGGTATATGATTTAAAAGTTTTGAAATATGTGGGTGTATATTTGATATGAATTTTGAAAATTGTATAGTTTTTGGACAAATTTGATGTTGGTAAAAATAGAGTTTATAATGTTGCCAAATAATCAAAAATTAATCCCTACAATATTGGAAAGCAAATTTGTCATCTTCAAGACATAAAATTCGGCCACCATTTGTGTCAGATGCTGAATTTTCAGCATGTGTTACATTTGTCAAACGTTTGAATTGTTACCTTGTGTAGCTCCCTCCTTTATGTCACTAATCTTGTATGGCTTATTCTCCACCAACTGAGATGCCAACTAAGCTCCATATAAGCTCCACCAAGGCTGAGAATGGCGTGCACTTTGTCTCCAACATGTGCTGAATTTCATTTTTGTGAACTTCGTCAAAATTACACAATAATTACACATGTATGGTATATTCCAATCAGCCCTAAATTGAATATTCTAGTACACTTTAACATTGTCTTGAATATGTAAAAAGTGTCTAGATACATGTTACATGTCATGCCAAAAACGTTCCATGTGTTGTGTTCGTAGAAAATCGAATTTTTGACTTTTGTCAATTATGCGATTTTTCTCCGATTAAATTCAAACTTTTTTCACATGTTATATATATATTGTGTCACACATAATATACATAAAATAAATTAAATATTCAGCTCTTAAAGGCTGAGGTATAAGTGCCCCATGTGACAAAAAAGTTGAATTTGAAATCTCCACAATTCGGCCTTAATTTGGGGGTGATTTGTGTGTGCCAACATGGAATGATTTCATGGCTGAATATATCATGTGAGCCACGAAATTTTTGGCCCTTTTTAATGTATATGGTCTGGCCATCTATATATGGCAAGTACGTGATACATTGGCGAAATTTTGGTAGTCATTCGATACGATAATTTTCGGTTTATAACCTTGTAATGTGTCGCTATAATTTTGTCATCACCATGACTTATATCATATGATATATGACCTGAATGTACTCATAAATATGAGGTAAGTATAGTGGTGTGACGTTGACGTACGTTTGTCATATAAGTAACGTGTTGGTAGTACGTCGGAATATATGTGTATTGTGTCTTTTTATAAAAAATCTGAATACATATATACATATATATATATATATATATATATATATATATATATATATATATATATATAAACGCGTATAAAAAGTGAAGAGGAAGCTTTTCATGTTTCAATTTGTTGCCATCATGCCTTCTCTAAATAAATCTCCATTTAATGAACTAGTTAGTTCATTAACTTAAGTACTTCACTTAATGAAATAGTTTAGTTCATTAATGGTGGCACCTGAAAATAGTTAAAACATAACAAATGTTTGCCATTTGATGTAAGCTTTAAAGCTTCATGGCTTGTTAGTACGGCAACATTATATATAAAGTATATAAGACAAGTTTGTCACAAAAACGTGTCAAGTAATAAATTTTGTCAGGCATTTCTTAAACACGTGGTATTTAAATCATGTATTTGTGAATCACTTAAACTCTTTTTTCAACATATGCTATATATATGTATATATGTATAAGATTGTAAAATTTGTGTGGTATTAGTGTTAGGGCCGAATACAAGAGGTTGAATATGTGAGATGTAAATTTCGGTTAGCACTGATTTTTGGATATAGGGGTGATATAAATTTTATAGGTATATGAGTTAAAAGTTCTAAAATATGTGGGTTTATATTTGATATGAATTTTGAAAATTGTATAGTTTCTGGACAAATTTGATGTTGGTAAAAATAGAATTTTGCATGATTTAGAGGTGCGATAAGATTGGATATAACATAAGATGGATTCTGGTGGAAAGAGACGGTGACCAATAGCGGCGCGTGGCAGTGCGTTTGCAAGTGCAGTGTGTTAGACGTGGAATGTACTTGCTGTTTATGGTATTAGATGTGAGAAAATATGGGTGGTGTGAATTTACATGGGGCTTAGGGGTGTAGAGTGTGGGGAAGCGAAATTAAGATTTTGGATATTAGAGGGAGGGGCTGGTCGAGGGAGTATGGTGGGGGTGAAAAATTCTGACGGCGGGCAGTGGGGCTGGCCAAGGGTGTTGGAGGCGGAGATGAGGTGAGTTGGGTAGTGGGTTGGAAAAAAAGTGGACCGAGAGAGATACGTATATGTATATACGTGTATATGCTTATGCATGGGTGTGGGCATGTATACATATATAGATACACTTGAGTTGTGGTGGATGGGACATCGGAATTGATAAATTGATAGTTGGCAAATTGTGATTTTCGATATTTGACATGTTTATGATTGGAGTTGAAATTGATAACATTGAAATCGCATTTGGAATTTATCAATATTTGAAATAGTTTTTGTAAGAAATGGACATTTTAAAAATCGTTTTGAAATCATGCATCGCATATTTGAAATTCACCCTTATAACATAATATATCGTTAATCTGGGTTGGTTTCAAATAAACGGGCGTTTGAGCACATTTTACTATTTCGATAGACCGCTTGGACACATTTGACTGCCAATTGGACTGTCCAGGCACATTTTACTATTTTGATAGGCCGCCTGGACACATTTGACCATTGGAGGATCGGTTCGTAAGTCTTGCGATATAAGTCACTTGTAAGGAATGTGATATATAACCATAGCATCGAATAACATATAATCAACAATCTGATCCATAAAAAAATATACAAATTGAAAAATAACAATCTATCATTTAATAAAAGAAATACACAAAAAGAACACATAATAAGGTAAGGTGCACTAACTTGAATCCTAAGAAGATGGAAAATCATGCAACAAAAGAAAACACGATAGAGGAGTATATCTGACGAGGAGGATGAGGACGATGACGGTGACGGCGTGTCGCTAATTGAAGACCTCCGGACAAAAAGTATTTCAAATTTTAGAGAATAAATGTTAAATCATAACTTCAAACCATCTCCTTCTCTACAATGTCCTTTTCTGTTTGGAGTGAATTTTGGCCTATCCTTCAGCTTCACCAACTTTTTCGGAACGAAACTAAGACCGCATGCTTGCCAACTGTCGCTTAAGTGAGAACTGAGAACTAAGAAAAGCGAAGAGAGAATAAATAGAAAACGATGGGTATGGGCGGCGGGGGGCAATTGCTGAGGGTAAGAAGGAATATAATATGAAATTGGGAATCAGGAATTAGGTTTTTAGGTTTTAGAAGTTTCTTTTTTTTTATTTTATAATTTTTACTTTAATAATTTATAATTTATATGTAAAATATATTTAAAAAAATTGGGTATGTTGGGTATAAATGGGTTACCAGCAGGTGTACCTGGAAACGGCCCGCCGCCAAGGTTATATCCGTATTTATTAAGGGTGTGTAAAATTCGAATCGTGTTTTCATATGGTGTATAACATAGCATCCACATGTGGAAATAGCAAACAGCCGAAAGAGGGAAATTTGTGAGAGGCTTGATATTTCAGACCTAAAACCCATCCCTTTATTCCCTGCGTCTCTAAACCCTTCGCACCACCGCAGCTGCCATGGCTGCCGTCGCTGCTAGGACTATGCTACGCTCAACTGCCACCTGCTCCAGAGGCGCCGGTGCCAGAGTCATCTCCGTTTCGAAGCCTAAGACCACTGCATCTCCATTTCGCTTCGCCACCCAGGAGCCCCTCTTCGCTCGGATTTTCAGGTCGTCAATATGCAATTTATCAGTATAACTTATGTTCATTTTGATTTTTATGCATATTTTAATCAATTGTTGGCAAATTTTCCGTTTCAATTTTTAGTAGATCGCCTGTTGAGATGAGTAGCGTTCAATCAATGCTGCCGTACCATTCCGTCACAGCCTCTGCCTTGCTCACTTCCATGCTCTCTGTCAATCCTTGTACATATGGTTGGACTCTTGAAGGTAATACTTATGTACTCAAGTATAATGCGTTTTATTGTTTTTCGATATTATTGTCTTGTTACTATTTCCTGGTCTAAAGACATTACAAATAGTATCTGTTATGCTGCTTGGAAAATTTCTTTCGGTTTTCACTCTTAAGAAAATAGTCGCTTTTGCGTCTCTCATTTTGATAATTTTCCATATGATATTGTGGATGGAATTAGTTTATCGGCCTTGTCCAAATATAAAATGTGGCAGACAGTATTAATTGAAAAGATAGATTATGGGGCTATTATGTGTTAGTGCCTTCTGTTAGTGTTTGCGCTCTTTTCTTCAATGTTAAAGGTGGTTTTCATCATGATGTTGTTTTGAGGTAATTAACCTTGTTTGGGGTAGTTGTGTGTCTCTAGGTCTAAAGAAATAGTATATGGTTTTGTTCTTGAAAATTGAACGTCATATTGATTTCCATTCCCAAACAACCTTTTCTGTGGATTCTTTCAAATTCTGCTCCATATCTCTTGTGTGTGCTTTTTTCATCTTGTAGGGCTAGAGTGGACTAGATGAAGATTGTATTAAAAAGGTGAAGTGTCTTTAGCTTCTTCTCTTTGTTATAGAATTCATAAGTTCTTTTCAGCTCTGGTTATAACCAAAAAAAAAAAAAAACTCGACTGCAAATTATCTTCTCTATAAGTATACTTGGATATATTCCCTTCTTTTTTCTAGTAAAGTCACCATGAATTTGATCTTAGAGATTACTCCTTATTTGGAAATGCAATGACATTTATATGGTTCTTCAACTCTGAGGATGTCTCTCTTATGGCATCTGGTACATTGTCCACCATTCTGAATGAATTCAAGTCACTAGGATTCAACTGTGTTTCTGGTACCTTAAAAAAAGAAAAACTGTGTTTCTGGTTATCGCATGACTGTATTGAACACAAAGTCTGTTGCTTAGCACATTGCATCTTTGTCATTGAGCAATTTTAACGTAGAACAAATTCCTATATGTCTTCCTTATCTTTGTGTCTTATTGTATCCCCTCGTCTAAATACAAGAAGACCAGAACAGTCTTGTTTTATATATATACACTCAGTTGAATATGGCTATTGCTACTATCTTTTATGTGGTTTCATGTGCCAATCGCTTTCTCCTTATAGTCATCTCTGTGGTTGAGGTGGCCGTTGCTATCTGGAATGCTTCTTTCAAAAAGATTTCGTGTCTTTTGCCTTTTCTTTTCTTTATTATTAATATTAAGGTACAATTTCCTGCAGATATGTAAATCATGTCATTTTCTGTAATTTTTGGTAAGTTGGTTCATCATTGACCAAACAAAAAATTAAGTAATTATCTGAGGCTCCGATTCTAGATTGGTCCATCATTTTCTTTTAATCTCCTATTGCAGTTATTTGAGCATGTAAAGATGCTAATTTCAGAGTGTTCACTCAGATTGCAAGGATGATGTATGAAGGTCGTTGGTGCTATGAAGAAAATTACTTCCATGTCTGAGCAATATTGCTTTAGATTTTTGTTGTTTAAGTTCGCGCTTTTCAAGTTGTGTAACATAGCCATACGTGTTGGATGATTCACCTTCCCTTTTGCTGTTATTACGAGAAAGTAGTGAAGTTGGATGGACTCAGTACCCTCGGTGTTAGGTGCCTTAATAAGTAACGGAACCGCAATGATATTTTTTGTTTCGCTGTTTGAAAGATTTTATTAGTTCCAGTTTAATGAGGCTACTGAAGTTCATGTCAAAGTTGTGAGCACCTGGGGTTTCTAGTCTTGATTAAGTTTGCTATTCGCGTTGGTTGCTCAGTTGTTTTAAACAATGTTCTTTCGTGTTAAGTGATGGAGCCTATATTATTTGTTGTGTTCTTAAACAACAATGTTATTCACGCGGTTCAACTGTTGGGTATATAGCTGTCAAATTTTTGAGTTGTACCTTTATTATTCTCGGTTTAGTCATTTTATAATGTGTTCTCCGTAACTGTAAATATCATTGTAACTGTAAATATCATAGTTATCAATTTAAATAACTAAAAACCGCCGTAGAGTTTAGGGGTGTACATTATTTTTAAAAACCGACCGAACCGCACCAAACCGTCCAAACCAAACAGTAAAAAACCGGACCATGGTTTTATGGTCGGTTTAACAAATGCTAAAAACCGGACCATTTCATTTGGTCCGGTTTCCGGTTTTAAGAATTTCAAACCGTATAAACTGGACCAAACCGGTTATATTAAATATATATAATTTTGTTTGTTCGTTATATAATTATTTATAATTTACACATGATAGTAGTATTTTAGTTATTTGTTTATATTGCTTGTGAGTTTGTTTTTTATCGGATGTTTATGACATGGGTAGGAAAAACTCAGTTGATTAATCATTTCTTGGTGAACAAAGGTTGGTACCTAGTGGATTTGTCCGGTTATACTTAAGAAAATATTAGTTTTTTCTTTGATTTATTTCTCTTCGTTTAATTACTTCTTTGATTTTTAGTAATTCTTAGTGTAGCACTATTTCCATGCTTTGTTTATCATCCGATAAAAGTATGAAAGAATTGAAATTTTGTTACTTGGATGATTATTCTGTATGCAAATAATGTGATTACTTGATTGAGTATTAAGGATACTTAGATGGTTTTTTGATTAAGTTACTCTATCACCTTAATCCATTCTTTTGTTGAGGGTCTGGCACTTTGGGTAGTTTATTCTAGTATGAGTTTCTTGCCAAGACATGATAAATTAAGGTATAGTAATATTCTATGATAAATTAAGGTATAATAGTATTCTACTAAGGGAATATAGTTTTATTTTTAGTTTGAGAAAAATTCTATCAGGAAGAAAACTTGTCCTCAATTTTGATTATGGATTTCGATTTTTTTAATCGATGTTATCAATGCTTCAGGTGGATAAAACCAAGAAAACCCGAAACCAAACCGGACTAAACCGGACCGGTCAAATGGTTTGTTGACTGGTTTGGTCCGGTTTTTGGTTTTCTATTTTCCAAATCGTAACAAACGGTTTGTTCCGTAAGATTTTCAAAAACCGGCCAGACCGGACCATGTACACCCTAGTAGAGTTTGCTAATTGGACGTTTTAATAAATAGTGTTTTTCACTGTTTTTCTCTCTCTCTCTTGTTTCTGTTTTTACTTCAGAATTCATCTTGATCAAATTGGATGTGAGTTTTTAAATCCTAAAAATTGCTATCAGAAAAAGGATAGATTCATCACGATTTCAGATAGAGAGTACGAAACTTTGAAGAGAAGTTTAGTGGATCCGATAGATCCGATTTTGGTTTCTGAAAGATGCAGGTTGAGGATTATATATACCTAAAAGATCTTTATGAACCCTTGTCCTTGGTGATGTAGGATCTGCAAGGCACCACTAGAAGGGGGGTTGAATAGTTGGTGCGGAAAATGTGGTTTTTAAAATAATTTTAAATCAAGAACTCAACTTCTGAAAACAGTTTCTGTTTTTAGGAGCAGTTTTAAAACGTTTTGAAAATTAGGTTGTAGGCATTCAAAAATTCTGAAATTTGGAGAGAACTTAGCCTCAGATGTTATGAGTGTCTCTTAAAAATTTCAGATTTAAATTCAACCTCTAACCCCTTGAAAATTCATTGGTGGTCAGATTGCGCAAATCTGCCAGAAACGGTAGACTGATTTGAAAAATTAATTCCTATTTGTACGTAACTCAAAATGCTCTGAAAATTTAAAGACTAACCCCTTATAAGTTGTATTTAAATGAGTTGAAACAGTTGAAAAATTCTTGTGGGAAGTTAGTCAAATACGATCAAAGTCTCAACCTTTGCAAGTCTGAAAATCAGACTGCACTAGTCTCAGAACTTTAGACGTTTGGATGACTTATACTTATCCAAAAGGGTTGAAACTTGTGCCAAATTAACCTTAAGACGTGTGGCTATGATTATGGAAAGTTTTGTAATTTTTGAAATTCGTTTACTATTTTTACGAACATGATCAAAAACGATAAACAGTGCTGAAACTGAAAGTAAGTGCTGAAAGTAAATGACACCAAGAATTTCATACTGGTTCGATTAAACGACCTACTCCAGTCTTCGAGAACATCTTCCTCGGTTCACACTAATCACACAACACAAAGAACACCTTACCACAGGGTTGATGGAGTTACACACCAACTCCAACCCTTTACAAACCTTGTATGTGAATACAATGCACACGAACACCACCACCTTGCAAGTCTAAGATTGATCACATCTTGATCAATCTTTTACAACGATAAAGAATATGTGGTGGTCTATAGGAAGCCTATTCAAGTATATGAATGTAAGTACAATAGGCTTTTAAGAAGAAGAAAGAAAGAGAGTGTAGAAGAGAAGGTGCTAAACGTTTTTGATCTTAGAATTTGCAAGACTTGTTCTTGTTTTTGTTTTGCTCTTCTTCCTTTCTTTTTATCAATATGGCCGCCCCATTGTGCTCTTCTTTCCTTCTTGAAAATTATCTTTTAAGTCCTTGGAAGAGTATATGGCATCATTGTGACATGTCTTTGGTTGCTTGGCATGTTCTCATTGGATGATCATTAAGCTCTTGCTTACTTGGCACTCATTGATTGGTTGGATGTTGTCATCACTTGATGACTAGACAAATCTGAGAATAACACTTAAAACATGTACCAAAATCATCATAAAATAGTTACCATAACTCACAAGAATATCAAATAAAATTAGCTAGGCAATTTTCTCCAAGAAGGCATGCAAAATTTCGGCCATAATGAGTCTTGCACATGCTGAAATTTCAGCATGTGTAACATTCACTTTTTATTCAAAATATTTCCTATTTTACCTTGATTTAATCCAAGAATTCAATCATCATTTAGTGCAAGACATCTTTATCAATTTTGGAATAAAAATTAGACACCCATGAGGCCTAAAATTCGGCCACTATACATTACACACATGCTGAAATTTTCAGCATGTGTGATATTTGAAAATATCACTTTCTTTATTCCATAAAATATTCAAAATTCTTAAAAATTATCTTCCAATTAATCCACCTTAATCAAGACACAAAATATGACTCATAATGGTGTTAAAATCGGTCAGCTATTGTGCACATGCTAAAATTTTCAGCATGTATTGCAAATGAGACATAAGTTTGAAATGTTACCTTGTGTAGCTCCTTTCTTTATGTCACCAACATTTTTATGCTTCATTCTTGACCAATCAATATGCCAACAAGACTCCACATATGCTCCAACTCAGCTATTATAGGCGTGTGGAATGGCTTTGCACATGTGCTGAATTTTATTTTTGCAAACTTTGTAAAATAGTGCACATTTAATAATCCACACATGGTATATTCCAATCAGCCCTTAATTTAATTTTCTAGAACACTTTGAGATGTATGAAATATGTAAAAAGTGTCTAGACACATGTTATATGATATGCCAAACACGTTCCATGTGTCGTGTACGTAGAAAACTGAATTTTCAATGTTTATCGATTACCAGATTTTTCTCTAATTAAATTCCAACTTTTTGCACATGTTATATATATTATGTTACACATAATATACATAAATTAAACTTTAATATTCAGCTCATAAGGCTGATTAAAGTGGCGCCTAGCCATGTGACAAAATTGAAATTGGAATCTCCACAATTTGGCCTTAATGTGGGGTGATTTGTGTGTGCCAACATGGAATGATTTTATGGCTGCATATAGCATGAAACCCACGAAATTTATGGATATTCTTGAAGTTTAGGGACTGACCATCTATTTATGGCAAGTACGTGACAAGTTGGTGAAGTTTTGGTATTCGCCTGATACGACAATTTTTCGTTTTAGAACCTTTTAACGTGTCGTATTAAATTTGTCATCACCATGACTTATATCATATGATATAATACCTGAATATACTCATAAATATGCGTTAATTATAGTGGCGTGACGTTAACGTACGTACGTAAAATATATAACGTGTCGGTGGTATGTTGGAATAAATGTGTATGTGCCTTTTTTCAAAAAATCTGAAAATATATATACATATATATGGTAATGGAGTGTGATACATGTGTGGAGAGGAGAGTGGAAGACTTTCCTTTCTTCACCTTGTTGCCTTTGTGCCTTATCCAAATATTGCTTCCTTTAATGAACTACTTAGTTTAATTAACTAAGTACTTCACTTAATGAACTAGTTTATTTCATTAATGGTGGCACCTGAAAATAGTTCAAACACAACAAATGTTTGCCATTTGATGTAAGTTTTAAAGCTTCATGGCTCGTTAGTACAGCAACAATATATATGAACTATATAAGGCAAGTTATATGCAATATGTCATGCATTGCTTTGTAACACGTTTAAATCATGTATTTTGAAATCACTCAAACCCCTTTTCTCTACAATCTTCCCCTTTTGATGATTTTCAAAATAACATACATTCATGATTTAAATCCTATCACTCCCCCTTCAATCATGCATAAATTCAAATTTTGAATTTCAAATTTTAAACCGCTCCCCCTTGATTTATGCAATCAGTTTCTCTCTCCCCCTTAATCATGCATTCTCTCACCCTTTATTTTGGAAAGTCGATCAAAATCTGCACGTAAATATGGAAAGAGAATCAAATCAGCAGAAATCATGCCTAATTTAGAACAGAGATTTTCGTACGTGGCTTGATTTAAGGCTTTAGTGAAGATATCCGCTACTTGTGCCTCTGTGCGTACGTGATCTATGACAATATCACCATTATTTACGTGATCACGAAGAAAATGATAATGTACTTCTATATGCTTTGCCTTAGAGTGTAGTACATGGTTCTTGGATAGGTTGATTGCACTCATACTATCACAATATATAGGAATTTTATTTATGGTAATTCGAAAGTCCGAAAGTTGTTGTTTTATCCATAATAATTGTGTGCAACAAAGACTAAGTGCCATGTACTCAGCTTCAGTAGTGGATAAAGCTACGCTTGCTTGCTTTTTGGAAAACCATGAAATAAGTGAGTTTCCTATAAATTGGCATGTGCCACTCGTGCTTTTCCTAGCTATCTTACATCCACCATAATCAGCGTCAGTGTAGGCATGCAAATTAAAGTCACAATTTTTTCATACCAAATGCCTAAGGTGGGGGTGTGCTTAATATATCGGAATATTCTTTTTACCGTATTAAAGTGAGACACCTTAGGTTGACTTTGAAAACGTGCACACATACAGACACTGAACATGATATCAGGTCTACTAGCAGTAAGATATAACAAAAAACCAATCGTAGATCTATATAAGGCATTATCAAAATCCTTACCATGTTCATCTTTATCTAATTTAGTGGTAACACTCATAGGGGTGGGAGATGGTTTTAAATTCTCAAAATTGAACTTTTTAATCATATCATTTACATATTTAGCTTGACTTATGTGAATACCTTTACTCGTTTGTTTAATCTGCAAGCCGAGAAAGTAGTTCAATTCGCCAACCATAGACATTTCAAATTGGGATTTCATGCAATTTTCAAAATCTTCAACAAGTTTATGAGAAGTAGAGCCAAAAACGATGTCATCAACGTAAATTTGAATAATTAGTAAATCCGATTTATCTTGTTTCAAAAATAATGTACTATCCATAGTACCTCTTTTAAAACCATTTTCTAAGAGAAAAGTAGCAAAACGATCATACCATGCTCTATGTGCTTGCTTTAGTCCGTATAGTGCCTTCTTTAGTTTGTACACGTGATCAGGATGTTTCAGATCTTCAAAACCGGATGATTGTTTCACGTATACCTCTTCTTGTATAAATCCATTTAAGAATATACTTTTCACGTTCATTTGATAGAGTTTAAAATCTTTCATGCAAGCAATGGCAAGTAAAAGTCGTATAGCTTCTAATCGTGCTACGGGTGCAAATGTCTCATGATAATCAATTCCTTCTTCTTGATTATAGCCTTGTGCTACAAGTATAGCTTTATTTTTAACAACTTTTCCTTCTTCATTCATTTTATTTCTAAACACCCACTTTGTGCCTATTATGGTCTTATCTTGTGGTCGTGGCACTAAATCACATACGTCATTTCTAATAAATTGATTAAGTTCGTCATGCGTAGCATCAATCCAAGAAGAATCACTCAAAGCATCAGGTACATTTTTGGGTTCAATTTCAGAAATCATAGCATGAAATTGATTTATTTCATCCGAAGTTATTCTTCTACGTGGTCGCACTCCGTGAGTGATATCGCCTATAATGAGATCATGTGGGTGATCTCTATGCCATCTTGGTTGATTATTTTCTATGTTCTCATGCATTTCTAAGTGATCATGCATTTCTAGTGTATCATGCATATCATGCATATCAAACGTGCCATCATCATCATTCAACACGGGTTTCAATTCAAAATCATCATTATATTCTTTATCTTTATCAATCTCACCAAATTCATTAAACTTCACATGAATAGATTCTATAATTTGTCTAGTGAGAGGATCATAACATCTATATGCTTTTGAATTTACAGAATATTCAACAAAGATGCATTCAATTTGTAGCGCCCCGCCCGAAACCAGGGTTCCGGCTCAGTGCACCCGCCGTACTCTACTCCATAGAGTACAAAGCGTCGATACTATACATGTACATGTCGACATGAATAATGAATCGATAAGCGGAAGCAACATAACATAAGCAAATCTTCATCGACATGCACTGTACTACATCATAAACTGTACAATCATCATATACAGAATACTGAAATAATATATCATACATCATAATCCGAAACTTAATGCCTTCGAAATAATCTCTCAGTATGCTCTTCGTTATCAATGATCTATCTAGCATGTCTTCAACGAGCCTGTATATTGATACCTGTTATCTGGAAAGTTATACATGAGGCAAGTATGAGCGATAGCCACCGACTTTTAATCGCTCAGCAAGTAGTCTTACCAGATACGACATGTGGATCATACATGGGGAGACGGGGTGACAAATCATAATAACCATAAATTTTGAATATAATAAGCACGTCTCCTTTCTGACAAGTAAGGTATCATATCATATCTGTAAACTGCTGTAAACTGGAAGCAGGTAAATAAAGAAGATTTCAAAGCATACATAGCATGACAGCATTTCATTCTGCTTCATCCATAACATCATACTATATCCATACTTAACTTCTAATCCATAACTTATACCCTCTTTGCATATCTTACATGTACTACATTCTCATGCTTAACACTACATTGTCCACTGTAGTGCTATCATATGCTTAAAGAGTTCTTAATCATAACCCTAAGGTGACATGGTCATGACGTGATGCATAAAACATGACTTTTCATAAAATGACTTTTCATAATCATGACATGATTTTCATAACTTGCATAATATGACATATTCATAACTTGAAGACATAACATTTACATCACTGGCTATAGCACTTTTCATAAGAATAATAACGCACGACATACCGAATGATTCCCCATGTAGTACATGTGCGACATAACATCAGGAATCATATGCACATGTGCTAACGGTGACGCATTATGACTGAGATCCGGTGTCCCAGACCCGGTGTTACACTCAGCCATAATGTAAACATGGACCCCTGACACCTACCACTCCGGTCCCGATGTCAGGACAGCGCTTCAACATAACATAACATAATCATGATCATGACATAACATAACATATCGTGTCTCATCGGAATCATTCGTCTCGTGTTTATTATTCCTATGCATATGAACTTTTAAAAACATGAGATGTGACAACATAACTTTGCAAATCTTGTTTTCATGCAACGTGAGACTCGGTCAAATACGGGTATCTTGTCATACTATCACTAGTAACATCACTCACTTAATTTCCTTCTACATATCATAACTTAAACAAAATACCATTTTCACCTACGAATAAGTACCATTCGACCATCATACTAAAACAGCCCCCTTTTTCCTATTATCATCACACAATAATTTGGTAGCATCTATTCCATACATGCATATCATAATTCATAACTTAAATGCTTACAACATGAAACTTTCTAATTATCTTACCATTTCATCTAAGATTTCATGACTTACATCTTACCATAAGCTATTATGTTAGTATACATAACATGTAACATATCATATACATACATTGTAAAAGTTAGTAATCTTATACTTACACACACATAAATATGAACTATTTATGTTTCATACTTTTCATAACATAATACATAAATTACATACTTAGCCTACTCTCGTAACTTAACATAATCATCATATATCTACATATGTACTTATGTAAAAATATGATGAAATCCTCTTTGTCACTAAGGCCTAAAGGCCGAACATGTATATACATGGTATATACATATATAAGTCATTTTATGATATATTATGTAATATCCAAAACTTATTCCTTTTCATATTCTAACATACATATTTGCATACAACATTTTAAAAATCATTTTTTTAAACAAAAAGGCACTATGGCCGAATGTCATACATACATGTATAAAGTTATTTTATCTTTAAAAATTTATTACATGCTCATGTCCTTATCATGACATAAATATGGTGCACACATACATCAAAGTTAAGTCATTTTGCCATCAACCAACTATTAACCGAAACATACATATATATTTGTAATAATTTATATACTCTACATATATAGATACATATAAGTCATTTTAAATACCATTATTCATATTTAACATGTATAGTATACTTATGTGTACATAATACATATAAAATTTTATCTTAATCACCATTAGAACATAAAAACCGAAATATATGTATTATACATATGTACATAATACATAAAACATAATAAACCAAAACTTATTCATTTTTTTTATATATATTACACAT
Organism: Eustoma russellianum; assembly: GCA_036186865.1. Lineage (NCBI taxonomy): Eukaryota > Viridiplantae > Streptophyta > Magnoliopsida > Gentianales > Gentianaceae > Eustoma > Eustoma russellianum. The sequence goes on from AP025056.1 coordinate 14,724,174, forward strand.
ATAATTATACATAAAACATATAAAGTCATATTTTGACCTTAAAATGGCCTTATGGCCGAAATATACATATTACATATATATATTTACAAACTTCCCAAAATAATATATGTTTATACATGTATAAAATCATTTTATGATATATTATACAATAGTCATATATATATATACAATTATACATACTCCAAACCATATATACATATATGCAATCTAAACATCTATAAACATATATACATAGAACCATATATATAATTATCTATACATCTACACATACTTATATATATACATATAGATCCGTATATACTTATATAGGTCTATACACTTATACATATATATAAATATATATATATCAACATATATATTTTATATTATAAACCGAGTATGTATTTATATATACGTTTTTGTATATATAATGTATATATATGTATATAAAGTGTGCGTGTGTATATGTATGTATATACCTATTACTCAAACATAGATCTATACTTTCTTGAGAAGAAATCTTGAACATACTTCATGATGATCCAACTTTGATATAAACATAAATACTTAATATTGTAAAACCATGTAGGATCTAGGAAGAATACTTGCCTTGATTTACTTCCTTACTCTTAGATGGTGATTCTTTCACTTGGATTTGAAGAACACATTTCTCCTCCTTCTCTTTGGTGTATACGGTTATGATGCCCAAAAAGGAGAGTTAGTGTACAACTTATGAAACTAATTATATAGAAGAATCAAACTTAAACTTCATAAAATTCTTACCTTACTTGCTTTTGATTCTACATGCTACAACCTTCTTGAATCTTTCTTAGTTGATGGAGTGTTGTTTAAAACTTGATGTAGGAGTTGTTATGTGGTTTGAGATGAAAAGAAAACCCTCTTCTTGTTTGAAGAATGCATAGCCGAGATTTAGAGAGGAGAAGGAGGGTTGTTTGGTTGGTTATTGAAGAGGGGAGGTGGAAGGAGATGGCTTGTGTATAATAATGGAGAGTAGTGTACTCTCCCCCTTAAATTTTCGGTGAGTGAAGAAGAGAGAGAGAGGTGAAGAATAATCGAAATAGTGTAAAGAAAGTGAAAGGATGAAGGAAGTGAGATGAATGATGTAAAAAATAATTTTTGTCTTCCTTTTCTTGGTGTATGGCCGAAAGTAGGAAGGGATGGGGAGGGGAATATTGTGTGAAAAGATAAAGGGAAAGATTAAAGAATAGTGGTGGGGTTGAGTGGTGTAAGAAAGTATGGTATAAACTAATATTAATGATAAAGTGTGTAAGAATAAATAAGTTTGGCATGTGAGATAGGGGGGAGGCGTTAGATTAGGTGTGGTGGGATGGGAGATTTTTGTCTTTTATTGACATGTGGGAGAAAGTGGAAGAAAACATGATACTAGTGTGTATTGTAGTTATCGTATCGGGTATTTTTATTCGTTTTGATTTATCTCTATCGACTTATGTTGCTACCGACTAATTTATTTAAATACCTTGTATGTCCTATACAGTCATTGTCTAGTCCCAACCAGTCACGTTATATCCGTTAACTCACCTTAAGGTTATTTTTATGTGTGTTTCTAACCCCGATATTTAATGTCGATGTCTTTATTAATTCTAAATAAAAATTTAAAATTCCACTGCAATTTCATCAACATCGCATTTGCGTTCCATTTTCATCATTTCCACTAGCCCGGGTCTCGGGTCGTAACATTCTTCCCGCCTTATAAAAAGTTTCGTCCTCGAAACTTAGGGGTTGTATCGATTTTGTCCTTAATGATTTAAATACTTATTTTCTAGCGTCATTTCTTAATCGCCTTTGATTTAACTTACGCATACTAATTCCAATCAGATAATCCGACGACTTTTTAAATTCATAATTTAGCTCCCAATGTGGCCTGACTCATTATATCCTTATATCTATTTATATAATCGTACTCCTATCACTATGAATTTACATCCCTAATACGACTAACATCTTTGACCTACTCTGAAAATTTCTAATTTCATAGTCTTATTCATACGCGTACTATTTGTGCCATATATTTGCCAAACTCTAATCATCGTAATTCTTATAAATTACTGCTTATAGTTCTACTACATATCCTATCTTAATCAGCCTAAAAATTTCTATCACTATCTCCAAATGTTATCCCAATTAGAGCTAAACCTGAAATTGTGGAGATTACAATTTATAACTACTATGTTACTAACTAGAAATAGCATTGAGGTATTCTAGTGACTTGACCTGTACAAATGTCGGAAAGCCTAAACGACCTACTTATACTTTCTAGTTTTCTTGTATCTGTCTAATACCGTTCTATTTCTCTTATACTAAGGCTGTCGCTTTCATCTAAGATCGTTTCTTACGTCTATGATCATTTCTTAAATTCTAAGATCATTGCTTAAGTTCATGTCGTTGTTTACTTATGTGTCTGCAGTGGATCTAGAACCTCGCTCTAATACCAACTGTAGCGCCCCGCCCGAAACCAGGGTTCCGGCTCAGTGCACCCTCCGTACTCTACTCCATAGAGTACAAAGCGTCGATACTATACATGTACATGTCGACATGAATAATGAATCGATAAGCGGAAGCAACATAACATAAACAAATCTTCATCGACATGCACTGTACTACATCATAAACTGTACAATCATCATATACAAAATACTGAAATAATATATCATACATCATAATCCGAAACTTAATGCCTTCGAAATAATCTCTCAGTATGCTCTTCGTTATCAATGCTCTATCTAGCATGTCTTCAACGAGCCTGTATATTGATACCTGTTATCTGGAAAGTTATAAATGAGGCAAGTATGAGCGATAGCCACCGACTTTTAATCGCTCAGCAAGTAGTCTTACCAGATACGACATGTGGATCATACATGGGGAGACGGGGTGACAAATCATAATAACCATAAATTTTGAATATAATAAGCACGTCTCCTTTCTGACAAGTAAGGTATCATATCATATCTGTAAACTGCTGTAAACTGGAAGCAGGTAAATAAAGAAGATTTCAAAGCATACATAGCATGACAGCATTTCATTCTGCTTCATCCATAACATCATACTATATCCATACTTAACTTCTAATCCATAACTTATACCCTCTTTGCATATCTTACATGTACTACATTCTCATGCTTAACACTACATTGTCCACTGTAGTGCTATCATATACTTAAAGAATTCTTAATCATAACCCTAAGGTGACATGGTCATGACGTGATGCATAAAACATGACTTTTCATAAAATGACTTTTCATAATCATGACATGATTTTCATAACTTGCATAATATGACATATTCATAACTTGAAGACATAACATTTACATCACTGGCTATAACACTTTTCATAAGAATAATAACGCACGACATACCGAATGATTCCCCATGTAGTACATGTGCGACATAACATCATGAATCATATGCACATGTGCTAACGGTGACGCATTATGACTGAGATCCCGTGTCCCATACCCGGTGTTACACTCAGCCATAACGTAAACATGGGCCCCTGACACCTACCACTCCGGTCCCGATGTCAGGACAGCGCTTCAACATAACATAACATAATCATGATCATGACATAACATAACATATCGTGTCTCATCGGAATCATTCGTCTCGTGTTTATTATTCCTATGCATATGAACTTTTAAAAACATGAGATGTGACAACATAACTTTGCAAATCTTGTTTTCATGCAACGTGAGACTCGGTCAAATACGGGTATCTTGTCATACTATCACTAGTAACATCACTCACTTAATTTCCTTCTACATATCATAACTTAAACAAAATACCATTTTCACCTACAAATAAGTACCATTCGGCCATCATACTAAAACAGCCCCCCTTTTTCCTATTATCATCACACAATAATTTGGTAGCATCTATTCCATACATGCATATCATAATTCATAACTTAAATGCTTACAACATGAAACTTTCTAATTATCTTACCATTTCATCTAAGATTTCATGACTTACATCTTACCATAAGCTATTATGTTAGTATACATAACATGTAACATATCATATACATACATTGTAAAAGTTAGTAATCTTATACTTACACACACATAAATATGAACTATTTATGTTTCATACTTTTCATAACATAATACATAAATTACATACTTAGCCTACTCTCGTAACTTAACATAATCATCATATATCTACATATGTACTTATGTAAAAATATGATGAAATCCTCTTTGTCACTAAGGCCTAAAGGCCGAACATGTATATACATGGTATATACATATATAAGTCATTTTATGATATATTATGTAATATCCAAAACTTATTCCTTTTCATATTCTAACATACATATTTGCATACAACATTTTAAAAATCATTTTTTTTAAACAAAAAGGCACTATGGCCGAATGTCATACATACATATATAAAGTTATTTTATCTTTAAAAATTTATTACATGCTCATGTCCTTATCATGACATAAATATGGTGCACACATACATCAAAGTTAAGTCATTTTGCCATCAACCAACTATTAACCGAAACATACATATATATTTGTAATAATTTATATACTCTACATATATAGATACATATAAGTCATTTTAAATACCATTATTCATATTTAACATGTATAGTATACTTATGTGTACATAATACATATAAAATTTTATCTTAATCACCATTAGAACATAAAAACCGAAATATATGTATTATACATATGTACATAATGCATAAAACATAATAAACCAAAACTTATTCATTTTTTTTATATATATTACACATATAATTATACATAAAACATATAAAGTCATATTTTGACCTTAAAATGGCCTTATGGCCGAAATATACATATTACATATATATATTTACAAACTTCCCAAAATAATATATGTTTATACATGTATAAAATCATTTATGATATATTATACAATAGTCATATATATATATACAATTATACATACTCCAAACCATATATACATATATGCAATCTAAACATCTATAAACATATATACATAGAACCATATATATAATTATCTATACATCTACACATACTTATATATATACATATAGATCCGTATATACATATATAGGTCTATACACTTATGCATATATATAAATATATATATATCAACATATATATTTTATATTATAAAACGAGTATGTATTTATATATACGTTTTTGTATATATAATGTATATATATGTATATAAAGTGTGCGTGTGTATATGTATGTATATACCTATTACTCAAACATAGATCTATACTTTCTTGAGAAGAAATCTTGAACATACTTCATGATGATCCAACTTTGATATAAACATAAATACTTAATATTGTAAAACCATGTAGGATCTAGGAAGAATACTTGCCTTGATTTACTTCCTTACTCTTAGATGGTGATTCTTTCACTTGGATTTGAAGAACACATTTCTCCTCCTTCTCTTTGGTGTATACGGTTATGATGCCCAAAAAGGAGAGTTAGTGTACAACTTATGAAACTAATTATATAGAAGAATCAAACTTAAACTTCATAAAATTCTTACCTTACTTGCTTTTGATTCTACATGCTACAACCTTCTTGAATCTTTCTTAGTTGATGGAGTGTTGTTTAAAACTTGATGTAGGAGTTGTTATGTGGTTTGAGATGAAAAGAAAACCCTCTTCTTGTTTGAAGAATGCATAGCGAGATTTAGAGAGGAGAAGGAGGGTTGTTTGGTTGGTTAATGAAGAGGGGAGGTGGAAGGAGATGGCTTGTGTATAATAATGGAGAGTAGTGTACTCTCCCCCTTAAATTTTCGGTGAGTGAAGAAGAGAGAGAGAGGTGAAGAATAATTGAAATAGTGTAAAGAAAGTGAAAGGATGAGGGAAGTGAGATGAATGATGTAAAAAATAATTTTTGTCTTCCTTTTCTTGGTGTATGGCCGAAAGTAGGAAGGGATGGGGAGGGGAATATTGTGTGAAAAGATAAAGGGAAAGATTAAAGAATAGTGGTGGGGTTGAGTGGTGTAAGAAAGTATGGTATAAACTAATATTAATGATAAAGTGTGTAAGAATAAATAAGTTTGGCATGTGAGATAGGGGGAGGCGTTAGATTAGGTGTGGTGGGATGGGAGATTTTTGTCTTTTATTGACATGTGGGATAAAGTGAAAGAAAACATGATACTAGTGTGTATTGTAGTTATCGTATCGGGTATTTTTATTCGTTTTGATTTATCTCTATCGACTTATGTTGCTACCGACTAATTTATTTAAATACCTTGTATGTCCTATACAGTCATTGTCTAGTCCCAACCAGTCTCGTTATATCCGTTAACTCACCTTAAGGTTATTTTTATGTGTGTTTCTAACCCCGATATTTAATGTCGATGTCTTTATTAATTCTAAATAAAAATTTAAAATTCCACTGCAATTTCATCAACATCGCATTTGCGTTCCATTTTCATCATTTCCACTAGCCCGGGTCTCGGGTCGTAACACAATTGATTTAGATTCAAATTTATCTAAATTGTTTTTTGTATTTAAAACAAAACATTTGCATCTAAACACACGAAAATAGTCAATTTTAGGCATGCGATCATTTAATATCTCATAAGGCGTCTTATTGATTTTTTTTCTAATGGATAAGCAATTTACTATGTAGCATGCACAATTTACGGCTTCCGCCCACAAAAATCTAGGCAATTTATTTTCGCATAACATAGTCCTAGCAATTTCTTGTAATGTCCTATTCTTTCTTTCTACTACTCCATTTAATTGTGAAGTTCTAAGTGGCGAAAACTCGTGTTTAATTCTTTTTTCTTCGCAAAATGAAATCATGTCCTTATTTTTAAACTCACCGTCTCTATCGCTTCTTATCTTTTTCACATTGACACCATATTGGTTTTCAAGTTGTTTTATTAGTTTCGCAATCTCAATGGCACTATCATCCTTATGTGCAAGAAACAAAGTCCAAGTATAACGAGAAAAATCATCAACAATCACGCAAGCATAGTGACATCCACCAAGACTCGTAGTGCGACTAGGACCAAATAAATCAATGTGTAATAATTCTAAAACTCTAGTCGTGCTTATTTCATTTTTAGGTTTAAGTGACTCGCGTGTTTGTTTGCCTTTTATGCAAGATTCACACAGCTGAAAGTTGTCTAAATCAAGTGTAGGCAATCCTCGTATTAGGTTCTTTCGTTGGAGTTTTTCTAGTGTAGAAATGCCAATATGTCCTAAACGTCTATGCCAAAAATTTACGTTAGGTTCATTTGATATGAAACACTTAACCTTAGCGTATAACATATCATCCATAGAAAGCGTAAAAATGTTCCCTTCCCGTTTTCCTTTTAAGACTGTTTCTCCATTTTTATTTATTATATTGCAATATGGGTGAGTGAAACACACATCAAAATCATTGTCAATGAATTGCGAAATGCTAAGAACATTATAAGATAAGTTGCTTACCAAAAAGACGTTGGAGATTTGAAGAGTGTTTGGGTTTCCAATTGTACCTTTTCCGATGATCTTGCCTTTGTTGTTGTCTCCATAGGTCACGGATCCGCCTTTTGTGACCTTCTTTAATTTCGTGAATAGGCTCGGATCACCCGTCATGTGTTTCGAGCAACCACTGTCAAGGAACCATTTGATTGATGTATCTTTTGATGTGTGGGTTCCCTGCAATGTGTAAAAATGATTTAGGTACCCTTTTAATTTTGGGTCCTTACGAGTTAGTTATTCACCTTTTAGTAAAAGTACCTTTTGGTACCCATACTTGGGATCCCTCTCGGTCTAGCAAATGGCAAGAATGTAGATGAAGATGCAATGTAGTAAACATGTGGTGAGTGCACTTTAGGCCTTTGGCCAAGAACTCCTTTATACTCATTATATGTAGGACGTTTTTGATATGTCCTTGTGTTTGTGTGCGTAGTGCGTGATCTAGATGAATGAAATGGATGACGTGTATTCATCACTTGTTTCTTCTCATATCTATATGGCACAAAATTGTATTTCGCATGATATGAGGAAAAAATAGGGCGAGAGGAAGTGAGAGGGGGTCTTTGCGTCATCTTAGACGCCGTTTTTGGATTTGGGGTGTCTACTTTCTTAGACACTACAAACTTGGTTGGTTCAATGGATACTTCATTTGTTTCAATGTATCCTAAACTTTTTTTATCACTACATGCTTTTGTGATAAGATAATACAATCTAGCATGTTAGATCCCGTATAAAATTGTTTCATCATTTTCTCTAAATCCGTACTCCTTGATTTCAAGTTTGAAATCTCGGATTTCATTTCAGTGTTCTCGGATGTCAATGATGAAATTTCAGACCTTAATGAATTTATGATGCAAGACGACACTTCTTTTGAATCGTTTAATTGAGATACAAGATTTGTGTTAAAAGATTCTAACAATTTTTTGTCTTCAATTAACTGTTTCCTTTGTTTTGCAAGAGTTCTAGAAAACTTATGTAATTCAAGATATTCAACATATAAATCATCATAAGATAATTCAGAATAAGAGTCAAAATCAGAATTTACCTCATTTTCAAATAGTGGAGGCATTTGGGATGACATATCTTTTTCCTCGGTTTCGTGGCTAGTGGTTGCCATCTCACACAGATCGTTGGATCTTCTTGTTGTGAGTGTTCCTGCGCTCTGATACCACTTGTAGGATCTACAAGGCACCACTAGAAGGGGGTGGGTTGAATAGTTGGTGCAGAAAATGTGGTTTTTAAAATAATTTTAAACCAAGAACTCAACTTCTGAAAAACGTTTCTGTTTTCAGAAGCAGTTTTAAAACGTTTTGAAAACTAGGTCGCAGGTCTTCAAAAATTCGGCCATAATGAGTCTTGCACATGCTGAAATTTCAGCATGTTTAACATTCACTTTTTATTCAAGATATTTCCTATTTTACATTGATTTAATCCAAGAATTCAATCATCATTTAGTGCAAGACATCTTTATCAATTTTGGAATAAAAATTAGACACCCATGAGGCCTAAATTTCGGCCACTATACATTACACACATGCTGAAATTTTCAGCATGTGTGATATTTGAAAATATCACTTTCTTTATTCCATAAAATATTCAAAATTCTTCCAAATTATCTTCCAATTAATCCACCTTAATCAAGACACAAAATATGAATCATAATGGTGTTAAAATCGGCCAGCTATTGTGCACATGCTAAAATTTTCAGCATGTGTTGCAAATGAGACATAAGTTTGAAATGTTACCTTGTGTAGCTCCTTTCTTTATGTCACCAACATTGTATGCTTCATTCTTGACCAATCAATATGCCAACAAGACTCCACATGTGCTCCAACTCAGCTATTATAGGCGTGTGGAATGGCTTCGCACATGTGCTGAATTTTAATTTTGCAAACTTTGTAAAATAGTGCACATTTAATAATCCACACATGGTATATTCCAATCAGCCCTTAATTGAATTTTCTAGATCACTTTGAGATGTATGAAATATGTAAAAAGTGTCTAGATACATGTTATATGATGTGCCAAACACGTTCCATGTGTCGTGTACGTAGAAAACTGAATTTTCAATGTTTATCGATTACCTGATTTTTCTCTAATTAAATTCCAACTTTTTGCACATGTTATATATATTATGTTACACATAATATACATAAATTAAACTTTAATATTCAGCTCATAAGGCTGATTAAAGTGGCGCCTAGCCATGTGACAAAATTGAAATTGGAATCTCCACAATTTGGCCTTAATGTGGGGTGATTTGTGTGTGCCAACATGGAATGATTTTATGGCTGCATATAGCATGAAACCCACAAAATTTATGGATATTCTTGAAGTGTAGGGGCTGGCCATCTATTTATGGCAAATATGAACTTTAGTCAACTGAGTTGTGTGGATATTAATTTTGAAGATGAGTTTTGATTTTGATGTCATCTCTATCCGACTCTTGGGATACTGTTGTTTCTGCGATTTCCAATTTTCGTAGATCTGAGAAACTGAAGTTTTATGAAGTCCGAATGTTCTCAGAGAAAGTGTTCGTAAATGAAAAATTTGGGGATTCATCGGATAGTGCTCTCAATGTTGATTGAAGGGAGAAGCAAATCGAAGGGCCAAATTAAACACGACAATCAAAATCATAGAACCAATGAAAATCTCTAAACAAAGCAAACGAAAGGTGTTAGGATTGTGAAGATAAATGACACTTTAAGACATATTATACAAAACCAAAGATGAAGAAGAATAACAAATCTGGAGGTGATAATGATTCTGTAAATCCAATCGAAGACATCAGGGATGATCTAATCGTTAGTGTGGACAACCCTGTTGAATCTCGTTGAATCTTGGATTTTGAACTCTGGTGCATCTTTTCATTCATCTCCAAGCAATGATTTGTTCCAAAATTCCAGGTTTGTAAATTTTAGAAAGGTATGTCTTGCTGATAATAAAACCCTAAAGATCAGTGGATATTAGAGGATGTAAGATACATTCTTGGTCTCAAAAAGAATTTGATCTATGTTGGTCAGTTGGAAATCATAGACTGTGCAGCGGAGTTTGTGGAACATTATGAAAGGTGATATGGTTTTAGGACGTAGTACAAAATCTGGAACCTTATACACCACTACATAGTGTATAAACATGGCTATTGTAGCTAAAGGTGCTTCCAGTTCAAGTCTGTGGCACAACAGACTTGGACACATGAGTGTAAAAGTAATGAAGATATTAGTTTTAAAAGGAATTTTAGAAGGTCTGAAATTTGTTGATACGGGTCTTTGCGGAGCTGTGTTATGCAAACAGAAATGAATTAGTTTCACAAAGGTTGGTAGAGAACCAAAGATAGTGCGGTTCGAAATGATCCATATAGATGTTTGGGGACCATCTCCAATTTCATCACTTGGTGGATCTAAGTTCTACGTCACCTCCATTGATGATTTCAGCAGGAAGATATGTTTACTTCTTAAAACATAAAAAGATGAAGTTGAGAATCATATCAGTTTGAAGATCAAATGCCCGAGGTCTGACAATGGAGGAAAGTATGATAAGTCATACTTCAAAGCATTTTGTGCAGATGAGGAAATTGGATTGATGAGGACAGTTATGGGTAAAGAAAGAATGAATCTGCAAAGGGGATGAACAGAACACTAAATTAATGTGCAAGGAGCACGAGGATATATTTTGGACTGCCGAAGATGTTTTGAGCATATGTTGTGAGCACAACAGCATACTTGATTAACAGAGGACTGTCAGTTCCTCTGGGTTCAAGATTACATAAGAGGTATGGACGGGAAAAGAACTCAAGTATTCTCACTCGAGAACTTTTTTTTGAACTGCTTATGTTCTTGTTGATCCAAAAAAAAGAGACAAGCTTGATGTAAAGGTTGTGAAGTGTTACTTCATAGGCCATAATTGTGACATGTTTTGCTGCAGGTTTTGGGATGACAAAAATAAAAAGATCCTTAGACACTGACATGACATTTGATGAAACGTGTCTTGTACAAGTACAAATAGAAGAAGGGTGTAGAGACTACAAAGCAAATGGGAGTTGATGTTGAGTTGCATAAGAGTTTGTTAGGCCCATGACAATCACTTAAAGGGGATGAATATAATGGGGCAATTTTTAGAATTTTTAGCTCACTCCAATTTAAATGCTCGCCAAATTAAGAAAGAAGAAAATGAGAGATAATGAGTTTGTGACACAATTTAGAGTGACTCAAATCTCCTTGATTCTACTTTACTACCACTTTATTTCCAAAGAGGATTTTCAACAACTTTCTTAGTACCTTTAACAAGGAACACGAACAACAACAACAACACTTACACTAACAATTAGTGTAAGCGACAACTAAAACAGCAACAACTTATTGCACAAACAATTTGTGCAACATCAACTACAACCACAGTAGCTTATTGCACAAATGCTTTGTGCAACATCAACAACAACCGCAACAGCTTATTGCACACATACTTTGTGCAACATCAACAACAACACTTACAAGCAAGAACTATTTCTTGCTTTTTTACAACTTCATCAAAGTTCTATCAAAGAATTTTCACCAAGCGGGTTTTGGGAAAGTAGTGACATTACACTTTCTAATAATTTTAAATCAGACGTAAGAGATTATATATGTATAGTTCCTATATGCTAGACTTCTACTCTCAAAACACAACAAGAAAAACAAGCAACATGAGCTTAATGAGCTTTAAGCACTTTTGCACATTTGAGAGCTTTATGCAACAATGGGGGATGAAGCTTTAAGAGAAATGAAAGCTTATGAATGCCCCATTTGAGATTCTTCAATATATAGAGGGTGTTAGCCATGTTTTTGCAGCCTCTGTATAGTCTTCAGCTTAATCAAATGTCTTGAAGATGTCTAAATAGTCTTTAGCCATCCTATAGTTGAATTTGATCTCTACATCTACCCTAAAATATCTTAGGCACGTTTACAATAGTCAAGAAAACATTATAAATGTTGGAGGAAACTCCACAAGAAATTTGAGTAAGATTGAAGCGAGAAAACACTTTCAATCTTCCTTGGATTTGTTTGCAATGGCTATAAAAATTTGAATTCAAGATGACATCCATCGATCTATGTGAGGGTATGATGTAGATCGATCTATATGAGGATATGATGTATATCGATCGATCTATGTAAGGGTATGATGTTGGATAGTGTGGTTTCAATTTGAATTTAGGATGACATCGATCGATCCATATAGGGGTGTGTTGTACATCGATCGATCTATGTGAGGGTATGATGTCACATCGCTTAATCTATGTGAAGGTATGATGTATATGTTGATCTCTATTAGAGATCTATATCAGGGTATTATGTATATGTTGATCTCTGTTAGAGATATGTCAGGATATGATGTTACTTCTTTATTTGTTCAAGCTTTTGTTATTTTCCTAGTATAAAATTACTTTTAATCCTTTTTCAAACATCTTTTAAACTTCATTTAAACATTTATATTCTTACAATCTTTCCTTCTTGATGATTTCAAAACTATCTACTTTTAAAAAATGACACATATATTAGTCAAGGCTTTCGAACTGATTTTTTTTAGAGAACAATATATCTCCCCCTTAGTCAATGCATATCAAACCAAAATGGACACCAAGTTTACCTCACATACTTCACACTCCCTTTTAGTCAATACATTCATACTCCCCCCTCAGCACATAGATGCTTATGTACTTCAATAACAACATCATATGCATTTTTCTTATGCTAAATATGCAAATGTTCACCTCATTAGCCTCATATACCATTTTGTCCCATATGCCATATATCAAGGCCCATACACAAGGTACATACATGAGCCATATACAGAAACAACATATACAAGCCACATATACCAATATCGTCATTACCATATATCATATAAGTCACATATACCAATATAATAATATACTTATATACCAATATATAAGTATTCTCCCCTTTTTTGTAATCACCAAAATACACTTTCAAAGTATTAATGCTCCTTTCAACATATGTCGTGCTCATATTTGCCATATCTCAAATACACATAGCAACACGTATCTCAACCTCATTTTTGCTCATTCCCATTAACCTTCAAATACATATCACCTTATATTAATCACATATTGTATCACATGCCTTATATATACACTCCTTATCATATAATCTATATATACTTATATTTTTCTTCCTATTTTGTAATCATCAAAGGAGAATAAGACATAATAAAAGGATCACATAAAAGGACATGAAAAGAAGTCGTTTAATCATGCAAGTTTCTAAAGTACAAGTTTGATGCAATTTAAGTACTAAACTAGGACGTAGCTAGAAAAGGGCAAAGCTTTCTTCTGGAACCTTCTCTTTTCCTAGCCTTGAGGACTTGTTTAATGTCGGTATTATCATAAAAATCTTTATCACAATTCTTCTAAACATCAATATCATCCATCTATATCCCTGGTTTCTTTAACATAGAGTAGATTAAGTTGCGATAAGAAGGGCTTTGTGTGATTCAGTGGCTGCTTCTATCATATTTCCTATGAATAACTCAACTAAGTTCAAGAAATTTCCTGTTGGAAAGGCGGCAGGATATGTAGAATTCACAGTTACTGGGAAGCTTAGAGGATTTCCCAATGACATAAATGTGACTGCTGCAGTCAACATTCGATATACAAAAGGCATAATATTTTTGTTCATGGTAGGATGGAAAACTAAGAAGATTTTAACTTTGTCCTCATTAACCTTCATATTTCCTCATCCTATTTTCATATATCATATCTTATCTAACCTTTTATTAGGAGCCTCAAACAAATATTTATAATCACAACATCCCATTTTAGGTATGCACCATGAATCGCATTAAGCATTGCATGGGAAAAATTATTCAAGTATTCCACCTACAAGTTTGCATAAAGTAATCTAATATACATTCTATATATTTTGCTCATCTACTTCTCATTCTAAAGAAGCCTTCGTTTTCGAACATCTACCCAATATGTGATTGGTTTCAACTCAGTGTTTTTCTCAAAATCCTTGATTTTAAACAACTTCAAGTGAGTGGTTGTCCTTTCATTCATCTTCCACTCAGTAAATAATCCTTTAAGCATATGAAGAGATCTATCTAAAGTTATCAGGCTCATCTTGTGCTCTAAATTCTGTAAAGTTTCATCCACCATTAGTTGCTGATGGCTAACATCAATTTTTCAGCCTTGGCAAAATCCATGCCTCTAGCTCTAACCGTCTAATTTCTTGTTCTAGTAGGAGCTGTGATTTTTGGCCTTGAGGTGGATTTCTTGGCTCTCATTCAGTACCTTTGGAGTTTTTTTGGTCTCTTGGAAAGTGTTCTTGCTTCTTATTTTGAGTTTTTCTTAAACTTGAGATTGTAAAGTTTTAGGGAGACAAATTCAACGCAAACTAACTTTTTTTACACATAATCCTTTATAAAGTAGTTGAGTTTTTCTCATTATACTTATATCAAACTCATTATGCATCGGCTTACGCAAACCTTTCACAAATGTTTCTATGCTAGACTCAAATACAATATCAACATGGATGTTAGCTGGAAGATGATCATTATAGCATTTATTAATGAAGAATGTGATGTCTTATTTTCTCTTTGAGAGAGAAAAAAAATATCTTAACCTCTCATACCAAACTATAAGAGTTTGGTTCAAGTCATCAAGAATGCTCTAACCTTGAAGTATAATTTGACTCATCAAGGTCTTTAATATTGAAAGACTAAGCTCTATAAATCCTTTGGGATGTAGGTATTGTTTGCTTGTCTCTCACCCTCCCCAGACTCTAGCGATAGCTTGATGTTGTTGGGATATGCTGGGTATGTGTTGTTGTTTTATGGTCAACTCTACACCAAATATAGCCTAGAAGGCTTCTTAGAATTTTTAACCTTGCAAGGTAAAACATAAGTTCCAGCCATATCTTGATAATGGTCTAGAGCTATAAATTCATGCTCTTATTTGGTTTCATCATCCATCCTTCTTTTAACTAAAGTTTGGATGACCCATCAAATTCCATGTGTTCTAAATTTTCTAAACTTGAAAGGACTCATATAACTTAGAGGTTCTCTCTTTTCTTTTGATCCTCATGAATGTTCAAAGAAACTTTATCTAAAAATTTGAATCCTAAAGTTCTACATAGAAATCCTCCTAAAGTGAAACATTCAAATTATTAAGAGACTTGTTCAACTATATGCTCTTATTGACATGTTCATCATCCATTAAAGTTCAAGTCTTTCTAAATCATCTTTGGTGTCAATTATGAAAACCTTGCATCTACATATCATAAAATATTTTAGAGTAGGGATTCTATTAATTCAAAGACCATAGGAAGTCATATTGAGACAATTCCTTAACTACAACATATTAATGATCAACCAACACTTAATTTTTCTGCTTAAAGGTGTTAGAAGTTTAAACACCAACATGTGGTGAAAAGCATAATCTCATTTTATAAATATCTTGGTATTTCTTTCAAACTTCCAAATTCTATTTCTCTTGAAAGATTGATCTTATGGGCACTTTTTATCAAACCTTTTTAGAACTCATAATCATTCTTTATAATTCATAGAAAGAAATATATTCATATAAACAAAGTGGAACCGACTAGTTTCAAATACTCAAGCAAGCCATATAAGTCAATCAAGTTGTAAAGGAACCATTCATCATCATAACTATGCATAATGCTCCCATCAAGAAAAAATGAAGCACTTATAGAGGCTTGGGAATGTAATTGTAATATAAAACTTAAATCTTTGCTTATCAATGCTTTTTATAATTGATAAGTATCAGATAGCCATCATGCTTCGTAAATATTTTGATAGGTTGACACTTTCAAAAGTTCCTAGAAACTTTGTAACCAACATATTCAAGTTATCTATTCCACGTGATAGATAAACTCCAAAAACTTAGCATAAGAGTTTTGACAATAAAACCTTGTAAGCTAAACGTTTGTTTTTTAAATAAAAATCAAAACATTTTCTTTCTTTTTGCAAATATCTTATCATTTCCAAACGTGTTTAGGTATTATCATCACACCAATTATTAAAACTTTTCAAAATTAGCTCATGTCCCTTCTATATGTTATGGGACTAAAAGAAAAGTTAAAAGGCTTACCAACTCTTCCAACTTAAAGGATCTATCTTCTCCTATTCCGAAAATGGGCTTTCGCACCATCTTTGGTCTTGGAGTTGATAGGGAAGTGCTCTTTTCGGCTATGTAGATTGAACATTTTCAATTCTATGAGCTATTTGATTTATTCCACTTTGCCTTCTCCATGGATTTCAAGCTCCTACAAAAGATAAATCTCTATCCATAGGTACACTTTTGTTATTAGGTCTATTTTGATTAGTTCTCATGCCTTTAGTCTCCAATAACACTTAGAGCTAAGACATGACCGTTTTTATTACAAAAGAAACAATTAGGTGCATAATGTGATTGTGTTTTTACGCTTCGAAGGTTTAGCTACCTTCATAGGCTTAGAAATCTTGTTGATATTCCGAAGCACTTCCTCTGGAAGTATAAACTTAGCCTTAGATGAATCACACAAAGATATCTCTTTTATCTTAGGCAATGTTATCTTAGTTGAATTAGTAGAAGCTTTAAATCCTAAGTTGGATTTTTTATTGACTACTTCTTGTTTACCAAGAGGTTTTTTATGGATAACCTTATCACATGTCATTTTATGGAGTTCTTCAAGTTTAATATATTCATTCTTAGCCGGTGGATTTAATAAAAGAGACATACAAATTTTCATTTTCAAATTTGCATAAACTAAGTTCCATTTTATCATACTTGTACTTTAGTGCAAGTTTTTCAAATTCTTCATATAAAGTAATATATTCATCTTGTAATTTATCAAGTGAGGAAGTTGAAAGAGATACCTCTTTGTCATTTTCAAAATCTATGAGGCATATCGCTTCTCTATCATAGTCATCATCTTCATATATGTTTGACTGACGACTAGCACTTGCTAAATCATCAAGCTTCATCCATGTTTCATGTGGAAAGAAGATGCCTTGAACCTTTATTAGCTCCTTGTTTGAGAGGGAGAGATGGAGGATTTTAAGAGCTTTTCCTTCTAGCTCGAAATATTTTTTTATTCACATCATTGTAGCGATCCAACTCTTTCATTACTACTCTCCCATTATCATCCAACATAGTTGGTGGAGGTATTCCCTCAATAATCACTCTCCATATGTCATAAACACATCCACACAAATATGCATTCATCCTATATTTCCATAAGGATTAGTTTTGAGCATTAGATAAGGTGATCTTGGTGTTTGGTGCTGTGAATATAGTTGATGGTTTGAGAGTTGAGCTATATAAGGTAGAATCATTGTCGAATTTTTAATGAACTTTAGCCTATCTACTTTCAAAATTTGGCAAAGCAATCAAGGTTAGTCTCTCATACCAATTTTTAGGCCCGTGACAATCACTCTAGAGGGGGAGGGGTAAATGAAGTGTTGATCAATCTTCAGAATTTTCTCGGTTTAGCTCACTGCACTCAAATGCTCACCAAGATAAGAAAGAAGAAGATGAGTGATAATAAGTTGTGACACACAATTTAGAGTGGTTCAAATCTCCTTGATTCTACTCCACTACCACTTTGTTTCCAAAGTGGATTTTCAATAGCAACTTTCTTATTACCTTTAACAAGGAACATGAACAACACTTGCACTAATAATTAGTGCAAGCAACAACTATACCATCAACAACTTATTGCACAAACAATTGTACAACATCAACTACAACAACAGTTTATTGCACAAATACTTTATGCAACATCAACAACAAAGACAACAACTTATTGCATAAACACTTTGTATAACATCAACAATAGCAGCTACAAGCAAGAACTACTTCTGGTGGTTGGTGCCGGCGAACCGTGGCCGCACGTATGGGCGTTTGGATGGTCTGTTGGCAGCAATTTTTGCATCAGTGTGTTAAGTATGAATTTTTCTAGCGGCCTGAGGTGTTAGAAGTGAGAAAATGTAGGTGATGTGCGTTTTGGAGGGAGAACGAGGAGTAGGACATGTGTGAAGTGGAATTAGGGTTTTGGGAGAGTGAGGGGGCATGCACATGTATAGGCGTTGTGTGTACATACACGGTTGAGGGTGACACTTTTGGTAATTTAGAATTTTCGGACTATTTGATGTTTTCGGAATTATTTGGTTTTGAAGGCATTTTGGTAATTTTGGCTAACTTTTGGACATTTGGAAATTGTTTTGGAACATCGAACATTTGAAAATCTTTTTGTAAATCATGCATTATATATTTTGGAAGTTCACCCTTACATGAGAAATATATCGTTAATCTGGATTGGTTTCGAATAAACGGGTGGTCCGAGCATATTGAGTATTTTGGTATATAGAGCGCTCGGGCACATTTATCCACCGATTGGGCCGTCCAAGCACATTTGACTATTTTGATAGGCCTCTTGTGGCACATTTGACCATCGGAGGATCAATTCGTAAGTCTTGTGATATAAGTCACTTGCAAGGAAAGTGACATGGCCATTACGTTGAAAATCGATTCAATATTTGGATTTGGACCGCTTTAGCCAGATTTTGGTTATTTTGGATTCTTTGGACTTTGGACTTTGGACTGGCTAAACCAGATTTGGAAATTTGAAACATTGGATTTGGACCGAGTTAGACTCGGATTTGGACTTTTGGCTTTGGACCGGTTTGGAACCGGGTTTGGTTTGGAATTTAGAAAACTTTGGAAATATGTTTTGGAACTTTGACTTTGACTTTGCATTCTTCAATTTGGAAATTGCATCATCGATTTTTGACTTGGACTAACATTTGATTTGGTTATTGATCCACTCGTTGACTTTGGTGCTTGATTGTTATAGGAGCACAATGGTAATTTTATTTGCGAATGAGAAACATGCTATTTTTTATATTTTTATTTATTTTTGGTACACTTGCTTCTCTGTGTATGATCCCATGGTAAGTACAGTGAGGCTACTTACTGGACGATGTATGTTGCTCATACTATACGTTGTTGTTTTGTAGATAAACATGTATATGATTAGCATACGAGTAGGATGAGATTGAATAAAGATGTTGGGGTTCGATGATGTTCCGATGATACTCGTTGAGGATTTAATAGAGACAGTTATTTTGATATTCGAGGTTTATGTATTTTGGAGATTTAAAATTTATCTACGTTTGACCATTGTATCAAATTAGATTTGCCTAGACTTTGATATTAATGATAATGATTACTTCAAGGTTTTAAATTGTGACTTCCGCTGATGTGTAATTGTTTCGTCTTTGACGCCTTATATTTTTCTTAGCGAAATGTAGCGGATGAGGCGTTTCGATTACTAAGACCTGGGACGGGTGGCTACAGCCTGAGCACATTATAAAAGATTGTCGGGAACTACAAAGATCAAATAATCTTTAGAAGACAAGCATACCTTATACAGATAACATGGTTAGCAATCATTAACAAGATCGGTCCTATTGTCTACTTTACCACTCAAAGACAAGTTGAGGCTTTACTTCAGTTGTTGGGTCAACACAAAGGTCTCACTCATTCACCTTCTATTTAATCAATTATGGCATGTTCAAGTACAATTAATAGTAAAACTTACTCTTTGACTGTTGATTCTTGTGCTTCTGATCATATGACGCACAACCAAAATAACGTAAAGAACTATGAATTATTTGATAAACCTAAAACTGTTAAGAAGTGAATAGAACATGTTGAGTGGTAAATGGAAGAGGAAGAGTAGAATTGACTAGTAAATTTCTTCAAAGGAATGTATTACATGTTCATGCCTTAAACTTTAATTTGGTTTCAGTAGGAAAAATTATCAAGGATAACAAGTGTCTTTCTTTCTTTTTCATCTACTGAGTGTTGGTGATTGGAGGTAACCATGAGGGAGATGATTTACAATGCTAAAAATTAGATGGACTCTTCATTTTGTAAGCTGAAGGAAAAAAGACTAGACAAGAAACAAGATGATTCCTTAAAGACATATGCTTCTTCAAGTATAAAACCTAATAGGGATCTGATTCTGTTATGACATAATAGACTAGGACATCCTAATTTCTTGTACTTGAAAAAGTTTATGCCTGAACTTTTTGTATCAGTGGATTTGAATGAAATACAATGTGATATTTGTCAGTTAGTTAAGCATAATAAGGCTTACCA
This sequence comes from Eustoma russellianum, assembly GCA_036186865.1. Classification (NCBI taxonomy): domain Eukaryota; kingdom Viridiplantae; phylum Streptophyta; class Magnoliopsida; order Gentianales; family Gentianaceae; genus Eustoma; species Eustoma russellianum. The sequence goes on from AP025056.1 coordinate 14,744,798, forward strand.
CTCTACTCAGCAGTACGAATTCACTAAACCTTTTATTTGATTCACTTTGATATCTGGGATCCATCTAAAGTATCAAATATCAGTGGAGCAAAAAGGTTTATTACTTTTGTGGATGATCGTGCAAGATTAACCTAGGTGTATCTATTGAAACATTAGTCTGAGGTGGGACATATATTTAGGAACTTTACTAACCTTATAAAAATCATTTTGGAACGACAATAAAAATCTTAAGATCTGATAATGGACTGGAATACGTAGACATATCAATTAAAGATTCATGAATGAAAATGGAATTCATCATCAGACTACTTGTGTTGATACTCCAAAAACAAAATGGAGTTTCGGAAAGAAAAAACAAACATCTGTTAGAAGTTACCAGATCCTTAATATTCACCATGCATGTACTTAAGTGTTATTGAGGAGAACCGGTAATGACGGCAACCTATTTAATCAATATGATACCAAGTTTTATCATTCAAGACACCTAGACAAGCTCTATAGGAGTATTTTCCTGAAACTATTGTACTGTCTGTACTATCATTTAAGCCGTTCGGATGTACATCTCATGTTCATGTTACCACATAACAGAACTAAGTTATGTCACAAATATGCTAGATGTATATTTCTTAGTTATTCAGGCTGTCAAAAGAGTTATAAATATTATTGTCCAGTAACTAAGAGAATGCTTGTAGCCTTGGATGTTATATTTGATGAAGCTAGATCTTACTGCTCAAAAGAACATGGAGAGAACAATAATTTATCCACGCCCGATATTTGCTGGAGTGTAATTGACATTTTTAGAACAACTTTAGTAAATACAAATAGAACACGCTAATCAGGAATTACTAGGAGCCGACATCGTATTAACCAAGAACCAACCAGTGTGAACTCACCTGCCATAAGAGTCTAGACTAAAAGAACTACAATATTAGAGTCAATTAGGGGTATACAAACTATTATTCATCTCGATCAGAGATGGATTATAGGCCTATTGCTCCAAGAAATGGTATAAGAGAATGTAGGAATCATCTCTACCCATTGTATGATGTTCTAGCATATGAAAAACTTAATCCACACTATATCAATAACCTAGATTCTCAGACTATACTAGAGAATGTTCTGGAGGCTCTAGGAAACCTCATTGGAAATTAGCTATGGAAGAGGAAATAAATGTCTTAATTAAGAACAATATTTGGAAACTTGTTCATATAGCTCTAGGGATAAGACAAGTAGGACGTAAGTGGATATTCTCCATCAAGGTTGGTTTTTTAAGGATTTACTCAAACACATGGTCTGGACTATCAAAAGGCACTTACACCTGTTGCTAAGCTTAATACTTTACGTTTTTTGGTGCTGTAAACCTAGACCGGCCTCTATTTCAGTTAGACATTCAAAGTGCATTCTTAAATGAAGATATAAAGCATAAAATATATATGGATATTCCTCCTGAATATAACAATGAGCGTAACAAACAACAAGTATTTGGATTACTGAAATCCCTTTATGGTTTGAAACAATCCCCTAGAGTTTGGTTTAGAAGATTTAATAGTGTTGTTGTAAAGTATGTATTCAAGCAAGCTCAAAGCAATTATACACTTTTCACAAGGTTCAGTGAGATAGGGAGTATTACTATTCTCCTTGTACATGTAGATGATATTATCTTAACAGGTAATGATTTACAAGGTATTAAGACTATAAAAGAGCAACTATCTCGAGAAGTTGAGGTTAATGACTTACGACAACTGAAGTATTTCTTAGGGATGAGAGTAGCTAGGACTAAAGAAGGGTTAAGTATTTCACAAAGGAAATTTATTATTGACTTGCTATAGGAGACACTTATGGGGGAATGTAAAACAGCTTCTACGCTGTTAGAACCAGGTGATAATCCTATGGAGTTGTGGGATAAAAATGCAACTGATAAATTAAGTCATCAAAGTTTGGCTGGGAAGTTATTTTTGTATCTCGCACAAGACCTAACATCTGTTATGCAGTTGCTTATGTAAGTCAATCTATGCATGATCCTACTAATGAAAATTTACGGTTGCTATGAGAATCATTAGGTACATAAAAGCACCACTAGGTCAAGAATTATACTTCAAGAAACATGGTGACATAACAACTAAGTCTTTATAGATGTTGACTATGCTGGTTTCAAAAGTGATATGAGGTCAACTACTGGATATTGCACTTACATATAGGGCCATCTAGTGAAGTGGAGGAGTAAAAAACAATCAGTAGAGGTTAGGAACAGTGCGGAAGAAGAGCTTAGGCCCCTAACACTTGGTGTTTGTGAAGGCATTTGGACTGACAGGATTTTGAAAGAACTGAAAGAGTCTGATACTCTTCTAATCAAGATTTATTGTGATAACATATCTGCAATCAACATGGCTGAAAATCTAATGCAGCATAATAAATCCAAACATGTTGAGAATGATAGACACTTCCTAAAAGGAAAGATTGATGATCAAATTATCAAGATTGAACATGTATCTTCGAAAGATCAAGTAGGGATATTCTAGCCCGTGACAGTCAAGTATTTTAGAGGCTAATTGTCAAGCGTTGTTGTATAAGCATACACACCAAGACTGAGGAAGAGTGCTGAAATGTATAGTTTGAGGAGAAGAAGTGTTGACTCGAGGTGACGAGGTGATGGCATATAGCAAAGAGATAAACGTAGGTTGAAGAGATGAAGTATCGGGTATAGGTGACGAGACGAAGGCACACAGAGCGGAATAAAGATGCTGAGCAGAAACACTTAGATACATCACCTTCTCAGTGGTGCAGTAGAAAACAAAACTATCACCGTACATAACCGTTGACAGTCTTGTCATTATCAGAAGTAGCCGTTAGAGGCTTTTACACACCACCTATAAAATAGATTACACTTGTATTTTAAACTATCTTCTTGATAAATAATATCGTCAAGTTTCATTAGAAATCTTTGTTTGTCAATCCAAAGAAACAAATTTCCTTTTATCGACCATATTCCAGATAGCACTGACGTTGCGGGATGTCCATTTGTTTTCTTGTCCAAGTATATAATTTTTTATGGATTCTTGAAGAGATTTTGGTAATTTTGGTGCAAATCCTTTTTTGCCATTAGAACAAAAACGCAAATCTGGATCTAATTCCTCTAAGAGTGGATATGTATATTAATCAACGGAATTACACCAACGCAGTATATTGAAGAACCAAATAGGCTAATATTTGGATCCTTATTTTACCTTTGCCAGCCACTAAAGGAAGGGAGCCTAAGGTGAATAAACTTCAATAACCGGCAGTATTTTAACCAATTGACACCTTTGTATTCGACAATCGAGATGACGTGCATAAAAATGGGACCAGACATCTTTCTTGGGAGCAAGAGAGAGGCAACAGAGGCGCCAATTATGTACTATTGTTATACCACGGATCCATATGATAAAATTGACTGACAATCTTCCTTGACTTTAGAATATGATGGAATAAAACAAAATGACTCACTAAATTAGTTGTGCTTCCTATATTGTGAATTAGTAGTTGATCGACATAGCTTGACGCAATTTTCATTATGGGTCATCAGAAAACAACCTCTGAATGTTCCTAACACATGGGTGTAGTTACATACATCTGACCCCTTATACTCTGTCATAGACGGTAAGCTCTAAGGTAATCAGGTAATGTTGTTGTGTTTGTTGTTGCTGCCTGCACACTAATTTTTTATTTACTCATCTCAATAAACTAACCAGCAATTCTTTTGAACGTCATCAATGACGGTGCACAGCACTGCTGGCAAAGGACCATCAATCGAACAGCTCAAACAGTATTTGCTTAGAATGGAAGCACAAGAGTCCCTTCCAGCTACTTAATCAGCCTTAAGACATATTAAGTAGCCAGGATAAACGGTAACATCACAGGTGACAGTCTCAAAGGGTTGAATACGAGTGCGCTTTTAATAGAACTGCCAGCAGAACAACTAGGAAACAGCTAATTCGTTTCACCCTGTAATATGATACTGAAGGCCAAAAATAAGGATTTTGGCATCTTAAATACGGTGGACGTCTTACAAGTAACTGCTGCATCACAAACCCCACAATATATAGCCACCACAATCCACGTGGATTAATTCCTAATAAGTCAGCCTTGAAGGAAGACGTTTTTCGCAATGCTAACTACTAGAACTAACATTAGATTGTCCTACTCCATGTTAATCATGACACCAACAATGTGCTAATTTATCAAGATATATATACCAACCCATTAGCTTCAAAACGAATTCTGTACCATCTAATGGTTCAAGATTCTTCAACAACCGTCGAAATTCATGAACCGGAAGAATACTTGATGAGAAAGAAATGGAAAAAATAAGAAGATAACAGTTGCAGAGATGAACAAAAATGAATGCAGAAACAGAGAGAGAAGAAAAGCAGAAAGGAGAAAATTCTTATTTCATTCAACTGTTAAAAATGCAGATAAAATAAACTTGACCACTTAAATATATACAACAATAACTGTTTCTACTTGATAAATAAGTCCAATTAGCACATGCACTAAAATATGGGGTGTAATCGCATTCTTCTCTGATATTCAGCTGCAGGTTGCTTCCATCTTAGGCTTATCCGCCTTTTGATTCAACTCTCTTCAACCGCTGTCTTTGCTCATTTTATTGCATCTTTGATCCGCTATATCTTGTGTCTTCGTGTGTTTCTTTTGATTATGACTCCAGTTGGCTTCAACATTGTCAACTTCAACATTGTGCTTACGTGAATTTGACTAATTTGCTCACTTCGTCACTGTTTTCAACGACAAAACATTCACCAACTCATACTCCACCAGTGCCAAGTTGTTATCTTTTTTGACCACAAAATTTGCAGGTTCAGTAACCTCAATCCGACCCCGTATCAACTGCAAGCTTCATACACCCTTAAACATGTAAATTTTGCGTTGCGGAGAATAACTGTGTTCCCTGGTTTCATTAAATCAACTGCAAGGAAAATGCAAAACTCTGCAGACGCCTTAAGGGGTGCTCATTGAGTTGGGGGGATAACAAGGAATCAAATCAAGCAATCAGAGAACAATAAAATATGTGCATATATATATAAACGCAAAAAGTTGAGCTGATGTGCCCTTGCTTGCCATTTTAATTGAATTGAGGCGGCGTCGGGAAAGAACAAGACATTGAAATTTGGTGGTAGAAAGTTTAAAACTTTAGTGGCGAAGTAAGAATCTTCACCACGGAAGGTTGTTAGCGTCTTATAGGGACGCGGTTTATTGCCATAATAACGTTCTCAAAAACATGCACAAGTTAAACAACGTTAGAGGTTCCGGAACAAAACTCTCTAATATTTAAGTAAGTTATGAGTTTAACCATGTTTGTATGCTAGAAAGATAAGAAACTTGTCTCAATTTCGGGTGTTGTGCCTATGATGATTTTTGTTTGATTGATTGAAAATGGTCATTCGTAGGATGTTTTCCTGTCTTTTTACATGCTCAGTACAACCAATGCATGCTGAAGAACTATAGAAAGGTGCCACGTATCCTACCCAGCAGACAGGTTGTGTCTGCATGTTGGTCAAGTGGCGTCATGTGTCATGCTACATGGCTAGATTGCTTGTTGGCAGACTCCTGCTCTGGTAGCTAGGTCAAACTGAGCAGAAGTGTCCGTGTCTCTGAAGACGTGGCCGAGCACCATGATTGAGGAGGCGAGATCCGAACAAACCCATAGTAGACAGTTGGACCATGTCGGTTTCATGGTCAGATGACTGGGCCGACTTAGGGCGTCATGCGCTCTGCGGGCTGAGCTGAGAAGATTGAGCTGTTAGATTTGATATGCTCATACGTGTAGTGCACGACACGTGTGACTTAAGTTACATATCAAAAACATGTGGACTTATGTATGTTATATATTATATGTTACCAATGTCACATAATATTTGTATTATGTACGTATCCACATGTTAAGTGATCACAGTGGTATATTAGTGGATACGCAGTGTAATCTGAATGGACCACTAAATGTGTAGAAAGTCATACGGTTACAGTCCTTGATGGTAGGACTCGTAAAGTCAAGACCGTATTATTAATGGCGTTTGGTCCCCGAGGGACAAGAGCTCACGATTATTCTTCTCGAAGCAAGTTTTTAATATATATATATATATATATATATATATATATAATTTATTATATATATTAATGGAAGAAACGTTTTTTCAGCAATTGAATTTGCATCAATTGAATTTTCAGCATTTGATGCAAAGACGTTTCAAACATTGATGGAAATTAAATATAAAAACGTTTTTTTAGCAAATGAATTAGGAGCAATTGAATTTTTGCATTTGATGCAAAAACGTTTCAATTTGGTTTCCATTGTGTATATATATGAAAGGTGTGGGACAAAAAGGATATCTCTGGCAGAACAAAATCTTTGGTGCCTTTGAAAGTTTATTCTGTATCTTTGCACTTTCAAAGTTCATCGGTAAGATTTCTGTCCCTTTCATTTGCAAAGAACGCATATATATATATATGTATATATATATATGTATATATATATGTATATATATATATGTATATATATATATCATATTATTTAAATACTTGCGAGAGGAGAACACACTATCTATATATATATGTATGTATATATGTATATGTATATATATATGTATATATATATATCATATTATTTAAATACTTGCGAGAAGAGAACACACTATCTATTCTCTCCATCGGAATAGTAGTAGTGGTTGTTGATATTTCATTCGTGGATTCAACAACTGGTGGGTTCGTGCAATCCCTTGGAAGACACAGTTGTTACGCGTGTTAGAATCCCTACAGCGTTAACCAATGGAGCAAGGTACACTTCCGCATTTATTTACTTTGCTTTTGTGTTCTCTTAAGTGATCCTCGGATAACGAATTTACTATGTAAATTCCAACAAGTGGTATCAGAGCACGCTTAATGAGAACACGACGTTTCATTTGCTATTGTGTATATATATGTGTGCAGCAAGTGTGGCATTTTAAAAAAAAAAAAAGGTTTGCAGATCTTTTTGGCCTTCGTTGCTTTCGTTGCATATTTGCATTTGGTCTGAAAGTTTGCATTTCATATGTTTCTTTTGTTCCTTTGTCAACACCAAGTGGCACTGACAAAAGACATAAGTGTTAAGTTTGGACTATTTGCTTTTACTGTGCCGAACAAAAAAAAAGGGGTCTACAGAGTCATGTTCCGGGTTTGACACCGGACTTACACCCAAAATCAGTCCAACCCCTCAGTTTCATAGTTTCATGTTTAGTTAATTTACTTTCGGTCTTTATTTTGTCATTTCAGTTTTTATTTCATTTAATTTGGAATAATAATCCAATTTTATTTAAGTTAGTTATTTCACTTTGATTTTTTCCTTTATTTATTTGTTTATTTATTTACATTTAAATGTGTATGCATAAAATAAATGAGCAAATATATAAATATATGAGGAAAATCAATTCAGTTTTAGATTTTCCAAATTAACCGGCTCGACCCAACACGACATGGATCCGATTCGGATTCAGTATGACCGGTTCGACCAAGTTGATTTAGTGGGTTAACCGAGGGTTAATGAGAACATCACATATAACTTTGTGTTAATTTTGCTGTATGATTATGCTTTTATCACTGCATACGTGAAATTACAAAGTAAAAAAAAAAAAAAAAAAAAGACCTTCCCAGTTCTGAGAAGTCATGGATACTACATTAAGTACCCGATGTGGTACATTACATTAGAAAAGAAGTTTGTCATTTGCTGTTTATTACAATTTCTTATGCCAATTATAGGGAAAATGATCAATGCGGTCAGTTGTAATTATCTTGTTTAGTTTATTATGATATATTTAAAGGGTTGTAAAGGAGTATTGCTGTTTCTCAATGTCAAGGTGGTTTTTCGTCAACTTCTTCACCACTTGAGTTCTTGAATAAATATATTATGTAACAAAATGCAAATTGTACATGACAACAAGCATGCTAGGTGGTTTTTGAGGCAATGTTATTTTATGATACTACTCAGATTACATTTATAATGTTATATGCATTTTTATAGTGGCTTGATTTGCTGAATCTACATATATATAGCATGCTTGAGTAGCACACAATTTAATATGCATAGACGAAAGCGTTCAGCTTTACCAGTACATTTGTTTAAATGGACAGTTTGACCATGAGGAACCTATTTTGACAATCATTATCAATCAAATATATTTGATTGTGATAGATGAACTATGAAGTTTTCATCATTAAGTTATGTCACAAGCAGATTTGATTGATAAAGCTTCATTGGTCTTCAGAATTATCAATGAGGCGTTTTTCTTCATTTTGAGATTTTCAATGGCGTCTCAAAATTTGAAGAAAAGCAAGGGTTCAACCAGGCGTATGTCTGGATGCATACATTACGGTCAAACATACATCTTCATGTTCATTGATTAACTACAATGGTGTATAGAACCATAAGGACACGCATCTTAGCAAATGTATGGCTTTAATATGATCCCCTTAAAGTGTGGCAATCATATCATCGCTTGTGCAATTGTTAAGTTTGTAACAGGTGTGTATGTGCTTTGCACAGCTATTAGTCGGCCCAAAGGAAGACGTAGTTGTCGAAGTCACATATATCACATTGTAGTAAGTGAAAAATATGGCGATAATAAGGAAATACGTGACTAGTTCATCGGCCCAAAGGAAGGTGACTGCTTTACGTATGGTGTATCGCTGCATCAATTTCTACATCCCAATTGTTGGACAATGTTAATGTGACTCCAAAGAGCACTTAATATTGAAAGACTTTTTGGGAGATGGAAGTGTTCTATACTAAATTTGGACTTTAGTTATATTGCAGTTGATATTGACTTATTTGTTGTTTTGTTCTTTGGTTTTTCTTTTATTTCAGCAATCTTTTCCGGTGTTAATAATATTCCGATGTTGAACGGTTCAAACTTTAAAGCTTGGAAAGATCAATTGAAGATTTTTCTGGGGTTAGCCGATCTGGACATTGCACTTCAGATGGACCGACCAGCAGTGCTACATGATGATAGCACTAGTGAGCAGAAGGATACTATGGCTCGCTGGTTGAAGTCCAACCGCATATGTCTGAAGATCATGCAGAAGACTATTCCTGAGGCATTCAGGGGGTCTGTTTCAGAATCCACCACGGCTAAGGAATTTTTGGCTGAGCTTGAGCAAAGATTCATGAGGAATGAGAAAACCGAAATGGGTAATCTCTTAAAGAAATTTTGCTCAAACAAGTATCGTGGTGATGGTGGCATTCGGGAGTACATCATGGAGATGTCTCATATGGTTTCCAAGTTGAGGAGCATGAAACTGGACGTGTCTGATGACATGTTGGTGGTAATGGTCCTTAACTCCCTTCCTCTTAAGTTTAACCACTTCTTGGTAAGTTACAACTTCTAGAAGGAGAAGTGGTCAGTGAATGAGTTGATCGCTCACTGTGTTCAGGAAGAGGAACGGCTTCAGAACGAAACCGCTGCAAGTGTGCACGTCACCACCACCAAGAACAAGAATGGTGGAAAGAAGCGTAAGGCTGCACAGACAAATAAAGATCATGGCATTCAGAAAGCGAATAAAAGGGCAAAACCGACTGCTGTCAAAGGGTCGGATAAGGGTCCTGCCTGTTTCTTCTGTAAAAAGAAGGGACATGTGAAGAAAGAATGTACCGGTTTTTGTTCTTGGCTTGCTAAGAAAGGTACATCTTTTGCTTTGGTTTGTTCAGAAATTAATCATGTTTCAGTACCTAAAGACACTTGGTGGATTGATACGGGTGCAACCACCCATTTATCTGTGTCTTTGCAGGGTTGCCTGAGCCATCGAAAGCCAACTCCAGCTGAGAAATATATCTACTCAGGAAATGGCAGGGCAAAGGTTGAAGCTATTGGGCACTTCAGACTATTGCTGACAACTGGCTTTTATTTAGATTTGCATGAAACTTGTGTTGTACCGTCTTTCAGACGCAACTTAATTTCCTTTTATCGTTTAGACAAAGATGGTTATTTTTGTGATATTGGAAATGGCACCTTCAGATTGTTTCTTGCGTCTAAATTGGTTGGTAATGGTCAATTGTCCGAAATAGATAGACTTTATTCTATGAATGTCGCTTCAACTCAAGAAACCTTGCAAACAAGTACTCGAAATGTTAAGCAAAAATTAACTCACGAGAATTCAGGAACGTTATGGCATAGACGTTTAGGCCACATTTCGAAAAATCGAATTGAACGTCTAGTCAGAAATGAAATTCTCGATCTTTTAGAGACAACGAATTTCGGATCATGTATATTTTGTGCTAAAGGATCCTTTAACACTTGGATCCTTAACGGTTGTAGGCAAGAGTTTAATTCCATCTTAGTCGTTGATCACCAAGGTTTTTGTTTGAGCCTTCCTCGTTCAAAAGTTACCTATTTCCCAAGCAAGTTTGCACCCTCTTGGACGGCCACACCTTTGATTTTGGATATCCCCCACAAGGTTGCTCACTCCTTGATTGGATTCTAACTTTGATCTTCAAAGAAACAAAGAAAACACTCAACTTGTTCTTAAGAAGAATAAAAAAACAAAACTCACAAGTGTTTGTGAAGAGAAAATAGGCTAATTTTGCCCAAGAATTCTTATGAATCAATTCTCCAACTTTTCTTCCTCTATATGGACGTCCATGCCTCCTTTAAATAGGGCCAAGAAGACTAAAAAAAGTCTAGTCTACAAAGCTAACGAAAAGGCTAGTCAAAAGGCTACAAAAAAGACTAAAAATGTGTAATCTGTTGGCAAATGGTTTGACCCCTTCTAGAAGCAGATTCTGGTCTTTATCACTTCTTGAGAATTGTAGATCACGTTGTAAAATTAAATTTTGGCTTTTGAATCACCTCATTTGGATATGAGACGAGTTAGATATGGCCCTCCAAAGTTTGGGTGTCCTGAATGCTTTCAGTACGGGCTCCTGAAAACTTGTATGAATTGTGACCTGTTTTTCGATCACTTGCAGCTCGAATTAGGTCTTAACTCCTCTTAGAGAACTATAGCCCATTGAGTTTAGAAAATAAAAATATGCATTTCTCTGAATTTGGCCCACCCATTAAAGAGATAAGTCCAAGTTACTAAACATATGTCACAGAATTCGGCAGAAACAATACTTGAATTTAAATGCTGTTTTTGGCCATTATAACGACAGATCTTGGAAACGTGAAAAGCATGAATGTGCTAGATCTTTGTCTTGTGTTTCCAAAGAAACTTGAATCACTTGATTTTCCCTTGTGGTTGAAGAGATATGCCTGTTTTACGAAAACTTGTCCTGCCAGAAAATTACATTCTGAAATGGGCTTGCTTCTCTTCAACTCCTTTGGTCTTCAAACGTCTCCAACAACCTTACAAGTCCTTAAAATAATTCTAATAAACATAGAAACATAATAAACAACCCTAAAGTCCTAACAAGCTAAAAGACTCAAGGTTTGGTCATGCAAGACCGAAAGAACAATCTTTACAAACAAGAAACTTTAAGCAAATGACTCAAGGAATGAAAGAAATAATACAAACGACTCATATATGTTACAACACATAAAAACTCAAAGATTGGGCTCAAGTAAGTGAACCCAACGACACTCTTTGTTTACAGACTCGTCTCGCACATGTCTGAACAAAAATGCATCAACTTCTTGGCTCAAGCTCTTTGTCATACTTCTTGTCTCTTGTCCTCGACTTGCCTCGTCTTTGTTGCCGCTTGGCACCTGTACCTCATCACTTCAGCATCCAGTACACTGATTTAAAAAAAATTCCTGGTGCATTAGGCTCTCACGTTTTTACGTAGGGTTAGGAGAGGGGCTAGATCGCTTCGAGATCTGATACACACACCTTTACCTCACACTTTGTACAAGAGGCTATTTCTGCGGCTCGAACCGTGACCTTAAGATCATAAAGTAGCAACCTTACCAGTTGCTCCAAAGCTCGCCCTCAGTACTCTCATTTGATCTAACTATATAAATCAAACTGTTCAGTGTGCTAAATCAGTAAAGATATGTGTGATAAATGTTGAAGTCGGATAAGTGAATAGCTTGTAGAAATAAGTTCGGCTTAGATGTGCCGAGCTTAACTAGGCCAAACCTGGACGAAGACCAGAACGAAGTTGGAAAGTGACGAAGTCAGTCAGCCGAGCTGACCTGAACAAGAAGAGTTGGACTAAGAAGATAAAGACGGAAGAAGGACACTGAGCTAAAGAAAGAACGACATGCTGAAGAAAAGACTAAGTGAAGAAGTGCTGAGCCGAGGTGATGTGGTGAAGCACAATCAAGGCAGCAACACAACAGGCCGAGCTATTATACTTAGGCGTGTAAATATTGTAACTTAGAATAACTTCACTGTACATAGTAGAGCTGCACTGGTAACTAGCCGTTACCATTAACGTTATAATTCACAGTAGATCACTGTAGATGAATAGTAACCACAGTCCAAGTGGTGAAAACAACCGTTAGAGCTAGAATTCATTCCCTATAAAAGGAAAACAACCTTGTAAATTATTCTTAACTTGAATGAATGAAACTTCTTTCAATCTCGACATGGTATCAGAGCTAATCTGATTCAAAAATACCTGCAATTCATATTCTTTTTTTTGCAAATTTCAAAAATTCTTCAAAATGACTACTCTGTTCAGCCCTACTGAATATACTGAGGCCACCTCCACTTCTGATCAAGCATCACGAGTGGTGCGTGTTCCTCAACTTACTGATGATTCCTCCATCATCATCATCAGCCACAAATCAACGGAGATAACTACGTCTCGTGGTCTCGAGGGGTAGAGACGTTCATAACTGGTAAAGACAGGTAGGAATACTTATATGGGACAGTCCCTGTCCCACTTAAAACTGATGCAAGCTTCTGACTATGGAAGACATAGAATAGTATGATTATGTCTTGGATGATACGTTCTTTGTAGCCAGACATTTTTGATGATTTCATGATGTGCAATACTGCAGCAGAGATCTGGGTTACAGTCAAGAAGATGGTGTATTCCAAACAGGAACACATCTCAGAACTATATGAAATCGAAGCTCATCTTCATGAGCTTACAACAACAACAACATTACCACATTGTCTTATAGGCTCCCGCCTATAGCGGGATATGGGGGGTCAGATGTACCTAACCATACCTGTGTGTTAGAAACACACAGAGGTTGATTCTTGATGACCCATAATTATGCGTCAAGTTATATCGATCAATTGTTGCTTCACAATATAAGAAACACAGTCAGTTTAGTGAATCATTTTTCTTTATTCCATCATATTTCAAAGTCAAGGAAGAGTGTATCTTTGACTTCATTAGAAATGGAAAGCTTACCTTCATGAGCTTAAACAAGGAAATCTTACTTTCCACAAATACTATACATTACTCACCAATGCGTGGCAGCAGATAGATTCTTTCGAAGCACATCAGTGGTCTTGCATAACTGATGTTGCACTATACAAAGAAATTCAGAAAGGAAGCGAGTGTTTTGCTTCTTGATTGGACTGAATCGAGAGTTCGACACTGCACGAAGTCGAATTCCAAGCACCAAACCACTACCAACTCTGAAGGCTACCTTCACTGAAATCAAACACAAAAAAGCCAGAAGAAGGTCATGATAAGAGGATCTACAACCACAGAATCCTCAGCTCTGCATTCTGAACAGTCAGCAGAAGCCTCTGGACTGGCTGTTAAAAGACAATTTGCCTATACTGGAGGTAAAGTGTATAAAAACTTGAAAAAAGAAGGTCATACAGTCGATAACTGTTGAAAATTACAAGATAAGCTGGTCAGAGAAGGAAACCCACCTCTGAAGACAAGCAGTGCGCCCAGGAGACCACCACAAAAACCATTCACTGTTGGACACACTGCTTCTCATCAAGTAAGTAGCACAACTCAGCTTGGAGGAGATCGTTCAAACACAACCCACTTCAGCTCAGACAAAACAACCGATGTTGAGGTGATTACCAAGGACCAGATTGCCACTTTGATCAATTTATTGAACAGGCAAGCTGGCTGACCTGAGATGCACCAGGCAACTATGGCAGGCTATGTCCAGCCAAGCTCCAGCAATTCATGAATCGTTGACTCTGGGGCTACTGATCACATGACCAATAATGGTACCCTTCTAAACTCCTACACTTTACTTTCTGTACCTAAGAAGGTAAAAATTGCAAATGGAGTCACCTTAGAAGTTATCGGAATAGGCTCTGCTGTAATTAACAATAAAATCATACTAAAACGTGTCCTTCATGTCCTATCTAAGTTTCAAACTGTTGTCTGTTAAAAAACTCACTAAGGATAATAATTGCTTAGCCTGCTTCTCATGTTGTTTTCAGGAAAACAAAGTGAAGGGGATGAGGCAGTGCTAGGAATATAGTAGGCCTATACTTACAAGAGTCAGAAAACAGAGCATTATCAGCTCATCCGAGCTGTCAAGTGACCAAGACTCTAGTATTTTGCACCTAGAAACCTATGTATAGGGGAAATTTTGTTGTGGCATGACAGGCTAGGTCATCCCATTTTTTTGCATCTTAAATGATTAATCCCAAGATTATTCAGCTCAGCTGATGTTGAAAAACTTACTTGTGAAGCGTGCCAATTAGCTAAACATACTAAACATATTTATCCTGCCAAGTCATATAAGGCATCAACACCATTTAATCTAGTCCATTCTGACATATAGGGACCATCTAGAATAGCCAGCGTTAACAGTGCTAAATGGTTCATAACATTCGTGGATGATCACACTGGAGTGACTTGGGTCTACTTATTAAAAAACAAAAGTGATGTAGGGCAAATAGTTATAAGGTACATGTCATTCATTAAAAATCAGTCCGGCTGCCCCATTAAAACTTTGAGGTCAGATAATGGAGCTGATACTCAGATAACACAGTTCAAAATTTTATTATAGAAAATGGCATACACCACCAAACATCTTGTATCTAAAACCCCCCAACAAAATGGTGTAGCTGAGAGGAAAAACAGACATCTACTTGAAGTGACTAGATCAATTATGTTTAAAATGAATGTATCCAAACAGTACTGGGGTGAGGCCCTTCTTACTGTCACTTACTTAATAAACAGGATGACATCTTAGACATTGTCATTTAGAACTCCTAAAGAAATACTTATTTGTCACTACCCGCATATCAATCTACTTACAGAACTACCACCTAGACTGTTTAGATGCACAACATATGTGCATGTTCAGCTCGACCAGAGGAGTAAACTGGACCCTTGGCCTATTAAATTCATTTTTGTAGGATATGCTAATTCGCAGAAAGGATACAAATGTTACTGCCCTGCTAATAGACGAATGTATGTAACATTAGATGTTACATTTAATGAAAAACTTGCACTTTATAGATCTATAGAAGAAACAGAGGAAATAAGGGGTAATAAAATATAGTTTCTTAGTACCAAATATGCCGAGCTCAACTGCTCAGCCGAGCTGCTCACAACAGCTCGGTGCTACTGAGACTCAACGCAGGATCGATTCTCCTATCATTTCAAATGATCAGAAAGATCTGGGTGGTAGTAGCCGACCGGATACGTCTGACCAAACACCTTTGACTGAAGTAGTAGAAATCCCTTTACAAAAACACTGAATATGAGCATAAGACTAAAATTGACGACAGACCAGTTGCACTAAGGAAAGGAACCTGGAAATGCACCAAGAATCCGACTTGCACTATATATCCCATAGAAGAATATATATCCTATAATAGATTAAATCCAAACTTGAGAACATTTGTGTTCTCACTTAATGATAACATTATTCCTAAGAACATAGAGGAAGCACTCAGCTGACCTGAGTGGAGACAAGCTGTTCAGGAAGAAATGGATGCCTTAGAGAAAAACAACACCTGGGAACTTACTCTTAGCTCAGCCATGATAAGAACAGTAAGATGTAGATATATATTCACTATTAAATATAATAACGATGGCATAGTGAATAAATATAAGGCTAGATTAGTAGCTAAGGGATTCATACAAACCTGCGGAATGGATTGCTTAGAAACATTTGCACCAGTTGCTAAGATAAATACCATAAGAGTAATCTTTACTATTTCAGTTAATATTGAGTGGGAGCTGCACCAAATGGATGTAAAGAATGCATTTTTAAACAGAGACCTACCTGAAGAGGCTTACATGATTATACCACCAAGATTTAATAACGAAACTAACAGAGGTCAGGTCTGCAAATTGACAAAGTCTTTATATGGACTAAAACAGTCACCTCGGACATGGTTTAAAACATTTACTAAAACAGTGACTGAGCTAGGATTCAATCAAAAACATAGCGACCACACTTTATTCACCAGAATTTTAGCTCAGGGGAAGCTGACTGTCATTATCGTATACGTAGATGATATTATAATAACTGGAAGTTATAAACACTACATAGAGAATATCAGACTAAACTATCACAACAATTTGAAATGAAAGTTCTAGGAAAATTAAGGTATTTCCTAGGAATGAAAATTGCAAGAAACAAAGATGGACTATATATATCCCAAATAAACTGGTCTGCTTGGATGCAGACCAGCGAACCTGGATATAAGCCCATAGATCAATGGGATTATACCCCAACAACTAAACTAAGTTATCAAAAAAATAGTTGGTAAATTAATCTACTTGTCTCATACTAGGCTTGATATTTGCTATGAAGTAAGTTTTGTATCACAGTTCATGCATTGTCCTACTAATGAGGACCTCCAAGCTATATTTAGAATCCTCGGGTACCTTAAGGATGCACTAGGGCAAGGACTATGCTTCAGGAAGAACTTAGACTGAGGTATCAAGATTTATACGGACGCAGACTGGGCTAGATGTAAAACTGATCTACGATCAACAACTGGCTATGTAACCTTCTTATGGGGCAACCTGGTTACATGGCGGAGCAAGAAACAACCAGTCATATCAAGAAGCAGTGCAAAAGCTGAGCTGAGTGCACTTGCACCAGGAATCTGCGAAGACATCTGAATTAGAAGAGTTCAGGAAGATCTCACATTCAGGCAAGACTTCCCATACACATCTTTTGTGATAGTGTTTCTGCCATAAGTATGGCAGAAAATCCAATCCAACACAATAAGTCAAAACACGTAGAAATAAATAGACATTTCATCCGTGAAAAATTGAAGGAAATGAGGCCAACATACAATATATTCCCACAACAAATATGATAGCATAATCTTAACCAAAATAGTCACAACAAAGGTTTTTAAATACTTAATGTCCCGGTAGAAATAAGTTCAGCTAAGGTGCGCCAAGCTGAACTAGGCCAATCTGGATGAAGGCCAGAACAAAGTTGAGAAGTGACGAAGTCAGTCAGTCGAGCTAACCTGAACAAGAAGAGCTGGATTAAGAAGATAAAGACGGAAGAAGAATGCTGAGCTAAAGAAGAACACACATGCTGAAGAAAAGACTAAGTGAAGAAGGCACAATCAAGGCAGCAACGTAACAGGCCGAGCTGTTATACTTAGTCGTGAAACTATTGTTACTTAGAATATTTTCATTGTACATAGTAGAGCTGTACTGGTAACTATCCGTTACCATTAACGTTAGAATTCATTGTAGATCACTGTAGATGAACAGTAACCACATTCCAAGCTGTGAAAAACAACCGTTGGAGCTAGAATTCATTCCTTATAAAAGGAAAACATCCTTGTAAATTATACTTAACTTGAATGAATGAAATTTCTTTCAATCTCGAGATAGCTATAATACCAATTTATAAATTTTTCCCGACAAATTTATTACAAAACAAAAAAATTCTTTTCTTTTTTTCACAGGATAAGCAAATAAGTTGAGGTAACACATTAGGCAATTATTCTTCCTATCCTTCTCATCCTTAGATAAGTGCTAATTTCCTTGGAAAGTGAATATATACATACATACATACATACATATATATATATGTGTGTGTGTGTGTAAAAATATATATATATATATATATATATATATATATGTGTGTGTGTGTGTGTGTGTGTGTGTATACGTATGTTTTTTTAATCATGCTTAAATCACCATCTTTCGCATTAAGAAGGGTCATAAACCATTAAAACAAAGGCCAAAACAAAATCTTATACCAGTATGTCTGACAGGATCTTCAGTTTTTCTGAACTAGAAAATTCACTGGAATTTTAAGAAAGTAAATCAAGTACACTGGCATCACAATCTTCAGAGTAGAACAAGGAAAAGGACAGCTCTAAGATTTTCCTTAGCCACAACATTTCCAAGAAACATGAGCTCACTTAAAGATCTTGCACACTCAAACCTGGTGGAAGAGACTGCTTCAATTTGTCAGCCTTCTCAGAGTCAAAGACGCAGAGGGTGTAGAGATACTTTGAACACCTGACTTTGAACTTAACCACATCTTTGCTCCTCTTGATCTTGACAGAACGCGCATCCTTCCTCGGGGCGGTAAGAAGAAAAACCTTGATATCATGAATTCGCTTCGGCATCTTTGCAGTAGAGGAGCACGGTCAGCTGCCACAACAGTTGGGGCGTCCAGAAAACCCTAGTTTAACCCGTATATATATATGTATGTATGTATATGTATACATATATATATATATACACACATATATATATATACGCACATATATATATATATATATAAATGTCGACGTGATCTTTCTTCACCAATCTATTGCAATCTTCAATTTCGATTCAATTCTGATTTCACTGCAATATTTTTTTCTCTTTTCTCTGCATCTATGATCGTCTGCCAATGTAGATGCCTTCGTTTGCGGCGGTTGTCTCTGGGGGAAAACACACCGCAGGTTATTATCTCCCCCAAAACAATCTCACGGCATAAAGGTATTCCCGTGATCCTTTTTACTGATGAAGAAATAGATGCATTGGCTAAACCTTTTCGGTTTTCCTTGATCAGAACTTTTTGGTATGGGCGGCCACCATTAAAGGTAATTCGATATGTTTTTGAGAAAATAGGCTTTCGTAATGATATGCAGATTACCCTACTGGATCAGTCGCATATTTTATTGAATATTCATCATGAACCTGATTATATACGCTGCTTCTATCGCCGGTCATGGAGCATATCAGGTTGTCAAAGTGGACAGTAGACTTTGATCCATCCGCAGATGTGCCAATCGTTCCTGTCTGGATTGACTTACCAGGTATGCCGATTCATTTTCATCAAAAGGCAGCATTATTTGAAATTGTTCAATCAATAGAGACTCCTATCAAGCTTGACATTGCTACAACCGATGGTTTACGTCTATCCGTTTTCCGTGTTTGTGTAGAATTTGACATATCTCAGGATTTATTGAAAAAGATATACTTGCAGGCTAAACAAAGGATTATTTTACAGCAGATCATGTATGAAGATATGCCCACTTTTTGTACTTCCTGTCGACGTTTAGGGCATGCAACTGGACATTGCTCGAATGAAATAGTAGATTCATCAGGTAAACAATCTAAGCCCTCCACCAGATGGACGCCTAAGAAAAAGCCCCCAATGGCATTGGAGCCGGCTGTTTTAACTACTCCTATTACCCTTCTCACGCGCTCGCCCTTATTAGATCGCACTCCAGACCATCCTGTCGGAGCCCTAGAAAATCCTCCATCGCAAACAGATTTTATTATAACGACTCAGCAGGATATTCGTTTACTGCAAGAAGACAAATTTTCATGATATACAAAAACAACATGAGGAGTCCTATTTCTGTCAATAATCAGATTCAGATATTGGTGCAATTTCACAAACACTGTTGGTTGATCAATCTCGCCATGATTATCGTGAAGCTATGCAAAGAGATTTAGATCACATAAAAAATGACTTGCCCATCGTCCCATATGTGCTGATGGTCGACAAATTCTGGACTCATTGCCAGACGGTTCTACTGTAGATATGGAGGGATTCTTGCCTGTTCCACCCCATCGGAGACGCCGTACGAAGAAAGAATTACCACCTTGTCTGCCCTTTCAAATGGAGACAAGAAGTGTTACTCGTGGTCGTATTTCTGCTTCAAGTGTTTTCCCCTCAACTGTTTCCCAATGAAGTCAATTACATGGAATGTTGGTGGATTGCGAACATCTCTCGCTCGTCTATTGGTGATGTTACGTGATCATAATGTTGACTTATTAGTCGTCATTGAGCCTAAATAGCGACTTTCTAAGTTGCAGTTTTACCGTATGAAGCTGCGCTTTCGTCATGCATTGTCCACATGTGCGGATAATATATAGATCTTCTAGCAGGCATCTACGTTGCAATTGGCCGATATTGTTCACGGAACACAGGCTAGTTTGCTTCATTTTATTTGGTTACTGCTACAGCAGACTCTTGCATGGACTATTGTGCATGGCAAACACACTATTCAAGGCCGTCGGCCTCTATGGGATACGCTACAAACACATCATCAACGTGTGGTTGGTCTGTGGATAGTAGGTGGTGATTTTAATACTTTCTTGCGGCTGGAAAAACATCGAGGTCGTACTTCTCCTACACTACGCTCCTTATGTGATTTTAACAATTGCGCAGACAACTGTCAGCTGCAGGAAATTCCATTTCTAGGTTCTCTTTACACATGGACTCGTGGAAGTGGGCAAAACCGCGTGCAATGCCGTTTGGATCGACTGTTAGCCAATCTAATGTTCTTTGATCTTTTCATTGATGTTGTGGTTCGTCATTTACCCCGTGTGTCATCAGATCATTCACCTCTTTTGCTTAGCTGCAATATAACTTCTGAAAGGCCATCATCTCTATTTCGTTCTTTAAATGCATGGATCACATACTCAGATTTTTATGCATATGTGGCATCATCATGGAAAGCTACCCCACCGTGGGGTTTATTCGTATAGAGGCCGTATATGATAACGAACCATCTACAGAAAATTGGGTTGCACTATCGTTGGTACACGCAAATTTATTATATGCAAATTTGGAGCAGACAGCTTATTGGTCCCAGAAAGCTAGGATACGGTGGGAAATGGAGGGTGAATCGAACATAGCATATTTTCATGCTCTTGTTGAAGATTGTCATAGACGTCAGCGACTTAGAAAAATTTCAGATGCTAATGGCGCCATTTTCACCGACACCTCGGACATTGGTCGACTCACGGTAGATTTTTTTCAACAGTTATTCAGTAATGAGCCAGTTGAGGATATTGATGGTTTCTTGCGGCATATACCTCATTTAATTACAGATGCAGATAATGACAGTTTACTCAGTATGCCTAATATGGATGAAGTAAAGCAGGCAGTTTGGAGTTTAAATCCAACTAGCGCTGCGGGGCCAGACGGTTATAATGGTAACTTTTATCGATCATGCTGGGACATTCTAAAAATTGATGTTTTATGTGCAGTACAAGAATCCTTCTTGGGAGTTCCTGCACCTCAGTCTATGCTCTCGTCAATCATCACTCTATTTCCTAAGATTTCTCGGCCACAGACTTTTGCAGACTTTAGGCCTATTTGCCTGTCAAATTTCATAAGCAAGGTGATAACGATTAGTGGCTACAAGATTATCTCGAATGCTGACTGCTCTTATTTCTCCAGAATAAATTGGTTTTCTTAAAAACCATGACATTAGTGAGCATGTTCTAATGGCAAATGAAATGATACACTACTTAAACAAGGAAACACGTGGAGGACACGTACTCATCAAGTTGGATATGGCCAAGGCATTTGACAGAGTTAACTGCATTATATGCAGTGCTTGATGCAGAAATTTGGATTCTCAAAATTCTTTATTCGACTAATATTGAATACCATGCAGCTTTCCAAGCTATCAATTTCAGTTAATGGTCAGACCTTCGGTTTCTTTTCTCCTTCTCGAGGAGTAAAACAAGGTGATCCTTTATCGCCTTTGCTTTTTATTTTATGTTCGGAAGGCTTTAGTCGGGGTCTTAAATATCATTTTCAAGTCGGCAGTCTTAAGGGGTTTACAATGAGGCGAGTCCAAGGAGTTTCCCATCTGGCTTATTCGGATGACCTTTTGATTTTCTTGAATGTTTCTTCTCATAATCTACGTACATTTCAATCTTTTCTCAAAGCTTATCAGAGAGCATAAGGACAACAAGTTAATTATAATAAGAGCTAGTTCGTGGTTAGTGATTATGTCTCCACCCGACGACGCAATTCCATTGGCGAAATCTTAGGGATACGTCCCTCAGCCCTACCTATAAAATACCTTGGACCTTATTTATATCGTGGAGTGAATAGGGCGGTTTATTGTCGATCACTTTTACAGCATTGTGATGCTAAATTATCAGGATGGGCGAGTCACTTACTTACTGCAGGAGGACGCCTCACTTTAATACGGTCGGTCCTATCTTCATTGCATTTACATGTTATGGCAGCCACACGTCTGCCTAAGAGTGTAATAGATATTATTCATTGAAAAATTGCTGCTTTCATATGGGGATCGCGGTACCACTGGGTAACTTGGAAACGACTATGTATCCCTGTAGAGGAAGGAGGATTGGATATTAGAAATCTCCACCAGTTACAACATTCATATGAATGTAAATTGTGCTGGAATTTTCATAATAAAAATTCAGTTTGGGCTCTATACATGCGCGATCGCTATGGTTCCAGGTTGGACTATCGTTTACGTTTATATGACTCTCCAGGTTGGAAATGCCTTTTCTATACTCATGTTTTCTGTGAGCAGCATACCACTGAGACCGATTTCATGGTGTGGAACAGTGCACCATCGGGTGATTTTTCATTGCGTTAGGCTTATGAAGATTCACGCTCTCCACATCCAACATTATTATCTCACAAGTATATATGGTGGAAGACCTTAACACAATCGGCTAGTTTTTTTATGTGGCGATTATTTCATGGAGCTTTGCCACTAGAAGATAATTTGACACGCTTCTTACAATCGTGTCCCACTATGTGTCCCTTTTGCAAGTCCGACTCTGCCACACTCTTATATTTTCCTCACATGTATACATATTACACCAATTTGGCAGCAGGTTGCTTCAATTCTCAATGGGCCGTTACCTCAGACATCCTCTAGTCGGGTATATTTGACGACATGGTGATTGCAATCTTCAACTAAATCTCTACAGGGTCATTTCTGTATTGTTGCACCATCTCTCATGTGCTGGGTTATTTGGAAGGTGTACCATAATCTCATTCTTGGCGAGGCCGAACTCTCACATGGAAATATTTACACTATGGTTCGACATCCTTGTTATGCATGGGCATCTACTATCTCTGGGACAAAAATTGCTACAAACATTTATCATTTAATAGATAGTGGCTTCTCTCCATTCATGAAGGTGGCAAGGGTTCAAGCGATCAAATGGATGATTCCTCCAACAAGTAAGTTAAAACTTAATGTTGATGCATCAGCTGGAAGACATCGGGCTTTAGCAGGAGCCATTTTTAAAAGATTCATCCGGACGAATGATTGGTGCTATATCTTATGCATTACCTTGTCTACCACCATCTTTGGCCGAACTCCAGGCCGTCATATACAGTATCATATACTTCGGCCTAACTCACAGTAATTTTTTGGTCAAGACAGGCTGCTTGATGTTAATTCGTCCTCCCCGAGCTCTAACAGGCGTCCTTTTGTATCATTTTAATCGCTTGCACTTCTTTCTGATTCCTAGAGAAGCTAATATGGTGGCTCATCATCTAGCTCAGCATAGTCGTATGTTTCCCACTACAATGCTTTATACCTCTCCATATTCTTGTTGGATTATGAAATGTTTTGATGATGTTAAAAAGATGTTTTAAAAGGGCTAAAATAGAATTTCACATTTTGAGTTTGAAGCAAATTAAGAAAAACACATTGCTCGGTTGAAGTATACATCAGCCCTCGGGGAGGCACATGGGTCGATCCATGTGAACTTTTGTAAATGTTTGAGCAATCAGATCCACGTCGATCTCTCAGCCAAGGGACGTGGATCGACGTATATCTGAGAGACATCGATCTCTCAGTCAATCATATGTCGATCGATCGAAGTACATCTGAGAAACGTCGATCTCTCAGCTAAAGGAACGTCGATCGATCGACATTCAACTGAGAGACGTCGATCTCTCAGTTAAGTGTACGTCGATCGATCGACGTACATCTGAGAGACGTTGATCTCTCAGCCTAGGAGATGTCGATCGATCGACGTCATTCTGAGAGACGTCGATCTCTCAGCCAGGAAGACGTCGATCGGTCGACGTCATTCTGAGAGACATCGATCTCTCAGCATTGGAACGTAGATCGATCGACGTCCCCAGAAGTCAAAAAGTTTTTGAACGTTGGAACAAAATCCAAGGGAGATCTATGATGTTTTCTCTCTCCAATCTTGCTCAAATTTCTTGTGGACTTTATCCCAACATACTACATGCTTCCTTGACTATTTTAACCATGTCTAAGATTCTCTAGGGTGGCTATTCAAGATCAAATCACTCCATAGGATGGCTAAAGACTATTTGGACACTATCTTGACATTTTTGAAGATGAAGACTTGGTGGAGAGCCATTAAAACGTGGTCAACTTCATCTATAAATAGAAGAGGCTTGGAAGAAGCAATTACACACTTTCAACATTATCTAGCTTCATCTTCCATTGTTGTATAGTTCTCTCATACTTGTAAATTTGCTTAAAGCTTGTTTAGCTTTTCTTTGCTCTTCATTGTTGTATATTGAGAGAAAGAGAGTCAAGCACAAGAGGAACCATAAATATTTGATCTCTTGCTTGTGCTTAGACTAGTGAGAAAGTGTGAACCTTACTATATTTCTTCAACCCACTGTGAGAAGTTCTTGAGGGAACTTTGTTGAAGTTGTGAGGTAGCAAGAAGTTATTCTTGCTAAGAGATGTAGTTGTTGTAGTTGCACAAGAGTGTTTTGTGCAATAAGTTGTTGTTGTTGGTGCTTACACTAAGGTGTTAGTGTAAGTGTTGTTGTGGTTGTTCTTATTGTCCTTAATAAGAAGAGTAGTTGTTGAAAATCCACTTTGGCAACAAAGTGGTAGTGGAGTAGAATCATTTACGATTCGAACCACTCTATATCCGGTGTACTCATTCATTACTTCTCATCTTCCATTCTTGCTCTGATTTTGAATATCTTTTGAGTTGAGTCACACAAGAAAAAAAAATTCGCAAAAGAGCCAAACACTCTATTCACCCCTCCCCCTCTAGAGTGTATTTCGGACCTAACAATTGGTATCAGAGTCTAACCTTGATTGCTTGGCCTATCTTTGCAAGTAGCAAGGTTAAAGATCATGGCAATGACAACCTCAACTTCAACCTCTTCATCTCACACTTCATCTCATAAGCCTACTGCACTATTTTCTGGATCAAACACTAAAGCACCTATGTTTGATGCCCAAAATTATTCTTTGTGGAAATTTTGAATGATCAATCATTTGAAAGGCTGTGGATTTGATATATGGAGAGCCGTTGTCAAAGAAATTGAAGTTCCTATGATTATCAACTCAAAAGGAGAATCAATGTCTAAAGATGAGGATGACTACACCGACGAAGAGAAGATAAAATTCGTCATCAATGGCAAAGCATTTGACATTCTCTCAAGTTCTCTTACCACCACCGAGCTCATAAGACTTCAAGGTCTTGAAACAGTCCATGAGGCATGGAAAAGGCGTGAAATGATACATGAAGGAACTGAGCAAGTGAGAATGGCCAAACGACTCATGCTCATGAAGGAGTATGAGATGTTCGGAATGAAAAGCGGTGAGAAGATTGAGGAGACAATTGATCGATTCACACGAATAGTGAATCAACTCCCCATGGTGGACAAGAAAATCTCAAATGAAGGCCTTGTCTCAAAACTCCTCAACTCTTTGCCAAGAGAATAGACACCCAAAGTCACCGCCATCACCGAATCAAAGAATCTCAAGACTCTTACCCTTGATGAGCTATCCGGTAATCTTCTTACTCATGAAATTCTTATTAATGAACAAAATAGGATGAACCCTATCAAGCCCACACAAACATCACACAAAGGATTGGTGGTAGAGTCCGATGAATCGGAGGAGGAAGTTGCCCTTCTAGTAAGAAAATTTAAAAGAATGGCAACTAGAAACAAAGCTCAAGCAAGAAAGTTTTTCAAAAGACCTTCTAAAGAAAAGGAAGCAAGTGAAAATTGCTATAG
This sequence comes from Eustoma russellianum, assembly GCA_036186865.1. Taxonomy (NCBI): domain Eukaryota; kingdom Viridiplantae; phylum Streptophyta; class Magnoliopsida; order Gentianales; family Gentianaceae; genus Eustoma; species Eustoma russellianum. The sequence continues at coordinate 14,770,891 of AP025056.1, forward strand.
ATGTGGTCGACCCGGTCATTTCATTGCCGATTGCCACGTAAAAGAGCCGTAAAAGCAAGAGAAGAAGGTCTTTCCTCAAAAGAAAAAAGCCCTCAATGCGGAGGTAACCACGTGGGATGATCTCCTTTCGGAATCGGAAGGAGAAGAAAGTGAAGATCAAGGTGTTGGACTTGTTGCAATAGTTGACAATCCAAACATTCAACATACTTGTCTCATGGCAATAGAAGATGATCTTGAGGAAAATTCTAATCCTTCAAATTTGCATGATGAAATAGGAGATTTGCAAGATGACTTTGAAAAACTGAATTTAAAATATAAGCATTTGAAGAAAGAGTTCAAGAAATGCATCTTAGAAAATAAGAGCTTGCATGACAAAAATATTTTAATTTTCAAGAGCATGACATCATACTCACTATGCATAAAACCGTGCTCTTGAAAATGTAGAAATTAGAAAGGAATGTGAGAAACTAAAGTTAGACTTACAAAGACTAACAAATGGTAAAAACAATTTAGACATACTACTTGGAAATCAAAGAATTGGAAATGATAAATGTTGGACCGTTCACCTGCAATAAACACCACTAGAGGGGGGTGAATAGTGGTTAGCGGAAATTACACTACAACCCTTTGTTAAAATTCCCTTTGAAAACAGAATCTGAAACCACCTCAGATTCAGAACCCGTTTTTCAAAAATTCACAAATAATTGTACACAACTCCAAAAATTATGAAATTTTCCAGAATTTAACATTAATGAGTTAACAAGACTCTATCCAAAAATCATACAAAAATAAGATCGTTTGACCCTTCAAATAAATAAAAAGATTCAGATGGTCAATCTGGACAGAATTGGACAGAATGTTGCTGATTTTGCAAAACGTGTTTCTCTTTGAATAATCAACCAAAAAGGTTGATCTTTATATCAAAACACTCCTTAGGATGTGTAGATAAAGTTTCCAAAAGGCCCTGACCTTAACCAACTCTTGAAAAATACAGAATTTAAGTTTTCTCAAAACTGGTCAGATTGCAGCCAGATTGGAGCAGTTATCTTGCAAAGACTGAAAGACTAACTTTCCCTTGCTCAAATCAAGTGATTCTTGTTGCAAATGAAAGCTAACAGTCTGAAGTATAACTCCACCAAAAATCACGAATTTTGAAAGTGTTTACCTATTTTTTCAAAACGTGAAAAGTTGTGTGAAATCTGTAGTGAAAAACGGGCAGAAAACAGAAAAATGTAAAGAAGACAAGAACACCAAGAATTTATCCTGGTTCGGTCAATGTGACCTACTCCAGTCCCAAGGAACACCTTTCCTTGGATTTCACTATGGTATGAACCAAATTACAGCAAGAACCAAGCTTGATCCTTGGGTTAAACACCAACCCTATTCAAGACTTGGATGAACACCTTTATGCAACTCTTGGTTGCAACACCTCTATCACCTATTGATATAGCCTTATAGATTTGGCTAATCAATCTTAAAAATATGACACAAGAAGGTGTGTATAGTGTAGCTGGACAACAACTAGAAATGGAACACCTTAGCTACACAAAGTATGAACGAAAATATGAGAAGAGAATAGCAAGACAACAATCTTCAATTTTTGCTTTCAAGTGTGTGTATTCTCTTCTTCACCTTGCCTTCTATTTATAGAGTGAATTGATGGCATATTCCCTCCAACTTTTAGACCATGAGATGGCTGAGAATTTTGAATTAAAACACCTCCATAATCATCTCCAACAACCTTGTCTCCATTAACTTCAAATTTGAAATTTCAAGTTGACAACTTTTGCCAACTAGCTTGCTTTTGGTTTGTCTTCTTGTCTCCAACTCATAAAATGAGAAAAACATCATCTCCACCTGTATAATCACGTTTTGGAGGCTGTGTATATGTATACCAACTCAGATTTTTGAGGAGAAATCAACAAATAATAGTTGACAAGGTTATGTCAACATATAATATCAAAATTCACATTTCTCCTTGACATATTGTGATGAATCTTGCACCAAGGACACCTTGTAATCTCTGAAAGATGATGATTAAGAACCTCCAATAACATATATATAAGATTCTTCAAGAGAAAATAGAACGTGACATCGAATACCGTCACATATCCCGCTACCGTCGATAAAATCATCAAATGAGAGAATAAAATAGAAAACCACCAAATAATCTTCAAGAATATACTAAATGATCTCCAGAATGAATGTAATAAGATACTCAAGAGATTCCTTGAGTAAAAATACCGAAACTGTCTTTGGGGGTAAAATGACCAAAATGCCCCTAGTGAGATAAAACTCCAGAAATGACCCCGATGGTCAGAATTAAATATAATAACACCTTCTTGATAATAAATAAGATGATAATATCTTCTTGAATCATATTCACCATGTCGAGTACCTACAAAACTCAAAATACCACTTTTGCCCTTTTTGGTAAGTTGTAGAAACTTCGAGGGCATATTAGTCACAAGATATTATCATCATAAAAATCACATAATCACAACATGATAAACATATATAAATCATGTAAAAATAAAAACAACTATTTTATCACATTTTAGAAAAATATTTCTAACAACCCTAGACATCGTGTCATTTCTCTTCACTTATTCAACTCTTTCATTTATAACACCATATGTGACATTTTTAAGTATTCATCACTTAAAATCATGACTTTGAAAATTATCCAAACATATTTCTCAACATTCTTCCCCTTTTGGATGATTTTCAAAATAACCTAACATGATTTTAATGTCATAACTTATAACCAAAAGTTTAACCAAATGTTTTCAACTATGTTTTCAACTTTTAAATAGTATGCCGCTCCCCCGCAACTCATACCTCCCCCTTAACCTATGCTCCGAAATTTATACCATTAACAATTAAAACTTAGCATATGATTCATCATGACTTACCAACTAAAACATGACTTACCAACTAAAATCATGTTCTTATTCTATCTCCCCCTTTATTTTGCAAATCATGCAAAAGATAGAACTATACAATGGTATCGTAAGTCATCATTCCTAATTTGGCTCGTAAGTTTTCAAAAGTGGCTTGATTAAGAGGTTTGGTGAAGATGTCAGCGATTTGGTGATCAGTTCTTATATGGTTTATCACTATGTCCTCATTTTGAACATGATCGCGAAGAAAGTGGTATCGCACCTCAATGTGTTTGGCCTTAGAATGAAGTACCGGATTCCGGGAAAGATTGATTGCACTCGTGCTATCGCAGAAAATTGGAATCTTATTCATTTTAATGCCAAAATCACTAAGTTGCTGTTTAAGCCAAAGTATTTGGGTAGTACATAAACTCAAAGCAATATACTCGGCTTCAGTGGTAGAAAGAGCTACACTAGCTTGCTTTTTAGAAAACCAAGAGATCAAATTGGTTCCTATAAATTGACATGTACCGCTAGTGGATTTTCTATCTAACCTGCAACCACCATAATCAGCATCACTATATGCGTGTAATTCCAACTTAGCGTTTCTATCATACCACAATCCTAAGTGAGGTGTATGCTTAAGATATCTAAAGATCTTTTTCACTGCATTGTAATGTGATACCTTAGGACAAGATTGAAACCTAGCACACATACACACACTAAACATAATATCAGGTCTTGATGCAGTTAAGTATAACAATGAGCCAATCATAGACCTATAAAGTGTGTCATCAAAAGATTTACCATTTTCATCCTTATCAAGTTTGGTACTAACACTCATAGGCGTAGTTGTAGGTTTCAACTCTTCAAACCCAAACTTCTTAATCATATCATTGACATACTTAAGTTGGCTAATGTGAATTCCTTGAGGGGTTTGTTTGATTTGAAGTCCTAAGAAATAATTCAACTCTCCTACCATTGACTTTTCAAACTCTGACTTCATACATTCTTCGAAGTCTTTTACTAAAGTAGGGTTGGTTGAACCAAAGATTATATCATCTACGTATATTTGAACTATTAACAAATCATTACCTTTTCTTCTTAGGAATAATGTGTTGTCGATGGTCCCCCTTTGATAATTATTTGCAATAAGAAAGTTTGCAAATCTATCATACCAAGCTCTTGGAGCTTGTTTTAAACCATATAGAGCTTTCTTAAGCTTATAAACATGGTTCGGATTCTTCGGATCTTCGAATCCAGGAGGTTGTTTTACAAACACTTCTTCTTGGATGTATCCATTCAAGAACGCACTCTTGACATCCATTTGGAAGAGCTTAATTTTGCTTATACTTGCAATCGCAAGTAACAATCTAATTGCTTCTAGTCGTGCAACGGGTGCAAATGTTTCTTCATAATCTATTCCTTCTTGTTGATTATAACCTTGTGCAACTAGTCTAGCCTTATTCCTTGTAATATTTCCTTGTTCATCCATTTTATTCCTAAAAATCCATTTAGTTCCTATGATAGACTTGTCTTCAGGTTTAGGTACTAAGTCTCACACGTTGTTCCTTGTGAATTGATTTAATTCCTCATGCATAGCATCTATCCATGATATGTCACTTAAGGCTTCCTTTACGTTCTTAGGTTCTAATTGTGAGATTAAGCTATGTCCTTCAAGTTGACTTATATTTCTACGTGTTCTAACCCCAACACTTGGATCACCAATGATTAGCTCTTTGGGGTGTTTATGTTTATCTTCTATAAGCCACCAATTCCTAAGTTGACTAGGTTCACCTTCTTCTAGTTCAAATGTTTCATTCGTGTGAACATTTTCATATACAATTGGAACATCCTGTAAGTTAGATAGATTATCTTCCAATTGTAAAATTTCTTGATTTATTTCACCTAAAGGTTCATGCACATCTTGTTCAGGGGAAGTTGGTTCTAGATGATCATGAACAGGCTCAAGTAATATTTCATCATCATCAAACATATTTTCAACATTATTCTCTTGTTTCTTTTTATCACTTACATCAAAATATGCATTCTCATTGAATTTCACATGTATAGATTCAATTATTTTTCTAGATGAATGATTATAACACCTATATGCCTTTGAGTTAGTTGAATATCCAACAAATATGCATTCAATAGACTTTTGTTCAAATTTATCTAGATTATCTTTGGTATTAAGTACAAAACATTTACACCCAAATACTCTAAGATAATCTACCTTAGGTTGTCTATTATTTAATAACTCATATGGTGTTTTATTTAATTTCTTTCAAATAGAAAGCCTATTTATTATATAACATGCACAACTAACAGCTTCAGCCCACAAATATCTAGGTACTTTGTTTTCACACAACATAGTTCTAGCTATTTCTTGTAGTGTTCTATTTTTACGTTCAACAACTCCATTGAGTTGTGGTGTTCTTGGTGGTGAGAATTCATGTTTTATTCCATGTAATTCACAAAACTTAATTATATCTTTGTTTTTAAATTCTCCACCTCTATCACTTCTAATTCTTTTAACATTTTCTTCATAAAGATTTTCAAGTTGCTTAATAAGATTTTCGATTACCAATGGAGCATCGTCTTTGTGTGTTAAAAACAATGTCCATGTGTATCGTGAGTAATCATCTACTATGACACACACATAGTAGTGTCCACCTAGACTTCTTGTCCTACTTGGACCAAATAAGTCTAAGTGAAGCAGTTCTAGTACATGACTAGTACTCACTTCATGTTTTGATTTCATTGTCTCTTTTATATGTTTTCCTTTAATACATGTTTCACATAATTGAAAATTATGTAAGTCTAACTTAGGCATTCCTCTAATTAGATTCTTCTTAGATAATCTTTCTATGGTTGAAACTCCTATATGGCCTAGTCGTCTATGCCATAAGTTCACATCTAAGTCATGTGATACTAAACACTTAATCCTAGCATTTAATATGTTATTTAGTGATAGTGTGTAAATGTTACCATCCCTATTTCCTTTTAGTATAATTTCTCCTTTTTCATTTATTATATCACAACAATTAGGAAGAAAAGAGACATGATAACCAGAATCTATAAGTTGCGAAATACTTAATAAATTGTAAGAAAGATTGCTTACTAACAACACATTTCGTATTTGAAATGTGTTAGGGTCCCCAATTGTTCCTTTTCCAATAACCTTGCCTTGGTTGTTGTCACCGAATGTCACCTTTCCTCCATTATCGATTTGTTCCAGTTCGGTGAATAGTTTGGGGTTGCCCGTCATGTGCCTTGAACACCCGCTATCTAAAAACCACTTGATTTTTAGATTCTTTGACTTTGCCTCCTTCTTGTACTCTTTACAATTTTCCTCGCTGGATACGAAGCAGACTTGAGCTTCTTCATTTTCTGATTCTGAGTCAGATGAGTCGCTCCATGTGATCGCCTTCATTGCTCGTTTGCCTTTTCTTACATTTGGCTCCTTTGTTTTGGACCATTGAGGCTCCTTGTCTTTGACTTGCTTATTATTGTTATTATTATTTTTCTTTTCCGGACAATCGTAAGAAATGTGTCCTTTTTGACCACATTCATAACATTTTAATTCTCTATTATTCCACTTGTTATTATTAAAATTATTTTTCTTTGCTTGAGAAGACTGTTGTCTATTTCGATTAGGCCGTTTGAAAAACTTTCTAAGTTTTCTAGCTATTAATATTAAATCATCATCTAATTCACTATCACTATTACTTCCATCATTGTTTCTATGAGATGACTCAGATGATTTGAAAGCAACAGACTTACTTGACATCTTTGATAATGCAGATTTTCGTTGATTCAATTTTACATCGTATACTTTGAGTGATCCTATTAATTCATCCATCTTAGTAATTGACTTTGTTTCTTCGATTGCCGTCACCTTTGGATCCCATTCAGCAGGAAAACTTCGCAACACCTTTTGAACCTTCTCATTGTTTGTAAAAGATTTACCTAAAGCTTCAAGTGCATTGAAGATGTTAGTAATTCTCAAATCCATAGATGTTATGGATTCGTTTGGCAACATTTTGAAAGATTCAAGTTCAGTCATAAGCATGTTTATCTTCGACTCTTTTACACCACTTGTTCCTTCATGTTTTAACACTAAAGATTTCCACATATCATGAGCACTAGTACAATTCGATACATAACCTGCTTCAGAAACACTAAGTCCATTCAAAAGTAATTGCATTGCTTTGGCATTCATAGACATTTTCTTTTTATCATCTGATGACCATTCACTTTTACATTTTTCAACCTCTTGAGTTACTTCACTAACTTGTGTAACTTTCGTTGGAATGTACGGCCCATCTTCAACTATAGACCATAAATCAATGTCTATAGCCATTAAGAATAGCCTCATCCTAAGTTTCCAATGAACAAAATTATTACCGTCAAAAAGAGGAGGGCGTTGGGTAGACATACCTTCCATTTCACCTTTGTGAGAAACAATAGCCATAGTATGTACCTTGGATTTGAGACAAGTAGTATATAATGAATCGTTGTTTCTTGGCCTTGTATGGTGTTGAATCTTGCTTCTTTTGAGTGGTGTTGGTCTGGCTCTGATACCAAATGTTGGACCGTTCACCTGCAATAAACACCACTAGAGGGGGGGTGAATAGTGGTTAGCGGAAATTACACTACAACCCTTTGTTAAAATCCCCTTTGAAAACAGAATCTGAAACCACCTCAGATTCAGAACCCGTTTTTCAAAAATTCACAAATAATTGTACACAACTCCAAAAATTATGAAACTTTCCAGAATTTAACATTAATGAGTTAACAAGACTCTATCCAAAAATCATACAAAAATAAGATCGTTTGACCCTTCAAATAAATAAAAAGATTCAGATGGTCAATCTGGACAGAATTGGACAGAATGTTGCTGATTTTGCAAAACGTGTTTCTCTTTGAATACTCAACCAAAAAGGTTGATCTTTATATCAAAACACTCCTTAGGATGTGTAGATAAAGTTTATAAAAGGCCCTGACCCTAACAAACTCTTGAAAAATACAGAATTTAAGTTTTCTCAAAACTGGTCAGATTGCAGCCAGATTGGAGCAGTTATCTTGCAAAGACTGAAAGACTAACTTTCCCTTGCTCAAATCAAGTGATTCTTGTTGCAAATGAAAGCTAACAGTCTGAAGTATAACTCCACCAAAAATCACGAATTTTGAAACTGTTTACCTATTTTTTCAAAACGTGAAAAGTTGTGTGAAATCTGTAGTGAAAAACGGGCAGAAAACAGAAAAATGTAAAGAAGACAAGAACACCAAGAATTTATCCTGGTTCGGTCAATGTGACCTACTCCAGTCCCAAGGAACACCTTTCCTTGGATTTCACTATGGTATGAACCAAATTACAGCAAGAACCAAGCTTGATCCTTGGGTTAAACACCAACCCTATTCAAGACTTGGATGAACACCTTTATGCAACTCTTGGTTGCAACACCTCTATCACCTATTGATATAGCCTTATAGATTTGGCTAATCAATCTTAAAAATATGACACAAGAAGGTGTGTATAGTGTAGCTGGACAACAACTAGAAATGGAACACCTTAGCTACACAAAGTATGAACGAAAATATGAGAAGAGAATAGCAAGACAACAATCTTCAATTTTTGCTTTCAAGTGTGTGTATTCTCTTCTTCACCTTGCCTTCTATTTATATAGTGAATTGATGGCATATTCCCTCCAACTTTTAGACCATGAGATGGCTGAGAATTTTGAATTAAAACACCTCCATAATCATCTCCAACAACCTTGTCTCCATTAACTTCAAATTTGAAATTTCAAGTTGACAACTTTTGCCAACTAGCTTGCTTTTGGCTTGTCTTCTTGTCTCCAACTCATAAAATGAGAAAAACATCATCTCCACCTGTATAATCACGTTTTGGAGGCTGTGTATATGCATACCAACTCAGATTTTTGAGGAGAAATCAACAAATAATAGTTGACAAGGTTATGTCAACATATAATATCAAAATTCATATTTCTCCTTGACATATTGTGATGAATCTTGCACCAAGGACACCTTGTAATCTCTGAAAGATGATGATTAAGAACCTCCAATAACATATATATAAGAGTCTTCAAGAGAAAATAGAACGTGACATCGAATACCGTCACATATCCCGCTACCGTCGATAAAATCATCAAATGAGAGAATAAAATAGAAAACCACCAAATAATCTTCAAGAATATACTAAATGATCTCCAGAATGAATGTAATAAGATACTCAAGAGATTCCTTGAGTAAAAATACCGAAACTGTCTTCGGGGGTAAAATGACCAAAATGCCCCTAGTGAGATAAAACTCTAGAAATGACCCCGATGGTCAGAATTAAATATAATAACACCTTCTTGATAATAAATAAGATGATAATATCTTCTTGAATCATATTCACCATGTCGAGTACCTACAAAACTCAAAATACCACTTTTGCCCTTTTTGGTAAGTTGTAGAAACTTCGAGGGCATATTAGTCACAAGATATTATCATCATAAAAATCACATAATCACAACATGATAAACATATATAAATCATGTAAAAATAAAAACAACTATTTTATCACATTTTAGAAAAATATTTCTAACAACCCTAGACATCGTGTCATTTCTCTTCACTTATTCAACTCTTATATTTATAACACCATATGTGACATTTTTAAGTATTCATCACTTAAAATCATGACTTTGAAAATTATCCAAACATATTTCTCAACAATAAATCCGGTTTAGGATTCAATTCATCACCTTCTTCTATTAAACCTAAGTCCTTAAAGAAAAGGGCAAATAATAGAAAAACACAACAAAATTCATCACCTTCTAAACCAAAGCATGTACCCACTTGTTTTCATTGCAACAAACTAGGACATGTAAAGAAAGCATGTAGAGCTAGATTTGGAAGCACATATGTTTGGAAGCCTAAGGGTCGACAAACTAACCCTAAAGGACCCAACCATCAAAGGGCACCAATGCATACATCTTTTGGTTTTGTAGGCTCTCAAGATAAATGGAGTAGCCAAAGAAGAAAGAACCAAATGGCTTATGGACAGCGGATGTTCAACGCACATGACTGGAGACAAGACGTTGTTCACCAAGCTCAAGCTCCAAGATGGTGGAACGGTGTATTTTGGCAATGGGAGAGCCAAAATCCTTGGACATGTAGAAATTGGTAACTCTTCTTTTACTATTAATAATGTACTATATGTAGAAGGGCTTAAGTATAATTTGATAAGTGTTAGCCAACTATGTGATGCTAATTTTCAAATTGAATTTGTGAAAAGCAAATGTGTTGTGAAAAAGAACGATAAGATTTTTTTGAGGCTATACGTAAAAATGATGTTTAAAAATTTAGCACACATTATTTGATATCACAAAATATTTTTTGCCTAGTTGCCAAAAATGATTTGACTCAACTATGGCATAGACGACTTGGACATATTAGTTTTAAAAATTTCAAAGAGATTTGAAAAAATGAAAAAGTCCAAGGTCTTCCAAAATTAAATTTCGAAAACCATGGCTTATGTGACACTTGTCAAAAGGCAAATCTTGTTAAAACAAGCTTCAAGCCCAAAAGCGAAATCTCCACCACAAAACCTCTACAATTTCTTCATATGGATTTGTATGGGGATATTGGCACGGCAAGTCTAAGTGGAAAACATTACACCTTTGTGGTGTTAGATGACTTCTCTAGGTACACTTAGGTAATGTTCTTAACTAAAAAGAATGATGCATGCTAAGAATTTATAAAGCTTTGTAAGAGATTAGAAAATCAAAGAGAGGACACAATTAAGGAAATTAGAAGTGATAGAGGTGGTGAGTTTAATGGAGAATTTCAAGAATTTTGTGTATCCAAAGGGTATGGACACAATTTCTCAGCTCCAAGAACTCCTCAACAAAATGGTGTTGCAGAAAGGAAAAATAGAACACTTCAAGAAATGAGTAGAGACATGCTAAACGAATTTGAGCTACCCAAATATTTTTGGGCTGAAGTGGTAAATATCGCTTGTCATATGATCAATAGAGTTTATTTGAGACCATTTCTCAAAAAGACTCCTTATGAGCTTTGGAAAGGTAGAGTACCAAATATTGGTTATTTCAAGGTATTTGGTTGTAAGTGCTTTATACTTAACACCAAAAATAACTTGGATAAGCTCGACTTCAAAGCGGATGAAGGAATCTTCATGGGTTATGCTCAAAATAGCAAGGCATTTAGAGTATATAATAAAAGAAGCATGAAAGTTGAAGAATCAATTCATGTCAAGTTTAGTGAACTCATTGAGGATAAATCAAACATTAATGATGATGATGATGATGAAATAATTGAAGTAAGCCATATAGAGAAATTTGAGAATCCAAAAGGTTATATTGTTATTGACCTTAGGATTGATCCCTTGAACCTAAGGTTGAAGATGAAGAAGTAGGAGGAGATACCTCAAATTTACCGGACTCATATAAGTATAGGAAAGATCACCCTAAAGAGTTGATATTAGGTGAAACTAGTCAAGGCATAATGACTAGGAGAAAATTCAATGAAAATGCCTTCATTTCACAAGTTGAGCCTAAAAATATAAAGGAGGCAATAGATGATGAAGATTGGGTATTAGCTATGCAAGAAGAATTAAATCAATTTGAAAGAAGTGATGTTTGGGAATTAGTTGCTAAACCTAGTGATCATCCCGTAATTGGCACTAAATGGGTATTTAGAAACAAAATAGATGATAAAGAAAACATCACTAGAAACAAGGCTAGGTTAGTAGCTCAAGGCTATAGGCAAGAGGAAGGCATAGACTATGATGAGACCTTTGCCCCCGTAGCTAGGTTAGAAGCAATTAGGATGCTATTAGCATATGCATGCTATAAGGATTTCAAACTATATCAAATGGATGTGAAATCCGCATTCTTGAATGGAATAATTCAAGAAGAGGTATATGTAGCTCAACCTCCGGGGTTTAAAAATCATGATTATCCAAATCATGTTTTTAAACTCAAAAAGGCCCTTTATGGACTTAAACAAGCTCCTAGGGCTTGGTATGATAGATTAAGTAATTACCTTCTTGAAAATGAATTTTCAAGAGGAAAAGTCGACACTACTCTTTTTATTAAATAACAAGGAAACCATCAATTGCTTGTTCGAATTTATGTGGATGATATTATATTTGGTGCTACTAATGATTCTCTTTGTGAGCATTTTGCAAAATTGATGGAAGGAGAATTTGAAATGAGCATGATGGGTGAACTCAACTACCTTCTTGGTCTTCAAATCAAGCAAACTCGAGATGGAGTGTATATATCTCAAACGAAGTATACTAAGGATTTGCTCAAGAAGTACAAATTTGAAGATGGAAGAAGTGTAAGCACACCTATGAGCACAAGTACAAAGCTTGACAAAGACGAAAAAGGAAAGCCGGTTGAGGTAACCAAATATAGGGGTATGATTGGTAGTTTACTTTATTTAACCGCTAGTAGACCGGATATTTTGCATGTTGTGTGCTTATGTGCTAGATTTCAAAGTATGCCTAAGGAATCACATTTAGTTGCTATTAAACGTATCTTTAGGTATTTGAAAGGAACTTTGAATTTTTGGTTGTTTTATCCTAAAAATGGATGTTTTGATTTAAGAGAGTACAGTGACTCCGACTATGCCGGAAATCTTGTTGATAGAAAAAGCACCTCCGGTACGTGTCAATTCCTTGGAGATTGCTTGGTTTCTTGGTTCTCCAAGAAACAAAATAGTGTGTCACTTTCAACGGCGGAATCCGAATATGTATCGGCCGCTTCGTGTTGTGCACAACTACTTTGGATGATTAATACTTTGAACGATTATAATGTCAAGTTTGATAAAGTTCCCATCCTATGTGACAATACCTCAGCCATAAGTATAGCTCAAAATCCAGTACATCATAGTAGGACCAAACATATAGAAGTGAGGCATCACTTCATAAGGGATTGCGTTCAAAAAGGATTGGTATGCGTTGAATTTGTCCCAAAAAATGACCAACTAGCGGATATATTCACAAAATCTCTTCCCACTGAGACATTTGTGTCTATTAGAACAAGATTAGGGATGATAAACATTAGTTAGAGGGATAAAATTGAAAATCTCAAAAACCAGCATACGTCGATCGATCGACGTATCAAAACAAGAGATCGACGTACGTCGATCTCTGACATCGATCAATCGACGTACGCCGATCTCAGACATCGATCGATCGACGTCGTCGATTTCAGCAGGTATAAAAGCTCTCAAAAACGCATCCCTTCTTCATTCCAACCTACACCTTCGGCCGAAACCCTAAGAAATCTCCGCTCCCCCTTCTCTGAAATCATTTCTGTCTTCAATTTCATCTCTAAATCAAGATTTAACTCATCTCTGCTCTTGATTCTTGATTTCATCTCTTGAATTCCTCCCTTTCAACCTAAGATTCTAAATCTCTCAAGCCCTAAATCTCTCAAAAATGTCTTCAAGGAGCAAAAACACAACCAAGAGGCCAAGATCCTCTAGGGGTGGAGGAGAAGGGTCAAGCAACCCTTCTCAGGGACAAACTCTCAACCTAGAAGAAAGCAATCTACGGATGAAAGTCAAGCACAAGTGCTAGACACAATTAGGAGTGAGTTAACTCTCTCCAACTTCCCTAGGATTAAAACCAAAGATGCCAAGTATGCTTCGACGGAACCCCTAATCCCCGAGCATGTAAGTTATATCACTAGACATGCTCAAATTTTATTTGATAAATGGGAAGATGATGAGAGACCCACCATCCCACTCAAATTGCTTAGAATAAATGATATTCTAAGCAATAATGAATTAAATCCCATCATTGAGTGGTTAGATGTTCAAGAATGGAGAAGTATTTGGAATGAGAGAGAGATGCTCAAAATGTCCACTAGTTTATTAGACTCTTTTATGCCAATTTATGGATTGAATACATAAATGGTCTTCCTTTAGCTCTACACTTCGTTATTGATGGACATCATATAAAATGGAAAGTTGAAAAAATTTGTGACTTGCTTGGTGTACCCAACGAAGGGTACTTTGAGTTTGATGCGTGGAAGTGGGATACGGCTAGGTGGAAAGTATCTGAAGATGAAGTAAAGTCATTCTTAGGCTTCCATCCCAGTAAAAATACAAACGATATGCCCTTAGTTTATCGTACACTTCTTGCCATTGTTACATTTTGTATCAATGGTAAATCCGCCAAATTGCCAAGTAACCTAGATTTTTACATAGCATTCAGAATAGCCAACTGTGAGAAGGTTAAATTTGGGGAGCTTTTCATGACAAATGTTATCGAAGCCGCCACAAAACAAAACAAAGCCCTTCCCTATAGTAACCTTATGTATAGGATGCTTGTGAAGTCGGGTGTTTATGTGGATGACACGGATGTTGACAACATAGCACAAGGACTTCTATGATAAAGTCAACATCCAACAAATACTGAAATCTAGAAAAGAAGCAATGAGGAGAGAACAAGAGGAGGAAGCAAGAGAAGAAGAAGACTTTCCGGACGAGGCACCCATTCCGGAAACAGATACTCAAGAAGCACATGGTGGCTTGAGCTCAAATATCCCTGAACTTCAAGCTCAAGTTACTAGTCTTCAGCAGGAGGTTGGTGAGCTAAAAGGCAAAGTGTCCATGCATGAATCAAGATTTGCCAAGCTCAAGGTAAAGATGAAAGCGTGCATTCCTGGAATCACGTTCTCTTCCGATGAAGACTAATGTGTCGTTTAGCTAACTTCGTGTTTTATCTATGATTCTAGCTTAGGTTTTGTGCTAGTTGTAAAACTTGGTTGTGATTTTAATTTAATAGAGTACAATTGCTTATAGTTTTTGATGCTTTCAAAAAGGGGGAGAAAATGGCTATTATTGCTTATTTGTTAAAGTTGTTTATTGCTTGATGAGATAATTTTTGTCGGTAGCTGGTAAAATGAGGTAAGTTTGGAAAATTGGAATTTTTGTTGATTGCAGGTAAAATGAAAATGAGCATGTTTGAAAGATGAGTTATTAATGCATGTTTGGGTTAAGAAAGTTGGGTTGTTGATACATGTTTGGTTAAGGGGGAGCAATTTTAAAGAAGAGTATTTTGATTGGAGTTGTAAATTCTTGTTCACATTGATTATTACAGAAGGTATAAAGTGCATACACTTAGGGGGAGATTGATATTTTTCAAGTTTTGAAACATTCAAAATGAAGCAAAAACATCTTTTAAAATCTTGGTTTTGAAATCATCAAAAAGGGGGAGATTGTTGGATTATGAAATATTTTTATGATGTTAAAAAGATGTTTTAAAAGGGCTAAAATGGAATTTCACATTTTGAGTTTGAAGCAAATTAAGAAAAACACATTGCTCGGTTGAAGTATACATCAGCCCTCAGAGAGGCACATGGATCGATCCATGTGAAGTTTCGTAAATGTTTGAGCTCTCAGATCCACGTCAATCTCTCAGCCAAGAGATGTGGATCGATCGACGTATATCTGAGAGACATCGATCTCTCAGTCAATCATACGTCGATCGATCGACGTACATCTGAGTGACATCGATCTCTAAGCTAAAGGAACATCGATCGATCGACATTCATCTGAGAGACGTCGATCTCTCAGTTAAGGGTACGTTGATCGATCGACGTACATCTGAGAGACGTCGACCTCTCAGCCTAGGAGACGTCAATCGATCGACGTCATTCTGAGAGACGTCGATCTCTCAGCCAGGCAGACGTCGATCGATCGACGTCATTCTGAGAGACGTCGATCTCTCAGCATAGGCACGTAGATTGATCGACGTCCCCAGAAGTCAAAAAGTTTTTGAACGTTGGAACAAAATCCAAGGGAGATCTATGATGTTTTCTCTCTCCAATCTTGCTCAAATTTCTTGTGGACTTTAACCCAACATACTACATGCTTCCTTGACTATTTTAACCATGTCTAAGATTCTCTAGGGTGGCTATTCAAGATCAAATCACTCCATAGGGTGGCTAAAGACTATTTGGACATTATCTTGGCATTTTTGAAGATGAAGACTTGGTGGAGAGCCATTAAAAAGTGGTCAACTTCATCTATAAATAGAAGAGGCTTGGAAGAAGCAATTACATACTTTCAACATCATCTAGCTTCATCTTCCATTGTTGTATAGTTCTCTCATACTTGTAAATTTGCTTAAAGCTTGTTTAGCTTTTCTTTGCTCTTCATTGTTGTATATTGAGAGAAAGAGAGTCAAGCACAAGAGGAACCATAAATATTTGATCTCTTGCTTGTGCTTAGACTAGTGAGAATGTGTGAACCTTACTATATTTCTTCAACCCACTGTGAGAAGTTCTTGAGGGAACTTTGTTGAAGTTGTGAGGTAGCAAGAAGTTATTCTTGCTAAGAGCTGTAGTTGCACAAGAGTGTTTTGTGCAATAAGTTGCTGTTGTTGGTGCTTACACTAAGGTGTTAGTGTAAGTGTTGATGTGGTTGTTCTTATTGTCCTTAATAAGAAGAGTAGTTGTTGAAAATCCACTTTGGCAAAAAAGTGGTAGTGGAGTAGAATCATTTACGATTCGAACCACATTACTTCTCATCTCCCATTCTTGCTCTGATTTTGAATATCTTTTTGAGTTGAGTCACACAAGAAAAAAAATTCGCAAAAGAACCAAACACTCTATTCACCCCCCCCCCCCTCTAGAGTGTATTTCGGACCTAACACTTCTCTGCCACCAGCTGCAAGGGGTTTTTTCTTCACAGATCAAACAACTGCATCTTTACGTTTCTAAAGCCTTAATGATGTTTCTTTACGGTAGAAGAGGACTTTTCCCGCCATCGAGGTTACCTGCATCAGTATGGTAAAGGCAACGGCGGTATGACATATCCATTTTCTTATTCCGTGCATTTGCCACTTTCTGTTTCATTACCTTTGCTCACCAGTTTTTTGTGCTTTACACTTTGCTGAGGCTATGCGGAGCAAGTTGCAGTTCCAATATCTACATTATGCGACATCTCGACATCAATATCTACGCCTGTATTCACTCAGAATGCAGACGTCTCCGGTATGACTCCATCTATCTATGTTTACACGATTTCTCTACAGATTATTCCCCAGATTTTTCGCTACTCTATTCTCGTTATTGTTTTCCATACCAACGTATGCCCGAGCTGCGTGAGATCCAAGACAGTAGGCACCGAAGACTTCTAATAGTATATGCTTTACTTTTCATGAATTCTAATTGTATTTTTTCTGTCTTAGACTTATTTATTTCTCTTTGCATTGGGAGAGTCTCCTGTTGCATTTCGTCGTGTGATGTAACCACGGTATTCCTCTACCATAAGTGAGGACATTTATATTAATAAAACATCGGACGGTACCGCCCGTCTTTCACCAAAAAAAATATACATATATATTTATATACACATATACATACATACATACATACATATATATATACACACACACACACATACACATATACATATGTGTGTGTGTGTGTATGGTTTTGCAGGTAAGTCACGGACTTTTTAAGGAGATGAAAGGAAAATCATGTTCGAGTTATGTAAAGGTCTATTGTCACAGTCGAGAGACAAACCATTGGATGTATTTCTATGGATAGAGACTAAAAGTGAAGTCCTCAAACGGAACGCTTGTCTTTTTTGTAGGGGAGAAGCAACAAGTAGGATACAACACCTACAAGGATCGACTTCAAGACAACCAACCAAAATGCTCTACCAATTCACCACAATTGATTCACCAAGCAAATATCAATCACACACCAAAACCTAAAGCAAATTATCCAAGATAAAGCTTCAAACAACACAAGAGATTTATACGTGGAAAAACCCCTTCAATGTGAAGGATAAAAAACCACGGGACTTGTTAGGAGTCCACCCTTCTTCTTCTCTTATTATGAAATTGAGGGTAAAAACACCCAAATCAGTCTACAAGGATGTTACAGCCCACCAACAACAACATACATAAGAGACAACAATTGAGAGGAACAAAAATTGCAGAAATTTCACCAAAAATCCCGTCTGACACCAGCAGCGATTAAAATCGATCCAGGGCTCGGATTGAAATTCTGAACGGTCATAATGTAGCCCTGTGTGTTCCAAAGATGCTGTCCAAATTTCAGCAAAATCCAACGGTTGGATCTCCGGCGATCGTCAAAGAAGCGGAGGCTGCCCAGAAAAAACTGCACCTGCGCGAAAACTCTATTTTTCCTTTCTCTCTCTGTTTTTCTGCCTCCTCTCAGATGTTCTACAGTGAACTCTCCTTTTAACCAGCAAAAATAGCCTTATAGGGTTTCTAAGAGAAGCTCCCAAATACCCAAACCATTTGAGTCTCACAAAATAAGTGATTGGTTTATCACTTACAAAATGTCCAATAACAAATGGACTGGACTAATGCCCCAACAATCTCCCCCTCCAGTCCAATTTGGGGAAGATCATACGTAAAGCTCATCAAAAGGACATATCTGCAAGCTTGGAACAAAATTCAAGCTTGCTTCTTGGAACTACCTTTGTCAACATATCAGCACCATTCTTGTTGGTGTGAATCTTCTTCAACTTCATTAGTTGCTCTTCAATGACATCACGCAACCAATGATACCTCACATCAATATGCTTTGTGCGAGCATGGTACATGCTATTTTTGCTCAAATCCATAGCACTTTGACTATCACAAAACACAACATACTCCGTTTGATTCAAACCCAACTCTTGGAAGAAACGTTTCAACCAAAGCATTTCTTTGCATGCTTCCACAGCTGCTATATATTCTGCCTCGGTTGTAGACAATGCTACACACTTCTGTAGCTTGGATTGCCATGAAATGGCTCCCCCTGCAAATTTGAACAGGTAACCTGAGGTAGACCTTCTGTTATCAAGATCACCAGCCATGTCAGCATCTGTAAATCCTTCAAGAATAGGCTCACCACCTCCAAAACACAAACTCAATTTTGAGGTGCCATGCAAATATCTCAAGATCCACTTTACAGCTTCCCAGTGAACCTTGCCTGGATTAGCCAAGAATCGGCTAACTAATCCAACAGCATGTGCTATATCCGGTCTTGTACACACCATGGCATACATCAATGAACCAACAGCAGAGGAGTAAGGAATATGTGACATACTTTCCTTCTCTTTCTCGGTAGTAGGACAACACCGCTTGCTCAACTTGAAATGACCTGCAAGTGGTGTATTAACTGGCTTGGCATTCTTCATATTGAACCTTTCAAGCACCCGTTCAATATACTTCTCTTGTGACAACCAAAGCTTACTAGCTTTTCTATCACGAACAATTTCAATGCCAAGAATTTGCTTTGCAGGACCCAAATCCTTCATATCAAAGGACTTTGACAAATCCTCTTTCAACCTGCGAATCATCTCAACATCTTGTCCCACTATCAACATATCGTCAACATACAAGCAAAGGATAATGAAGTTACCTTCAGAGAATTTTCTAAAATAAACACAAGGATCTGCAGAAGTCCGCTTGTACCCATTAGTACTCATAAAGGAATCAAACTTGCGGTACCATTGCCTTGGTTCCTGCTTAAGTCCATAGAGACTCTTTTTCAACTTGCAAACAAAATTCTCCTTACCTTTGACTTCAAATCCTTCCGGCTGCTCCATGTAAATCTCCTCATGTAAATCACCATGTAAGAAAGCAGTTTTTACATCAAGTTGTTCAAGTTCAAGATCCAAACTGGCAGCTAGTCCCAAAATTATACGAATGGAAGTCATCTTCACCACTGGTGCAAAAATCTCATCAAAGTCAATGCCTTTCTTCTGGTGGCATCCCTTCACCACTAGTCTTGTCTTCCGCCTCACTAGCTTGTGGCCATCTTTCTTGTTCTTAAACAACCACCTTTCTTCAAGACTTTCTTCCCTGTTGGACGCTTCACCAAGTCATAGGTTTCATTCTTCTTCAAAGAATCCATCTCCTCTTGCATAGCCTTAAACCAATGGTCTTTGTCTGGATGTGACAACACCTCTTGAAGGCTCTCAGGCTCCCCCTCATCTGTGATTAGGATATAATCTGAACTAGGATAAAGTCTTGAAGGTTGTCGAACTCGGGTTGACTTTCTAACTGTTTGCTCTTCCACCTGTGGGCTGAATTGCTCCCCCTGATTAGAAGACTCTCCATGTTCAATATCTACATCTTCATCATCAGGTTGTGGTACAACAACTTCTGGTTGTACTTCTTCAACATGGTCATGTTCATGAACGGTGTCATGACCATCCTCGGGAGCATCACCTGTTTGTTGATCATCTGGAACAGAAATAGGAGACATATCAATAGCATCATGAGAGAAATCAGTAGAATAAGTCTTACCAGCACCTAAGAGATGAAAACCCATCTCGTGCTCATAAAAGACAACATCTCTACTCCTCACAACTTTTTGCATTGCTGGATCATAAAGTCTGTAACCAAACTCTTTATCACCATATCCAACAAACACACAAGGAGAAGTCTTGAAATCAAGCTTCAACCTCTGTTCCTTCGGTACATGCATGAAAGCCTTGCATCCAAACACCCTCAAATGAGAATAAGAGGGATCTTTCTCGAACCAAACCCTCTCAGGAATCTCAAACTCCAAAGGAACTGATGGTGCTCTATTTATCAAGTACACAGCGGTTCCAACCGCTTCTCCCCAAAATGACTTAGGAAGATTGGACATCATAAGCATACATCTCACTTTTTCAACAATAGTTCTGTTCATCCTCTCGGCAACACCATTGTGTTGTGGGGTACCAGGTTCTGTTCTTTCATGTCGAATGCCATATCTTGAGCAATATGCTTTAAACTCATTTGAAGTGTATTCACCTCCATTATCAGTACGGAGACACTTCAATTTGCAATCTGACTCCCTTTCTACCATGGCATGAAACTTCTGAAAGATACCAAACACCTCGCTTTTGTTCTTCATCATATAAACCCAAGTTCTCCGAGTAGCATCATCAATAAAAGTAACAAAGTATTTGTTACCACCAAGTGATTCCACCTCAATAGGACCACATACATCAGAGTAGACCAACTCTAGCTTCACTTTCTTTCTTGTGGATCTCTTCGGAAAAGAAACTCTATGTTGCTTTCCTGCTAAGCAATGATCACAAGGGTCAAGAGAGATAGTAACATCAACAGGAATAAGAGACTTACCAGCCAACAACTTTATACCCGTCTCACTGACATGCCCCAATCTTCGGTGCCATAAGTTAGGTGAAGTTTTCTCCTCAACAGCATTCAACTCACTAGTACACACTTTCAAGTGTGTCTTATACAAGGTGCAGTAGAGTTTGCCACGAGCAACAGTCAAGGAACCCTTAGACAATTTCCATTTACCCTCACCAAAAGTGTGCTTGTAACCTTCTTGATCAAGTACATTAGCAGACAATAAATTGAGGCGTAAATCTGGAATGTGGCGAACATCTCTCAATGTCAAATAGCACCCAACACTGGTTTGTACTCGAATATCTCCAATTCCAACAATACTAGCTGAACTCTGGTTTCCCATCTTCACACTACCAAAATCTCCAGCTCGGTAGTCAATAAAGTACTCCTTAACAGGAACACAATGATAAGAAGCCCCAGTATCAACAAGCCATTCGCAATCGGAATTGTCAACATGACAACAATCCCCAGTAGTACAAATCAAAGAAACAGAATCATCTGAAGTAGAAACTGTCGCTGCTGTATTTTTGTCTTCACCTTCTTTGTGATGATCATTTTTCTTCTGTCGCTGATCTCTTTTCAACTTATAGCAAAATTTTTGAATATGTCCAGGCTTGCTACAATAGTGACATATCGTGGGTCTGAAACTATTGATATCTTGAAAGTCACTTAGATGCTCTGAAACTGACTTTCCTGGCTTCAACTTGAGATTAACAAATCTCTTAATCAATGAGGCCTTGTTGTGAGCAGTCTTTCTTTCATAAAGACCCTCCAATTTCCTCCACAACTCAAGTGGCTCAGTCTCTTGAGACACATGATTGAATATGCTAATGTCAATCCACTGTCTAATTGTTCCCAAGGACTTTCTCTTTAACCTTTCCCATTCTTTATCCGACATCTTCTCTGGTTTAGAGGGAGTGTCATCTTTCTTGGTTTTATCCACATCAATTGGGTCAAACAAATCTTTACAGTATAGCAAGTCTTCCATCATCGGACGCCAAATGGAATAATTGGTTGATGTCAATTTAACCATAGAATGATTTCCATATTCCATATCTACGGTTTAACCAAATGCTCTGATACCAGTTGTAGGGGAGAAGCAACAAGTAGGATACAACACCTACAAGGATCGACTTCAAGACAACCAACCAAAATGCTCTACCAATTCACCACAATTGATTCACCAAGCAAATATCAATCACACACCAAAACCTAAAGCAAATTATCCAAGATAAAGTTTCAAACAACACAAGAGATTTATACGTGGAAAAACCCTTTCAATGTGAAGGATAAAAAACCACGGGACTTGTTAAGAGTCCACCCTTCTTCTTCTCTTATTATGAAATTGAGGGTAAAAACACCCAAATCAGTCTACAAGGATGTTACAGCCCACCAACAACAACATACATAAGAGACAACAATTGAGAGGAACAAAAATTGCAGAAATTTCACCAAAAATCCCGTCTGACACCAGCAGCGATTAAAACCGATCCAGGGCTTGGATTGAAATTCTGAACGGTCAGCATGTAGCCCTGTGTGTTCCGAAGATGCTGTCCAAATTTCAGCAAAATCCAACGGTTGGATCTCCGGCGATCGTCAAAGAAGCGGAGGCTGCCCAAAAAAATTTGCACCTGCGCGAAAACTCTATTTTTCCTTTCTCTCTCTGTTTTTCTGCCTCCTCTCAGATGTTCTACAGTGAACTCTCCTTTTAACCAGCAAAAATAGCCTTATAGGGTTTCTAAGAGAAGCTCCCAAATACCCAAACCATTTGGGTCTCACAAAATAAGTGATTGGTTTATCACTTACAAAATGTCCAATAACAAATAGACTGGACTAATGCCCCAACATTTTTAGGTATTGATACGATTCAAATCATCACTACATCTATTGATATTACTGCTGACTCTAAAATAACTTGAGCTTTTCTTTGAGGCAATACACTATATATTCTCCTTAGTGTTTCACGTAATCCATCTGGATCATTTTTCAAATTAATATTTTAAAACATGCTTTTGACCGAAAAAAGAATAGAGGGAGGAGACGAATACATGTTCATCACGTGGAGATTATGTCGCAAACGTGAAAAAGTCTAAAGCTAAAGGGAACTTAACTACTTCCCTCTCAGATTCATTGGCTAAGTAGTAGTGATGCTCAATCATAAGGACTGTGGTTAACCATTCAAGTTTGTGTTCTTTCTGCATTAGGAGATCACTCAATTTGGGGACCTGCAGGATTGGGTGCTGCAGTTGAAGTTCTAAGAGAGCCTTAGTTTTTCTACATCCAGTATCTGTGATGAGGGCAGCAGGTTGAATGATGTTGTTGACCAATATATTTCTACCTAGGTGTCCCTCAGTATGAAATTAGGCATATGTGCCCATTTTGGAATCTTGCCTACCCAAGTTTGTGTAAGCCTCATGTTGCAGATCCCAGCTCCTTGTCTTTCGGGTCGATAGCTTGAGGAGAGCCTGCTAGCTCGGTCTAAAGACAATTATGCAACCTGTCGCAGGTCGATCTGCCTGAGATCTGCGAACTCTATCAAATTGGTTGTGACAGGTTTGACCCCCTCCTTCCCATTTTGGCTGGATTTGCCATGACCCTCCATGAGGCCATATAAGAGGAGTACTTCAATACTGGCTTCACCTTGCCCGTTCTTAACCTGTTAAAACTTGTCAGGTCGAATCCAATGGCCTTAGAAATTTAGCCGGTTACTTTCTCTTTCTCAAAGCTGTTCAGATCAGTTTTGATGTTGAAACTTTCAGAGGCTTCTTCACGTGTAAGACCTCTAAAAGTTAGTTCTATTTCTGTATGCAGACTCTAAATAAGGCAATTTACTTTGCTGACAACCTGTCATCTTCAGCATAAAATTGGAAAGAGCGGGTTTTCTATGTAAAAAAGGTCGGCACAACCAGCCAAGACAACCGGCGGACATCTAAGGCCAATAATAATCTGCCAAACAAAAAAGGCACCAGGAGGTGGCTCCAAGCTTGCAAGGATTTGAAGCCACCATTACCTGGCCTAAGCTCAGTAGTTACGCCTTAAGGAAGGCCGTCTTAGATCACTTGGCGTTTGGCTCCGACTTTAGCATTCTAGGTAAATGAGACTTAGAAGTTGTCAAAGATAGGGGGCCAAGTCTTCTTCACTTGTAATTTTTTCTACTTTGTTCCTCTGTTTTGCTGTCGTGATGATGAGTCAGATTGTTCCAGGTACTATGGCGAGTACGTCTGTTAATCTTGTTGCTGCAATGAAGGCGAAAAGGAAGGGAAAACATTCAATTGTCGCTGCCATTTCGAGCAGGCGCCGCACTCGAGGCAGTAGCTCGGGCGGTCAGGAACTCTATTACCCTAAGGAAGCCGGGTCAGAAGGTAGCAAGAGCGCAGAGACCAGCGAGCTCAGGAAGTTGCAGGAGGAAGGGGTGCACCTCGCACCAAGTTAGTCCCGAATTATAAATTCTTCAATTTTTTGTCATAACTTCCTCAGCTCTACTCCTTGTACACAGACCTGATGCAAGACGCCTCGGCCGCTCCCTCGTTAGCAATAGGGAAATTGGCTATCCGCACTGATCCTATAAACACAGTGCCCGCAGTGGAGATTGCCTTCTCGGCCGAAGAGGAGGACGATGATAGGGCAGCGGTGGCCCCACGGCCCACGAAGAGGAGGGGCCAAGGGCTTACCCTTTCATTGCAACCGCACTTCAATCGGGAAGAGTTGCTCAGCCTTATTAAGCCTCAAATAGCTGAAGTGCCGCCACCCGACAAAACTTGAGCTATAGAAGAGCAATGGGAGTCTCATACAGAGGAAGGAAACACCAAAGTGACTGAGACAGCATATCACCTTAACAAAGTTTCCGTGCTGCCGGTTGATCTAGAGAGACTTCAGCCTCTATCGTTCGGAGATTCGGGGGATAAACTTTAGCGTGATGTGGCTTTTGTAAGTACGTGCCTTTGGCACATTCGATACTTTCACTTCACCTTGGCTGATCCATTGGTTTTCTTGTAATTTAGAACTACTCAGCATGAGTTTGCGAGCAGAGCTGGGTGCCTGAGTGAGCTTCTGGAGAAAGAAATGAACAAACACGTCACTTTCGCCAGGGCCGCTAAAGAAAAAGCACAAAGAGTCATCGAGCTCGAGACAGAACTTGAGAAGGTCAGAAAAGAGAATGAGGAGGCTGAAGCCGCCCTAGAGACCTCTTCCTACGTCATCGACAATCTGAAGAGCCAAGTCCCTAAGTTCGGACTGACCCTAAAGGAAGCGTAGTCAGCCAATGAGGCCCTAAAGGAGGACTTGGACAGGGCCGGCAACACCAGAGCCAAGGCGGAATGCCAATTGGCTAAGATGAAAGACGAAGCTGCACTGTTTCTGCAGCGGCTATCTGAGGTCCAAGATCGCGTCGTCAGTGAGTTCAAAAAGTCCAGCTTCCTAGCTGAGAACCTGGCGCTACTTCAGGGTTATGCTATGGAGATGGAGCAAACAGAGGCAACTGACATCTGTGCCACGGCAGATCCTTCTTTAAATAGGGACGACCCCCGAATTGCTGAGTTGCATAACCTTGACGCGAAAGCTGAGTTTGACGAGCAGTGCAAACTTTTCAGCATGGGCGTGGACCTAAGGAAGGACATAGTCTAGTTGTCGATTGTCATGTTTTTTCCATCTTCAAAGTTATGTAATCAAACCTAGCTGCTCCGTGCTCACTCTTTTGTCTGTTTAACTTTTTTCCGTTTGATTATTTCTGAACTGCTACTCATTAATCAGAAAAACCGAGGGTAATATTCAGTGTAATCACTTTGCCTTTTAAAATTGAGCTGACCAACTGAAGAAATGATGTACCAAAATTTGATTTATTCTCGCAAGTGGAGGCGCATTAGTTCTTCAAAACTGAGAGGAAATAAGCAAGGTTGTTGTAAAACAACTTCGAGTTCAAAGTAATATCAGCTCGCGCCTCTGAGGCTATATTAAATGAACATGCAGGGAACCTGGTTTTCACAGTTGTCGCCTTGATATTAAGGGTTGAGTCGTACAGGCTGTGCGGACTCGTCGCAACATTGCCTGAATGTAGATCATAGGTAAACTCAGGATTTAAGGTCAGAACAAGCAACTTTCATGCGAGTTATGGAAGCTTCTTCTAATGAATTCTTTCATAGGGTTATAGTGACCGTTGGGCAAGACAGTGCTGAGGTCATAGGCAACAAAGTGGTGCGGCAAATGTGTGTCGGTTGGATCTCCAGTGTGGTGGCTACTCAAACCTGTTGAGGCCAACATTATGCGGCAAAACTTCTTAATCCTCTTACTGAAGCACCCAGACCTGCTGAGTGTAGGGCCACGTAGATAGCAACTTAATCCACTGCCTGTCATTAGGACACGCTCACTGGAGGGTTTCGTCATCTTGCGATCGAATCTCCGCACAGGGGTCACGTGTTGGGTTTGACAGATGTCTGCCGTTTCACCCCCTATACACCATTGGGGTGTACGCACTATGAGTGTGCGTAGAGCCTGTGCAGCGAATCCCCCTAGAACTATATGGCATACGTAATGTAGCGCCCCGACTCGGACAGCGGAATCCGAACCGGTACACCCGTCGTAGCTTACTGAGAAGACTACAAGACGTCTCATCTCCCGATTACACATCATCCATGACGTAAGAGAAATAAGTGCGGAAACATATCGCGTAAATTAAAACCATCAATGTCGTACTTCAAACGACCATGTGAATATCATAAACTGTATATGGTCGCAGCCATCTAAAATCTCAAATGGACTAAAAATCAGAAAGAACATAAATCGTCTAATAAAATTCCCCTCAACATGGTTTAGGCATCCCATTCCGCCCACTCGCCCTCGTCCTCTATGAAGATCATGTCGTAACTAGGCTCATCTACAATGACAAAGGCAGTACCCTTAGCGAAAACGCTAGCAAGTAACCCGCTTATAAGACATACGGGATCAACACATGGCAAGACATGAGTAATATATATAGTTCAAGAGACTTGTGGGGCACATGTCTTGTAAAACTTCCAAATATATAGGCGAATAACGTAATAAAGCAAGTACAGCAATTCGCACGCAAATAACAATTCGTTGGCTATCAAATACCACGCACATCCATACCACATCGACTCACGTGATGCATGCCAAAATATGCACTACACTACACAGTCACAAATGCATGAGCCATTTCTTTTCAAAACAGTGCAATGCATGTCATAATGTCCGGTCTCGTAACTCGTAACCCTGTAACGCACCCCGGCTTATATTTCCATCCCGGTTAACGTTACAGGCCTCGTTATGCTCTGTGATGCACCTTGGCTTATATTTCCACGATTAACATCACAGACCTCGTAATACTCTGCAATGCACCTCGGCTTATATTTCCATCCCGATTAACATTGCAGAGGACTTTATACCCTGTAACGCACCCCGGCTTATATTTCCATCCCGGTTAACGTTACAGACCTTTTGTGCCCTGTAATGCACCTCGGCTTAAATTTCCATCCCGATTAACATTACAGGTCACCTTCGCAAATCAGTGCCAAAGCACAGCTCTTTTTCAAAACAATATGCAAATGCAAGTGCCATGATGCAAGACTCCTCGTTTCAATCTCATATCTCGTTCACATAAGTAGTTCATGTACACATGCGCAAGTATAAGCAACACACAAGCTTTCACTAACTTACACACCATAACTTAGGCTTCAACCATCACGTCAACACTTAGTCTTGATTCTAAGGTTCACAACCTAAGGCAAGTATCCCTAACTATCCTTCGTTGAACTCTGTAACACCTCGTACGTTCATTTCCTAACCCTCCTAGGTCATCCTCATTGAAATCCGATTCGAGAACCCTTTGGAGTCACCAAGTTGGTTCACCATCCTAAGTCATGTTCCCAAGACTTAGACTACCTTTAATCAGGTCCTAAGAAGTCTCTAAGATCACCCAAAGGGTACCCTAGCTTCCCTCTTTCTTCCCTTATTTTTCCACAAAACTGATGGACATCATACCCTCACATCGATCGATCGAAGTACTTCATCCCCTCACATCGATCGATCGATGTCCATCAGAGAACATCATACCCTTACATCGATCGATCGAAGTACTTCATCCCCTCACATCGATCGATCGATGTCCATCAGAGGACATCATACCCTCACATCGATCGATCGATGTACTTCATCCCCTCACATCGATCGATCGATGTCCATCAGAGGACATCATACCCTCACATCGATCTATCGATGTACTTCATCCCCTCACATCGATCGATCGATGTCCATCAGAGGACATCATACCCTCATATCGATCGATCGAAGTACTTCATCCCCTCACATTGATCGATCGATGTCTACTATTCCAGAAAAGAAATTCTATGATTTCTGCAGAAACTGCAGAACCATAACTCCCAATTGGTCCCAAACTTTATCCCAATCAATCCAAGCCTAATCCCTGCTATAATCTCATGCTTAAACTGCAGATTGAACACTATACACATACCAACCAAGGATTCAAGCCTAGAACTCAAATATTCCAACCATATCAATCCAAAGATCTCACCTTTCACCCTCAAACCCCACACAACAATGAGATCACAACAAAAAGGGATTCAAGGGAGTAGGGATTTGCAGGATCTCAAGTAATCAACAACCACAAAATGATTTTCAACATATAACGGCCAAATCATCAACACCAAAACACATGAATCACAAATAAAATTCACGGAAAGAAACTACTGCATGGTGATCCAATTTGATAACAAAATAGGCCAGTTTTCTTTCACAAATCGTAGGAACTTATAAGGAAGTTACTTGCCTTTGATTACTCGATAGAAAAACGAAGAACGAATGAGGTTTGGGTTGATTCCTGGAGAAAATCTTCCTTAGGGTTGCAAGGGCTTCAGAATCGCCTAGGAGGAAGGAAGGAAAGTTGCGTCGTGCGAATGGGGGAAGGAGAAACTGACGTTGTCAGTTTAATAGGAATTTAGGGTAAGATTTGATGTTTCTAAATTATATCTTTTATTTATTTATCTTAAAGGATAAACCTTAATTATTAAATTCTAAAATTAAATACCATTTAGTTCTAATATTCAATCCTTCATTAATTTCTAATTAATCCTCTTACTTAATGTCTAATTCATTATCGTTGACCGTCATTAACCTCATTTACTTTCTTCTTTGTCTTTTAATTATCCTACGGAGGGTGCGGGGCATAACATTCCACCCTCCTTACAAAGAGTTTCGTCCTCGAAACTGGCGTACCTTATTGGAAAAGATGTGGATATAGCTCCTTCATTTGCTCTTCAAGCTCCCACGTGGCTTCACGCTCCGTATGGTTACTCCACTGAACTTTGACATACGGAATGACGCATCGGCGTAAGACTTGATCTTTTCTATCCACAATCCTTATTGGATGCTCTTCATAGGTGACATTTTCTTTCACATCCAAGGGTTGGGCTTCAAGGACATGGCTCGGGTCCGATATGTATTTCCGTAGTTGGGATACGTGAAATACGTTATGGACTTGAAACAAATTCGGAGGTAAGGCGAGTCTGTATGCTCTTTCACCAACTTTACCAAGAACTTCGTAAGGGCCAATATATCGAGGGTATAGTTTACCTTTCATCCCAAACCTTGCAACTCCTTTAGTCGGTGAGACTCGTAGATAGACCTTTTCGCCTTCCTCAAACTCCAAGGGTCGTCTTTTGGTATCGATCCAACTCTTGTTACGATCTTGAGCCACTTTTAGTTTCTCTCTTATCGCTTTCACCTGTTCCACTGTTTGCTCAACCAACTCGGGTGCAGTGACTGTCCTTTCTCCAACTTTATCCCAACAAACCGGGGACCTGCACTTACGTCCATATAGGGCTTCAAATGGCGCCATGCCAATTGCACTGTGATAGCTGTTATTGTATGAAAACTCCATCAACTTCAGCATGCTGTCCCAGTTTCTTTTGAAATCCAAGGCGCATGCTCTTAACATATCCTCCAAGGTTTGGATGGTTCTCTCGGATTGTCCATCCGTTTGAGGGTGGTACGCGGTACTCATTCTCAGCTCGGTACCCATTGCCTTCTGGAATGCTCTCTGAAACTTAGAGGTGAACTTGGGATCACGGTCCGACACAATGCTGACGGGGACTCCATGCAAACTCACAATGTTATCCACATAGGTGTTGGATAGTTTCTCATAAGATGTACCATGCGGCATAGCTATGAAATGGGTTGTCTTTTGTCAAATGGTCCACAATCACCCAAATCATCTCATTTCCATTTCTGGTCTTGGGTAGTACCATCACGAAGTCCATAGTCACGTGTTCCCATTTCTATTCTGGAATCTCCAGTGGCTTCATTAAACCACCAGGTCGTTGATGTTCGGCTTTGACTTGTTGGCAAACCAAACACCTTTCAACATACTCCGCTATAGATCTTTTTATCCCTATCCACCAATAATTTCTTTTGAGGTCCTTGTACATCTTAGTGCTCCCGGGGTGGATAGACATCCTTGAGTTATGCGCTTCTTGGAGCAATTCCATTCGAAGTTCGTCTTTACCTGGCACGCATAACTGATTCTGAAACCATAGACTTCCATCTCCTCGCAACTGGAAATCCTTTACTGGTCCCGTGGACAACTTGTCGCGGATTTCCTTTAGTGCTGGGTCCTCATACTGCGCTTCTTTAATTCTGTCTACCAAGTCTGGGCTGATAGATAACGCTGTAAGGACATTTGCCACTGAGTCCACCACTTCGAGGTCAAACTCCTCGATTTCTCTTTCTAACGGAGACTGTTTCGCGTGGCTAGACTTTCTGCTCAATGCGTCCGCCACTCTGTTGGCTTTACCCGGATGGTAGTTGATGGTTAAATCATAATCCTTAAGTAACTCCAACCATCTTCTTTGTTGCATATTTAGCTCTTTCTGCGAGAATAAGTACTTCAAGCTCTTATGATCAATGAACACAGCACATTTCTCTCCATATAGATAGTGTCTCCAGATCTTAAGAGCAAATACCACAGCTGCGAGTTCCAAGTCATGCATCGGGTAATTCTGCTCATATGGTTTCGATTGTCTTGATGCGTACGAAATAACTCGTTCATTTTGCATCAAAACACAACCTATAAACAAAAAGCTAATTTAAGACTAGCATATGTATATACAATGCATTAATTGTAATGATGTACATACCTAGTCCTTTCTTGGACGCGTCACTATAGATTATGAAACCATCGGTGCCGGAGGGTTGTGCCAACACCGGGGCTGTGGTCAATCTCTTCTTGAGCTCAGTAAAGCTCTGCTCGCATTCAGCAGTCCATTCAAACTTAGTCTTCTTCTGTGTAAGTCAGCTCAATAGAACTGCTATTGTTGAGAATCCCTCAACGAACTTCCTGTAGTAGCCTGCCAAGCCTAGGAAGCTTCTTACTTCAGTCGCGTTTGTAGGTCTGTGCCACTCCGTGATGGCCTCTATCTTCTTAGGATCCACAGAAATCCCATCCTCCGAAATCACGTGACCGAGAAAGGCTACACTTCTTAGCCAAAATTCACACTTGCTGAATTTGGCATATAGCTTTTGTTGCATCAAAATTTGCAGCACCACTCTTAAGTGTTCAGCATGAGCTTGCTCGTTGGGGGAGTAGATCAAAATGTCATCGATGAACACTACTACAAACTAATCCAACTGTTCTCAGAATACAGTGTTAATCAAATCCATGAAAGCTGATGGGGCATTAGTTAATCCAAAAGGCATCACTAAGAATTCGTAATGCCCGTATCATGTCCGAAAAGCCGTTTTAGGTACGTCTCCTTCTTTCACAAGCAGCTGATGATATCCCTGACGAAGGTCAATCTTTGAAAACCATCGGGCTCCCTTTAGTTGGTCAAATAAATCCTCAATCCTTGGCAAGGGATATTTGTTCTTGATAGTAATCTTATTCAGCTCTCGGTAGTCAATACACAACCTCATACTGTCATCTTTCTTCTTTACAAATAAAAATAAAGCTCCCTACGGTGATACACTGGGGCGAATTAATTTCTTGTCTAACAACTCTTGAAGTTGTTCCTTAAGCTCCTTAAGTTCGGCTGGAGCCATTCTATAGGGTGCCTTAGATATCGGCTCGGCTCCAGGGATCAAGTTGATTTCGAACTCCACTGCTCTCGATGGCGGAACTCCCGGCAAATCATCCGGAAATACGTCCTTGAACTCATCGATTACCGGAATCTGATCTATGGAGGGAACTTCTTGCTTAGCATCTATAGCGTACACCATATATCCCTCTGCTCCCTTTTGCAAAGCCTTAAAGGTCTTAATCGCTGTCAAGTACATCTTCTTTGAGGCCTTTGTTAACTTGACGTTTCTTTGTACCGTTATTTCATTCATATCAGGGTCCTTAACGGTTACTTGTTTGAGTTTACAGTCAATATTGGCATGATTCTTGGTCAGCCAATCCATGCCCAATATTACATCAAAGTCCTTCATCGGAATTGGAACTAATGTCACTGAAAACATCCTTCCATTCAACTCCAACTCACAATCTTGTACTGGTGGTGGGATACCAGCACTTGTTCGCCGGCTACTTGCACTCTAAATGGGTTCTCAAGCCATTCAGGTAAACAGTCGAGTCCTTTGGCGAATCGCTTAGAGATGAAGGAGTGACTAGCTCCGCTATCAAACAATACGTTTGCAGGTACTTTATTAACTATGATCACACCTAAACATGAAAGTGTAGCACATGAAGGTCTCACATAAAACACATTTAATAATCAACTTAGAAGACTAAAATTCAACTTAAGCTACTATTATTAAAGCTTAGTCGTACCTGTCACCACGTTGGCGTCCTCCTGTACCTCAGCGTCCGTCATCGCGTGGACTCTCGCATTGGGCCTGCCTCTCTGCTGCTGGGCCAGCCCTGCTACTGCCTGAGGCTTAGGGTTCCATTCGGGGCAATCCTTAATCCTATGGCCCGCTTTCCACATTTGAAGCACGCTCCGGTTATTTTCCAACATTCACCCACGTGTCTCCTCTGGCAGTGTGGGCATACTCCGGGTGCTTGACGATCAGGCCGGTTCTGTTGCAGTGCCCTCTGAACTGGCCCCGCCTGCCCTTTTCTAGGGATCTTGACCCAACGTCCGGGTCTACCACCACTTGGCTCTTCCTTTGGCCTCTTGCTCGACTCATCACGAGCCTCCTTAGGCTGTGACCTGCGCATGTCACTCTCCACGCGGTAACATGCATCCAACATCTCCTCAAAAGTCTTTAAACTGGATCCCGCTATTGCCATCCGTATGCGGGGGTTCAAACCTTCTTCGAATTTCAGCATTTTCATTCTATTGTTTTCCAATACCATGGGCGTGAATTTGCCCAAGGCATGGAACCTATCCGCATAGTCAGAAACAGTCATCCTCCCTTGTTCGAATTTGTCGAACTGCCTCATCTTCTCCAAGATGGCAGTCTCAGGCACATAGTAATTTTTGTAGGCATGTACGAACTGCCTCCACTGAATAGGAGGAGTCATCTTTGGCAGCATGCTGTTCCACCATGCATTGGCCCTGCCAATCAGAAATGTCGTGGCTACATCCACCTTGAGTTCTTCAGGCACTTGCACCAGCCTGAAGCATTTCTCTACTTCATCAAGCCAAAACCCAGCCACCTCTGGGTCTGTGGTCCCTTCAAAATTGGGGGCATGTATCTTGCGCATCTCCCCAATATAGTACCTGATGCCTTATTGGGGAGGTGGTGGAGGAGGTTGCTGTGTTTGTTGCTGCTGCTGAGCAACCCCTTGAGCTATTACCGTGATAGCGTCTATCAATGCTTGCGGCACTAGGACTGCTGGTGGTGGTGGAGGGTTCTCGTTCCCATTTCCACCGTTTCCTTGGTTATCTCTTCTGGGAGGCATTTTCTGCAAAGTCAACGCTTATTAGCATTCAGCAATTCCAAAATAAGTACTGAAAGCCCATATGCGTTGTACAAGGTAACATTTGTTCCCTAAATAGAGTAACATTTATTGATTAACTTTTTATCGCGCTCGCACACACCCATCCCAATCAAACTTACACATATAGGATCACATACTTAGACCTAAAGATCAACTTAAGGTAAAGATCATAACTTAGGACTCTATATGTCGTAACCTAGGTCTCCGAGGTAGATCTGAAGCCTAGACTCTGATACCACCTGTAGCGCCCTGACCCGGACAGCGGAATCTGAACCGGTACACCCGTCGTAGCTTACTGAGAAGACTACAAGATGTCTCAT
This sequence comes from Eustoma russellianum, assembly GCA_036186865.1. NCBI lineage: Eukaryota > Viridiplantae > Streptophyta > Magnoliopsida > Gentianales > Gentianaceae > Eustoma > Eustoma russellianum. The sequence continues at coordinate 14,805,166 of AP025056.1, forward strand.
CTCCCGATTACACATCATCCATGACGTAAGAGAAATAAGTGCGGAAACATATCGCGTAAATTAAAACCATCAATGCCGTACTTCAAACGACTATGTGAATATCATAAACTGTATATGGTCGCAGCCATCTAAAATCTCAAATGGACTAAAAATCAGAAAGAACATAAATCGTCTAATAAAATTCCCCTCAACATGGTTTAGGCATCCCATTCCGCCCACTCGCCGTCGTCCTCTATGAAGATCATGTCGTAACTAGGCTCATCTGCAATGACAAAGGCAGTACCCTTAGCGAAAACGCTAGCAAGTAACCCGCTTATAAGACATATGGGATCAACACATGGCAAGACATGAGTAATATATATAGTTCAAGGGACTTGTGGGGCACATGTCTGGTAAAACTTCTAAATATATAGGCGAATAACGTAATAAAGCAAGTACAGCAATTCGCACGCAAATAACAATTCGTTGGCTATCAAATACCACGCACATCCATACCACATCGACTCACGTGATGCATGTCAAAATATGCACTACACTACACAGTCACAAATGCATGAGCCATTTCTTTTCAAAACAGTGCAATGCATGTCACAATGTCCGGTCTCGTAACTCGTAACCCTGTAACGCACCCCGGCTTATATTTCCATCCCAGTTAACGTTACAGACCTCGTTATGCTCTGTGATGCACCTCGGCTTATATTTCTATCCCGATTAACATCACAGACCTCGTAATACTCTGCAATGCACCTCGGCTTATATTTCCATCCCGATTAACATTGCAGAGGACTTTATACCCTGTAACGCACCCCGGCTTATATTTCCATCCCGGTTAACGTTACAGACCTTTTGTGCCCTGTAATGCACCTCGGCTTAAATTTCCATCCCGATTAACATTACAGGTCACCTTCGCAAATCAGTGCCGAAGCACAGCTCTTTTTCAAAACAATATGCAAATGCAAATGCCATGATGCAAGACTCCTCGTTTCAATCTCATATCTCGTTCACATAAGTAGTTCATGTACACATGCGCAAGTATAAGCAACACACAAGCTTTCACTAACTTACACACCATAACTTAGGCTTCAACCATCACGTCAACACTTAGTCTTGATTCTAAGGTTCACAACCTAAGGCAAGTATCCCTAACTATCCTTCGTTGAACTCTGTAACACCTCGTACGTTCATTTCCTAACCCTCCTAGGTCATCCTCATTGAAATCCGATTCGAGAACCCTTTGGAGTCACCAAGTTGGTTCACCATCCTAAGTCATGTTCCCAAGACTTAGACTACCTTTAATCAAGTCCTAAGAAGTCTCTAAGATCACCCAAAGGGTCCCTTAGCTTCCCTCTTTCTTCCCTTATTTTTCCGCAAAACTGATGGACATCATACCCTCACATCGATTGATCGATGTCCATCAGAGAACATCATACCCTTACATCGATCGATCGAAGTACTTCATCCCCTCACATCGATCGATCGATGTCCATCAGAGGACATCATACCCTCACATCGATCGATCGATGTACTTCATCCCCTCACATCGATCGATCGATGTCCATCAGAGGACATCATACCCTCACATCGATCGATCGATGTACTTCATCCCCTCACATCGATTGATCGATGTCCATCAGAGGACATCATACGTTCACATCGATCGATCGAAGTACTTCATCCCCTCACATCGATCGATCGATGTCTACTATTCCAGAAAAGAAATTCTACGATTTCTATAGAAACTGCAGAACCATAACTCCCAATTGGTCCCAAACTTCATCCAAATCAATCCAAGCCTAATCCCTGCTATAATCTCATGCTTAAACTGCAGATTGAACAATATACACATACCAACCAAGGATTCAAGCCTAGAACTCAAATATTCCAACCATATCAATCCAAAGATCTCACCTTTCACCCTCAAACCCCACACAACAATGAGATCACAACAAGAAGGGATTCAAGGGGGTAGGGATTTGCAGGATCTCAAGTAATCAACAACCACAAAATGATTTTCAATATATAACGGCCAAATCATCAACACCAAAACACATGAATCACAAATAAAATTCACGAAAAGAAACTACTGCATGGTGATCCAATTTGATAACAAAATAGGTCGGTTTTCTTTCACAAATCGTAGGAACTTATAAGGAAGTTACTTGCCTTTGATTACTCGATAGAAAAACGAAGAACGGATGAGGTTTGGGTTGATTCCTGGAGAAAATCTTCCTTAGGGTTGCAAGGGCTTCAGAATCGCCTAGGAGGAAGGAAGGAAAGTTGCGTCGTGTGAATGGGGGAAGGAGAAACTGACGTTGTCAGTTTAATAGGAATTTAGGGTAAGATTTGATGTTTCTAAATTATATCTTTTATTTATTTATCTTAAAGGATAAACCTTAATTATTTAATTCTAAAATTAAATACCATTTAATTCTAATATTCAATCCTTCATTAATTTCTAATTAATCCTCTTACTTAATGCCTAATTCATTATCGTTGACCGTCATTAACCTCATTTACTTTCTTCTTTGTCTTTTAATTATCCTACGGAGGGTGCGGGGCATAACACGTAATGTGTTGAATAGTGCGGACCATAGGGGTGTGCGCACTATTGAAGTGGCTGCTCGGACATGCGAACCGCGAAGGTATACGCAAATTGCTGAGGACTTGTTTTTCCTTCTCATAAGCAGGAAGTTCTCCTAGAATCTTCTCCTAAGCAGGAAGTTTTGTTAAATCGCACAAGGGGGGTGCTTAGTCCAATAGTTTACGTCTTTATACATCAGAAAATTTATCTTACTCATTTCTCTTATTTGAGCTGAGAGGGATTGTTCTGCTCTTACTCAACTAGTAGGGGTTGTGCACATATTGACTAGCTGAGTGGGGGTTTGAGGGAAACCTGCTTCATGCCTAATGCATGTGCATTTCGGAAATAGTGTAACCGGTAAGAAGTACATGCATTGCGCTTGTTTTCTTATGAAAAATTAATAGGTATTATACACCAGGTTCGAGATAAGATACACACTAGATATTTGCCAAGACTTTCTAGATGATTTTTTGCTCATGACATTGATCTAAGTGCATCTCGCCTTGGTCTATTGGATCATAGAACGCACGGTAGGCACACTTGATACAAACTTTCCCACCTCGACGCTAGCTTTCAGTCCCAGCTAGAGTGAATCATCAGTGACTGCGGAATGTCGACCTGAGGCCGCAGAGCTGTGCCTGGATCTTTGTCCTCGTCAGATTCCCCGTGATGAGGCCATTTTGGTAGGCACTTCTCACCATGCGGGGTTTGGCCAAATCCTGACCTGCTATGCAGTCTGCACAACGAGTTATAGAATCTCCAAAAGTAACCCATGCTAATCAGCCGCTCAATCTCTTATGCTAACTGTCTGCAATGTACAGTGTTATAGCCGATGTCTTGATAGAATCTACAGGACAGTTTACGCTCTCTTTTAACCTTTGCCCCAGTTAGCGATGGTGGGTTGTTTCCGATTTGCTCTTCCCCTATTATCGACAGGATGTGCATCTTGAAAGCCAACAGAGGCAATCTCTCTTTACCGTAGCCTCCTAACCGTTTGAAGGCAGTGCGAATCACCTCTGCTTTCCCATGAATTTTTGCACTGTCGGCTTGGCATTGATGTGGTTGGGGACCCTATACGCATGCTTAAGGTGATGGGCCAATACGTTCAAAGGTTTCTTGTCTAAAGGTGAAGGCTTACCCTGAAGCCGTTCAGCTATGCCTCTGGCCCTTGAAATAAATCCGTTCTTTAACTCCAAAAAGTATTCCGAATGCGTAGGGGAATACTCCAATGGTGGATGTTTTCCTAACTATGGAGTATGCCCGGCTTGATAGACACAGGGAAGATTTTCAATAGGGCGGCAGCTTCCAGGGCCTTGCCTTTTATCTATTGCACAATAGTGTGGAACACACTAGGGTTTTGGGCTACATATTGTATGGCTTTAATGTGATCTGCATAGGTAAGCCCCACAACAACATTTGTATACTCCCTTTGTTCCATGGGAGTCATGCTTCACTGCTGATGGAGGCCGCCTCTATGTCTCGGGCAGTGTGGTGATGCCTCGCCTCCATGTTGGGTGCTTTGTCCTATGCTTTTTGGAGGGTATATGCCCTTTTGCAAAGAATAAAAGGCCTGGTTGGCCCTCTTTCTAGCGTCAGATGTCGAAGTCAAATGTTCACCTGGGCCAGAGATGATCCGAAAAGAGGCAATGCCATCAATATTTTACACAAACGCAGTTGGTTGCCAGAAATAGCATTTGCAGAAACCTGTGTGAGACAAATGACGTTAGAGGTCTGGAAGCTAGTGATCCGAGGAGAACTCTTCGACTCTCAAGTCAGTTGTGGGTATAGTCATAGTTGCATGTGGAAAAGTATAGAGAAATCTATCTTAATTTCCTGGTTATGGCTATGTTATTCTTTCTGTGTAGTTAATTCAACCTACCCTTCATGGTCCCATTTCTGCCTTTTATATATCCCGGGCAAGCAGCGCATATTGAGGAGCCATGTAAGGCGACATATGTGTTTCTCCACTAGCTAATCGCGCCTGCATGGTTTCTGCGTGGTGTCATGTATCACTTTGCATGGCTAGTGCTGCTTGTTGTCAGCTTCCTGGTCTGGCAGTTTGGCCGAGCTAAGCAGAGGCGTCTGTGACCCTGAGAGTGTGACGGAACAGCAACGTTAGGGCAGTAAATTCTGCGCTGACTCGCAAGAAGTGGTTGGGATGAGCAAAGCACCTCCGAGCCCAAAGGGACAGCTGGGCATTGATGTTAGAGCACTGTCTCCGTGAATGGGGACACAACTGCTGCTGAGCTGATCTAAACCGGTATGAAGCGAAAACCAAGTCCTCGCCCAACTGGTCTGATGCGATCGAGCCGAGGTGATTGGTGCCAGGATTGTTATAGCCGGGCCGAGCAAGCGGGTGTCAAGCTAAACATCCTTGATCTTGTTGGGAGAATCACTCTGGTAGTGATTCTGAGAGCCAAGTCATCATCGAAAGGGCGACTTGCGTCTCCTGGGCCGCGTTGACTAAAATGTTCAGCTGGACCTAAGTGGCAGAGGTGAGCCTTGGTACGCCGACATGCGCCTTTATAGAGTCCAGCAACATTGACCGTGACTGTCGAACTGGACGTATTTGTCGTTATTATGGGTAGAAATTTTTCCTTCATCAGAACACCTAAACCAGAGATGATCCGAAAAGAAAAAATGTCGTCAACGTTTTACATGAATGTAGTTGGTTGCCAGAAATAACGTTCACAGAAAGTTGAGTGAGACAAATGACATTAAAGGTCCCTGAGCTAGTGCTCTAGAGAGAATCCTCCGACACTCAGGTCAATTGTGGGTACAATCATAGTTTTATGTGGGAAAATATAGAGAAATTTTTGCCAATTTGTTGGTTATAGCTGTGATTTTCTTGCTTTGTAGTTGATTCAACCTCCCTTTCATGGGTCGTTTTCTCCCTTTTATATATCTCAGGAAACAAGTGCATGTTGAGGAGCTATACGTATTGCCTCGCTGGCTAGTCACACCTGCATAGTTGCTGCGTGACACCATGTGTCACTTTGCATGGCTAACGCTACTTGCTGGCAGATACCTGGTCTGACAGCTTGGCCGAACTGAGCAGAGGCGGCCGTGACCCTGATAGCGTGGCCGAGCAGCAAAGTTAGGGCAGTAAATTCTGAGCCGACCCGTAGCGAGTGGCTGGGCTGAGCAGGAGCGTCTAAGAGCCCAAAGTTACAAATGGGTATTGAGATTAAAACACTCTTTTCATGGCTGAAGACGCAGCTGCTGTTGAGTTGATCCAAACCGATATGCAACGGGAACTGGGTCTTCGCTCAGCTGGTCTGACATGATCGAGCCGACGTGACTGGTGCTTGGACTATTATCGCTGAGCCGAACAGCGGGTGGCCATGCTGACCATTCTTGATCATGCCGGGAGGATCCCGCTGGTAGTGTTTTCGAGAGCCGAGTCAGCATCGAAAGGGCGACCAGCGTCCCCATAACCGAGCTGACCAAAATGTTTAATTGGGCCTGAATGGCCAAGGTGAACTTTCGGATGGTGGCCTGCACCTTTATGGAGTCCATCAACGTTAATCGTGAGTGACTGAGCTGAACACACATGTCGTTATTATTGGTAAGAGTTTTGCCTTCATCACTCCTCCCAATCTCCATCTTTGCCGTCTCTCCCTCTCAATGACTCCATCCCTCCTCCCCTTGTCTCACTTTCCAATCAAACCAACTTTGCCTGCAAACCGCCTGAAATTGTTTCATCTACAGTATAATTTCTATGCTTCAAACTGAAAAATGGCCAGTGGTGTGCAAGTGTCAACGGCGACAGCATAACAGTCATAGTCGTCATTTTTGTAGCTTCAACGGCATAACCATATTTTCTTATTGTGCCAAAATTCAAATGCCTGCAATTATTTCTAGGACCTTTTCATCTTAAAGCTTGCTCACTTGTGTGGCCGCCTCATCGTCGGAATTCAAATAGTTGTCCTAGCTCCGCGACCCCCTCACACCATCCCCACCTCCACTCCCACAAATCCAGAAAGTCCTTGAGACACCCATGGCTCCCCTGCCCAGAAACTACACTTCTACATGCATTTCAGATTATATGAACTCTTAATTTAAAGGTTTCCACCATTTTATGTGATTTTATTTTTCCATGAGGATGTTCTGCACAAACTTGGATTGAGAAAATGGGTTGAAGATAATGGTGGAAGTTTTGACCCGAAAGAAATTTTGACCACCAATAAAAACAAGCCACGGTAGAACATGAAATACTGGGTTAAGAACACAGATACACCTCTTGCTTGGGTGGATGGTGCTCTGTTAATTTAACAAGCTATTTCCTATGATTTTAGAGGAATTTAAAGTTTGTCCCTTACTCCTCTTCATCGCACTCAAAAAATCATTAAGTAGGTGGGTGGGGGTGAGGGTGCGGGGGAGGGGGAGGGGCTACGATGGTGGAAGAGAGAGGGAGGAGGTAGTGGATTCGATGAAACAGAAAGGGAGTTGTTTTGGGGGGGGGGGGAGGGGGGGTTGGGAATAACCGGAGTGCGAGAAGGAGAGGAAGGAGGTAGTGGGATGCGGGAGAGAGATGGTGGAGATGGTGGAGGACCAGTCTACCGAGTGTGTAATTGTCTATTCATAAGCCCAGTTTAATTAAACAATTTAATGGTGATTTCAATGTAGTCTAATAGTATAAGTTCAAAATCGAGAAAATTAAATTAAAACATATGTCGAAGATGATTCATCAAACCATAAAATATGGAAAAAATAGTTTTCCTTAATTGAAAGAATTGATATTCCAGTCGTAATCATGGCCATGCAGTCCGGCGGTCGTCGCCGACAAAGCCATGAGAGTCAACCAACATATCTGGTTGGTTACAAAATTTCATTTGGCATGTTTACACTTTAACATAACATACACCGGAGCTATCGGTGAAATTGTCTTGAAGTGATGGATTCAAATTGGAGAAACAATATCTTTTCTAAAGTGTAAAGTAAAATTGCGTACAACAGATCGTGAAGCGATTCTATTTTTTTACGGATCCTGTGCAAACGCGGTGTACATCAGATCGCGAAGCGATCCGACTTCTTTTTAGACTCTGTGCAAACGCAGAAGTTTAGTGCACCAAAACGCTCTTTCATACTTTAACATAACATACACTATATATAACCGGAAGTCAAGTGTTGTGGTTTAACATTTTAACCTATAGGAGGGATTGTGATATGATTTTCCACATGAACTATTATTATTATTATTATTATTATTATTATTATTATTATTATTATTATTATTATTATTATTTGGTAATGGAGTTTATATCCAAATGTATCCATTGCATGATCTTGTGGAGTGGAACATCAATTCAAACAAATTAATGCCTTTTTGATATCTAGAGAAGTGACTAAGGTGCGAATCGTATATTGGATTCGCTAATAGTATTTTTCTCGTTTAGCGTAATGGTCTATTTTAATCATATATAATGGCGATTATTTGTTTAGCCTCCTCCATGTATAATTGTGGCATGTATTATTATGTATAAGGAAAAAGAGATAAAAAAAAGTGATTAAGGTTTATAGACATACAAGTATAGATCTAGATCTCCTCCACCGTAATGAAAACGATAACGCATGATCTAGCAATAGATGGAATCAGAAGAGTTGATGAGACTGGATAAAAAGTAACCGATAAAAGTCGTGATTCTAGGTAAGACGTTAATTCTGGCCGAACAGTAAATAAATCTCGCCCCATAAGTTAATGGATAAGGTTTACATGCTTAGATGACAAAGGTTAATTGGTTGAGGACGGCAGGCGGCCACCGTCTCACCGCCAAGGCAATTAAAAGTGGTTGTTATTAAAGGCATAGGTAGCCGCATATTATGTTACTTCCACAATCAGGACATGGCTGTTGATAGCAAATCTTGTCCCTATTATATATATGTTTTTCTTCAATAACTTGGAACAAAAGATGAAATTTCTCATCTCGCGAGTCTCTACCGTCTCAGTCTCAAGAAGCATCGTGGAAAATGTAAATCAGGAATCCAACAGCATCTTAGATTGAGTAAAGATTTACACAGTGACCCACACAAGGTGTTTCTGCAAATTAGGTCTTTGGCCTAGGAGCAGTTGAACATCCACATTGTGGGTGTCTCTGATTTCGAACTCTTAACCTTTTGGAGCAAATTCTAACCCGAATAATAACTGAACTAATTTATTTAGGCATCAGACTATATATTGTAATTTGTTTTATATTTATTCATACATTCCTTTAAAGGGTTTTGTAAATAGTATATATTGAGGAGACTAAAACATGAACCTTAAACTTATTTCACGGAGGAATGAAAAGTTACATCAACACAAATAAGAAAAGTGCTTTGATAGATAACCTCTTGTAGTTTTTCTGTGTTTTAACGATAATTACTCATTCAAGTCGTTAATTCTAATTTAATAGAACATCAACAAAGAAAATATTATATCAATAAAGGCTCAAAAAATCCAATATTGTAATAAAAGAAAATGGTGACATAATATTAAGTATGATGCAAGTGTTAAATATCAATAATAGTTAATTTTTTTGAGTTAGTAAAGACGAAAAGTTTGATTCATTTGACATTCAGTAGTACTTGTCTATAATGGCGTCTGGCCTGAAATGAACTGCACAAATTCAAGAGGTTACAAAATAAAAAAAATTACTCGATATCTTATTAATTAAAAACATAAATTTCTCTTTAAAAAACTAAAATTTGCGACAAACCATAATTGCTCTCACCATGCCTTCATTATTCGCCGAATGATACCCACATCATGACTTTCTTTTTTACTTCTTGTTGTTAAATATTCATTTGTGGCAGAATCACGACAGTTAAATGTGAATGATGTAGGGGAGAAATAACAAGTAGGATACAACACCTACAAGGATCAAGACAACCAACCAAAGTTTAACTCAATTTACCACAATTGATTCACCAAGCAAAGATCAATCTCACATCAAAACCATAAGTAAATTATGAAAGATAAAGCTTCAAACAACACAAGAGATTTATACGTGGAAAAACCCTTCAATGTGAAGGATAAAAACCACGGGACTTGTAAGGAGTCCACTTTTCTTCTTCTCTTATTATGAAAATTGAGGATAAAAACAGCCCACCACCAACAACATACATAAGAGACAACAATTGAGGGAGAACAAAAATGCAGAAATATCACCAAAATCGCAGCTGACACCAGCAGCGATTACGAACGATCCAGAGCTCGGATTCAAAAACTGAACGGTCAGAATGTAGCCCTATGTGTTCAAAAGAAGCTGTCCAAATTTCAGTAAAATCCAACGGTTGGATCTCCGGCGATCGTCAAAAATGTACAGGCTACCCAGAAAAACTCTGCACCCCGAAAATTCTCTCCCCCTCTCTCACTTTTCAACTCTCAGATGTTCTACAGTGCTCCCTTAATTTCAGCCAGCAAAAACAGCCTTATAGGGCTTCTAAGAGAAGCTATCAATACCCAAACCATTTGGGCTTCCCACAGTAAAATGATAGCTAAATGGGATGGACCCCAATAATACAACAATCTCCCCCTCCAGCCCAATTTGGGGAAAACATACGCAAAGCTCATCAAAATGACATACCTACAAGCTTGGAACAAAATTCAAGCTTGCTTCCTGGAACTACCTTTGTCAACATATCAGCGCCATTCTTGTTGGTGTGAATCTTCTTCAACTTCATTAATTGCTCTTCAATGACATCACGCAACCAATGATACCTCACATCAATATGCTTTGTGCGAGCATGGTACATGCTATTTTTGCTCAAATCCATAGCACTTTGACTATCACAAAATACAACATACTCCATTTGCTTCAAACCTAACTCTTGAAAGAAACGTTTCAACCAAAGCATTTCTTTGCATGCTTCCACAGCTGCTATATACTCTGCCTCGGTAGTAGACAATGCTACACACTTCTGTAGCTTGGATTGCCATGAAATGGCTCCCCCTGCAAATTTAAACAAGTAACCAGAGGTAGATCTTCTGTTATCAATATCACCAGCCATGTCAGCATCTGTAAATCCCTCAAGAATAGGCTCACCACCTCCAAAACACAAGCTCAATTTTGAGATGCCATGCAAATATCTCAAGATCCACTTTACAGCTTCCCAGTGAACCTTGCCAGGATTAGCCAAGAATCTGCTAACCAATCCAACAGCATGTGCTATATCTGGTCTTGTACACACCATAGCATACATCAATGAACCAACAGCAGAGGAGTAAGGAATATGTGACACTTTCCTTCTCTTTCTCGGTAGTAGGACAACACCGCCTACTCAACTTGAAATGACCTGCAAGTGGTGTATTAACTGGCTTGGCATTCTTCATATTGAACCTTTCAAGCACCCATTCAATATACTTCTCTTGTCACAGCCAAAGCTTACCGGATTTTCTATCACGAACAATTTCAATGCCAAGAATTTGCTTTGCAGGACCCAAATCTTTCATATCAAAGGACTTTGACAAATCCTCTTTCAACCTGCGAATCATCTCAACATCTTGTCCCACTATCACATATCGTCAACATACAAGCAAAGGATAATGAAGTTACCTTCAGAGAACTTTCTAAAATAAACACAAGGATCTGCAGAAGTCCGCTTGTATCCATTAGTACTCATAAAGGAATCAAACTCGCGGTACCATTGCCTTGGTGCCTGCTTGAGTCCATAGAGACTCTTTTTCAACTTACAAACAAAATTCTCCTTTCCTTTGACTTTAAATCCTTCCGGCTGCTCCATGTAAATCTCCTCATTCAAATCACCATGTAAAAAAGCAGTTTTTACATCAAGTTGTTCAATTTCAAGATCCAAACTGGCAGCTAGTCCCAAAATTATACGAATGGAAGTCATCTTTACCACTGGTGCAAAAATCTCATCAAAGTCGATGCCTTTCTTCTGGCGGCATCCCTTCACCACTAGTCTTGCCTTCCGTCTCACTAGCTTGTGGCCATCTTTCTTGTTCTTAAACAACCACCTGTTCTTCAAGACTTTCTTCTCTTTTGGACGCTTCACCAAGTCATATGTTTCATTCTTCTTCGAAGAATCCATCTCTTCTTGCATAGCCTTGAGCCAATGGTCTTTGTCTGGATGTGACAACACCTCTTGAAAGCTCTCAGGCTCCCCCTCATCTGTGATTAGGATATAATCTGAACTAGGATAAAGTCTTGAAGGTTGTCGAACTCGGGTTGATTTTCTAAGTGTTTGCTCTTCCACCTGTGGGCTGAATTGCTCCCCTTGATTAGAAGACTCTCCATGTTCAATATTTCATCTTCATTTTCAGGTTGTGGTACAACAATTTCTGGTTGTACTTCTTCAACATGGTCATGTTCATGAATGGTGTCATGACCATCCTCGGGAGCATCACCCGTTTGTTGATCATCTGGAACAGAAATAGGAGACATATCAGTAGCATCATGAGAGAAATCAGTAGAATAAGTCTTTCCAGCACCTAAGAGATGAAAACCCATCTCGTGCTCATAAAAGACAACATCTCTACTCTTCACAACTTTTTGCTTTGCTAGATCATAAAGTCTGTAACCAAACTCTTCATCACCATATCCAACAAACACACAAGGAGAAGTCTTGAAATCAAGCTTCAATCTCTGTTCCTTCGGTACATGCATGAAAGCCTTGCATCCAAACACCCTCAAATGAGAATAAGAGGGATCTTTCTCGAACCAAACCCTCTCAGGAATCTCAAACTCCAAAGGAACTGATGGTGCTCTATTATCAAGCACACAGCGGTTCCAACTGCTTCTCCCCAAAACGACTTAGGAAGATTGGACATCCTAAGCATACATCTCACTTTTTCAACAATAGTTCTGTTCATCCTCTCGGCAATACCATTGTGTTGTGGGGTACCAGGTTCTGTTCTTTCATGCCGAATGCCATATCTTGAGCAATATGATTTAAACTCATTTGAAGTGTATTCACCTCCATTATCAGTTCGAAGACGCTTCAATTTGCAATCTTACTCCCTTTCCACCATGGCATGAAACTTCTGAAAGATACCAAACACATCGCTTTTGTTCTTCATCATATAAACTCAAGTTCTTCGAGTAGCATCATCAATAAAAGTAACAAAGTATTTGTTACCACCAAGTGATTCCACCTCTATGGGACCACACACATCAGAGTAAACCAACTCTAGCTTCACTTTCTTTCTTGTGGATCTCTTCGGAAAAGAAACTCTATGTTGCTTTCCTGCTAAACAATGATCACAAGGCTCAAGAGAGATGGTAACATCAGCAGGAATAAGAGACTTTCCAGCCAGCAACTTTATACCCTTCTCACTGACATGCCCCAATCTTTGGTGCCATAAGTTAGGTGAAGTTTTCTCCTCAACAGCATTCAACTCACTAGTACACACTTTCAAGTGTGTCTTACACAAGGTGCAGCAGAGCTTGCCACGAGCAACAGTCAAGGAACCCTTAGACAATTTCCATTTACCCTCACCAATAGTGTGCTTGTAACCTTCTTGATCAAGTACATTAGCAGACAATAAATTGAGGCGTAAATCTGGAATGTGGCGAACATCTCTCAATGTCAAATAGCACCCAACACTGGTTTGTACTCGAATATCTCCACTTCCAACAATACTAGCTGAACTCTGGTTTTCCATCTTCACACTACCAAAATCTCCAGCTCGGTAGTCAATAAAGTACTCCTTAACAGGAACACAATGATAAGAAGCCCCAGTATCAACAAGCCATTCAGAATCAGAATTGTCAACATGACAACAATCCCCAGTAGTACAAATCAAAGAAACAGAATCATCTGAAGTAGAAGCTGTCGCAGCTGTATTCTTGTCCTCACCCTCTTTGTGATGATCATTTTTCTTCTTTTGCTGATCTCTTTTCAACTTATAGCAAAATTTTTGAATATGTCCAGGTTTGCTACAATAGTGACATATCGTGGGTTCTCTTCCATCCTTAGACTTGGACATGTACTTTGACTTGCCACGCCCCTTGGGACATCTACTCTTGCTTCTTCCTCTATTCTCTACCACAAGTGCCTGTGAAATATCAACACACATCTCCTTTCTTCTAACCTCTTCGTTGAACATGCTCTCTTTAATGACATCCAATGAAAGCGTACGATCTGGAGCTGAGTTGCTGATGGACACAACCAAGGTTTCCCAACTGTCCGGCAGAGAACTCAATAGGAATAAAGCACGCAACTCATCATCAAGAACAATCTTCATCACAGTCAACTTGTTAATGATATCTTGAAAGTCACTTAGATGCTCAGAAACTGACTTCCCTGGCTTCAACTTGAGATTAACAAGTCTCTTAATCAATGAGGCCTTGTTGTGAGCAGTCTTTCTTTCATAAAGACCCTCTAATTTTCTCCACAACTCAAGTGGCTCAGTCTCTTGGGACACATGATTGAATATGCTAATGTCAATCCACTGTCTAATTGTTCCCAAGGTCTTTCTCTTTAGCTTTTCCCATTCTTTATCCGACATCTTCTCTGGTTTGGTGGGCGTGTCATCTTTCTTGGTTTTATCCACATCAATTGGGTCAAACAAATCTTTACAGTATAGCAAATCTTCCATCATCGGACGCCAAATGGAATAATTGGTTGATGTCAATTTAACCATAGAATGATTTCCAGATTCCATATCTACGGTTTAACCAAATTCTCTGATACCAGTTGTAGGGGAGAAATAACAAGTAGGATACAACACCTACAAGGATCAACTTCAAGACAACCAACCAAAGCTTAACCCAATTCACCACAATTGATTCACCAAGCAAAGATCAATCTCACATCAAAACCATAAGTAAATTATGAAAGATAAAGCTTCAAACAACACAAGAGATTTATACGTGGAAAAACTCCTTCAATGTGAAGGATAAAAAACCACGGGACTTGTAAGGAGTCCACCTTTCTTCTTCTCTTATTATGAAAATTGAGGGTAAAAACACCCAAATCAGTCTACAGTGATGTTACAGCCCACCAACAACAACATACATAAGAGACAACAATTGAGGGAGAACAAAAATGCAGAAATGTCACCAAAATCGCAGCTGACACCAGTAGCGATTACGAACGATCCAGAGCTCTGATTCAAAAACTGAACAGTTAGAATGTAGTCCTATGTGTTCCGAAGAAGCTGTCCAAATTTCAGCAAAATCCAACGGTTGGATCTCCGGCGATCGTCAAAATTGTACAGGCTGCCCAGAAAAACTCTGCACCACGAAAATTCTCTCCCCCTCTCTCACTTTTCAACTCTCAGATGTTCTACAGTGCCCCCTTAATTTCAGCCATCAAAAACAGTCTTATAGGGCTTCTAAGAGAAGCTATCAATACCCAAACCATTTGAGCTTCCCACAGTAAAATGATAGCCAAATGGGCTGGACCCCAATAATACAACAAATGATTGAAGTGACAATTTATATTTATTTTTTTTTATAAAAGATGATGTTTCATTTCATCAAACAGCCATAACAGGTGAATGTTAGATACGATGTATATATATCGATCCATTGATATTTATATTGAGACATTGCAATTAGAAAGATGTAAGTTCGAACTAGTAGGCGTACAGCGTGGGTGTAATACTTCTACCTAGTCAATAGTGACTTTGGATATAATATTCGTCTCAAAAGATTGCTGGCTCAGTTGGTAGCGGGCATCTATGGACTGTCTACTAAAAGTCTTATCAATTTAAGAAATTGTTAAAATCTTTATTTACATCTTTTACAAAACTCATTAAGACTAAATCAATAGAAATTTCGGAATCAGGATATGATTTTTTGTGAACGACTCACAGTCATTCCAAAACACATCCTAGCTTACCACTGTTAAGCCATGACTGATTTGGAATGCGCATCAGTATTCAACGCTCTTGAAATCCAGCTAACCCGTCGCTTCAATTTCATTTCAGACCGTAATTTAGGTAATATGTTATAACAAAAACGTCACTCTGATTACATTTATCGTCAATCCGGTTAGATCCGCCACATACAATTTATTTATTTTAGCTTCTCACCTATCACTTCTCAATAATTTAACAACTACAAAAATAGCTTCACCACTCCTTTTTCAACTGCTCTTTTATCATATATCCTCCATCTCTTTCTCAGTCTTCAGAATTTCAATTCTAGAATTGGTAATCACTTGGTGAACTACACACGTCGAAAGCAAAATTAGCTAGCATTGACTGTAGATTTTAGCATGCATTCACTACAAGTTATTTCACACTTTCATATTCTCTTTCTAAAAAAGTATTAGGCTGACCTGACCAAGCGTCGAGCTAAGCTGACTCCACTGGATTGACTGACCTGGCCAAGCGCCAAGCTGAACTGACCTTACTGGATTGACATGCATCACTTGTAATCTGATTCTTTTGCCGAGCTGACCTGACGTAGTCCAGCTCGGAAATCCCAGCTTGACAACCTGACACAGTCCAGCTCGGCGATCCTGGCTCGGCACTCGGATAGAGATGGCGAGCATCTGTAGTTATCTGATTGGTGAATCTGATTGATTCGTCATTAATGATATCTACAATTGATTTGACTTGTATTTATCTGTTGTCTTAATTGATAGTGATTGATTAGATTAGCATTAATAGTGATTAGATTAGTTCGGATATTTTGGATATATCCTTCCATTTGTAACTCTATAAATTGAGGTAATGAAATACAGAAAGACAGATTTGAGGTGTCAATTCATCATTTACATGGTATCAAAGCGAGGTTTGACTCCCTCTGTTTGAACGACCCGGCACTTCTTCTCACTATGGCTGCTGAATCATCTCGACCGCTTCTTCTATTGGCCCATGAGCTCCCTACTCAGCCCCCTTCACCAGAGGCAGTTTCGCCTGCACTTACCGAGGTGACACCTCGGATCTCAACCCCAACACTTGGCCGAGGTCACCGAGTGAAGAAACCTCCAGTTCGCCTTGACGATTATGAACTGAACTCTGTCAAGTATAACCCCTCAGCCGCCTTGCCCACATCATCCCCTCAGTCAGGTACTTCGTACTCTATTCATAACTTTTTTTTGTACTCACCTCTTTTCGCCCACCCATAGGGCGTTTCTTGCTACCATCACAATTTCTGCAGAACCCCAAATATATTCTCAAACCGTTCAACACACAGAATGGCGTACCACCATGCAAGACGAGATACGGGCCCTGTAAGACAATCACACCTGGACACTTGAATCATTGCCACTGGGTAAGAGAGAGCTATTGGCTGTAAATGGATCTATAAGATCAAATACACTCCGATGGCACTGTCGAATGCTAGAAACATCGCCTTGTTATCCACGGTAATCGTCAAATTGAAGGGACTAATTACATTGAAACATTTGGTCCCACAGCCAAAATGGTTACGGTTCGTGTCCTTCTCGCGCTTGCTGTTGTTCGCTGGTTTGTCACATGTCAAATGGATGTTTGGCATGCTTTTCTCCATGGTGACCTGACCGAGGAAGTCTATATGAAGCTACCTCTTGGCTTCGCTCCAGTTGACTCAACTAAAGTTTGTCGCCTTCGTAAATCATTGTATGGGCTTAAACAAGCCCCTCGGTGTTGGTTTGCAAAGTTTTCCCATGCTCTCCGAACTTATGGCTTTGTCCAGTCGTATTCTGATTACTCATTGTTCCGCTATATTCGCGGTACTATTGAACTCTATCTTCTTTTCTATGTTGATGATCTTATCATTGTTGGTAATTCTCAATCTGCTCTGGATGTACTTAAGGCTTATCTTAGTCGTTGCTTCCACATGAAGGATCTCGACCCTCTTAAGTACTTTATTGGTCTCGAAGTTGCCCACAGCCGAGCTGGCCTTTTTGTCTCCTAACGCAAATATTCACTTGACATTATTAGTGATTGTGGCTTAATGGCTTCCAAGCCTTCGGCTATACCGCTCGAACAACAACATAAGCTCTCACAGTCCTCCAGCTTGATATTGGATGATCCATTGCCGTATCGACTTCTTGTTGGACGACTGGTATATTTGTCAGTCACCCGTCCTGAGCTTTCCTATGCTGTGAAAACATTAGCCCAGTTTATGCAAACTCCCCGTATAGATTATTGGCATGCTGCTCTCAAAGTTGTTCGATATTTCAAGGGTCATCCGGGTCAAAGGATCATCTTTCCCTTAACCAACTCTCTTCGCCTGACTGCTTATTGTGACTCTGATTAGGCTACTTGTCCTCTCACTCGACGTTATCTCACTGCCTACTTTATTCTGCTCGGCACAACACCCATTTCATGGAAGACTAAGAAACAACCAACAGTCTCCAGATCTTCAGCCGAGGCAGAATATCGTGCAATAGCCTACACCACGTGTGAACTCAAATGGCTTCAAGGTCTTCTTCGTTTCTTCTGTTCTCCCCACCAGGGTCCAATCACACTCTTCACCGACAGCCAGTCGACGCTATATTTGCGCACAATCTAGTCTCTCATGAGCGTACCAAGCATATTGAAGTCGACTGACATTTCCTACAAGATGCAGTTCTCGATGAATTCATTCTCCCACGCATGTTTCAACATCTCTTCAACTGGCGGACATTCTACCAAATCTCTTGGCATTCGGCAGTTTTTCTTTCTTTTGTCCAAGTTGGGTGTTTCGGATCTCCACGCGCCAACTTGAGGGGGGTGTTAGGCTGACCTGACCAAGCGTTGAGCTGAGCTGACCCCACTGGATTGACATGCATCACTTGTAATTTGATTCCTTTGCCGAGTTGACCTGACGTAGTCCAGCTCGGCAATCCCAACTTGGCAACCTGACGCAGTCCAGCTCGGCGATCCTAGCTCGGCACTCTGATAGAGATGGTGGGCATCTGTAGTTATCTGATTGGTGAATGTGATTGATTCGCTATTAATGTATTTATCTATTGTCATAATTGATAGTGGTTGATTAGATTAACATTGATAGTGATTAGATTAGTCCGGATATTTTGGATATATCCTTCCATTTGTAACTCTATAAATTGAGGTAATGAAATAAAGAAAGGCAGAATTGAAGTTCCAATTCATCTTTTACAAAAACAAATAAAATATTTTCTTATAGAGGCCTATTGTGCGAGATAAATAGACTGACATACTACCAGCTCTCGACAAAATAGAAGCCAGATATTTTTAGCAATAGCAATAGCAATTGAAATTTTCTTCTTTAAAAGGATTTCTTTAGGGTGTAAAGAAACGGGAATCTCATCAATATATACATCATTTGACAGGATTTTGTAAGTAATGTTATTTACACTATTATCGGTCGATATGTCTTCTGGGACTGCGTCATCATGTGACGTATGTTTTCTTTAGTTTCAAGTGTACAACATAGTTTCTTTGTCGTATAAACGTGTATAAAGTTGGCTGGTAAAGACGCAATGTTCTAAGTTACACCCAGACTTGTTGACATTTGGTTCCGTAAATTTCATTGTTGTCTGACGTGTGACTTATATCAAGTTCTTCAAATTAAATTATTTGGTATAAATGTTTTACACACAATGTATCTTATATCTATCAGAACGTGTGTAAGTTTTCTAAATTAATTTATTAACCTTTAATTTATTATGTATTATTAATATATTACTTTTATTGGTTAGTTTACAAAAGTAATTATAGATGTAAGCATAAGTTAATAAATGAGTTATAAAAGTTCACTGCATCAAAAGTGGAGTAAAACTAACCGTTGGAAGACAATAGGCGGCCACCGGCTCACCGCCATGGCATTAAGCAAATGGTTGTTTATGGTTTGCCCACCGAGTTCTTTTTTACTCCTCCATACGTGGGACATAATTTTCATTTACAAGGGAATCATGCACAAACTTTTTAAATTGGCTATGATTATTATATTGTAAATATCAGTTGATCATACAATATGTCGTAATTTTTATTATGGTCATCAGGAAACACTAATGTGTAGTTGCTACATCTGACTCCTTCATAACATGTTATAGACGGAAGCTTCTAAATCAATGAGTAATGTTGTTGTTGTATACGTAGGACATAAAATTATAACTTTGATTTTTCATTTTAATCATTATAAGTGCTACGAGTTTTATAACAAAGTATCAGAGACGACAAAAAGATAACAACATACTTATGTCATGGAAAAGAAAAAGAAAAATAAAAATAAATAAAGAAAAAGTTGTTGACACGTCACAATTGCGGCCACTATAGTTGGGGCGAAAGGATATCAACATTTACAAATGTTCTTTCCGCTTTTTGTTCGAGGTTTAAGACATATTTTTTTGGATACCTTAGCTTTCTGCAAAGTCTAGAGAAAAAATGAATCGTTTTACAATCTGATTTAAGTAGTTTTATTTTATATTTTGTGTAAAAAGTTATTTCGTAATTCGAACTCATAACTTTAAACTCATAAAACAATAACATTTTAAATTGGTTCAATATCCGTCTTTTTTCAATAATGATAGTAAGTGGTTCATGTGTGAATTATTGAAGTGGGCAAAATATATTTTATTTTAGGTTGACACCTATATGTTATCCCCCTCCCAATCATTCAATCAAACAGTCGAGAAATACCCATTTAGCTTCATCATTCCTTTTACACAGCTGCTCTTTTGTCATTTCTTCTTCATAGTAGTCTCTTTTTCTCTCTCTCTCTCTGCAGAATCTCATCCGAATCCGCAATCAAGCCTTCTTCTTCTACTCCACCGCTTCCTTTAAGAGCTTCAGAATAACTGGGATCGCTCTTTTGTTTTCCTATTTCCAATTTGAACAGAAATATTCTTGAAGATGATGGAATTATTAGTACTTGGGTCCACAGGAGTAGTGATATTTCTTCATGGAATAAACTTCTTCTTCCAAGCACTCTTTTCCCATCCTGCTTTCCGTTCTCTCAGGTAATCCTATTGATCTGTTCCTCTCTTTTCCCCCCCAGAATTTCCAGATTATGGATGCCTTCTTTTGTTGGATTTTTTTTTACTGGATTTATCAGATTTAATATTTTTTTTTTCTGTAGTTCCTATCTATTAAATAAGAACTCATTCTGATTACTAATTAAGGTAGCTAATAATGATTTCTCACAATTATGTAGAAGCTAAGCTTCAGTTATACTTTGTTTTCAATGGTAACTTTTGTGTCTATGTTTCCATTTCCTGCACTAGTACATAGTAGTGTTCCTGATTTTCTTCGATTTGAGGACGAAAATACAATTAATAATTTCAATGTTTCCGCTAAAATTTTCGTTCATATCAAATTTCTTGGATATCATAAAATCCTGTTTTGATGATAATATCAATTGCATGATTGATGAATGGAGGAATATTGCCAGATTCAATTCCTTTTTCTAGATTAAGAAGCTTACAAGATTTCCACCTTTTATGGGATAGTTTGGATTCATTAACATACGGAAAATGAGAAAATAATGTATGATTTCCCATTACCTTAAACCATGCTCCTTTTTCCTAGTAAATTTCAGTTTCCGTATATATTTCTATTTAAAATTATTTATTTTTCTATCCAAATGATCCTTTTAATAATGTATTGCCATCTTGTGGACTCAGTTTTTTGGCAGGAGTCAGCTGGTAATCAAAGATCAAAGTTGGAGCAATCGCAGCATATCATAGGGGATTTGCTTATATGAAGGAAATCTATGGAAGTAGAAAAGTGTCGGAACAAATGACATTATGTAAAATTTTTTTCGGTATATATATATAATGATTATAAAATATGCTTTTCTTCTTTATGCTCCTGGGACATTATGAGTAATAAATTAATTAAGAAGGTGAGATTTCTGTTGAACATTATTGCTTTTTTCTGATGAGGATAGTCTCTTATACAAAGTCCAAAGTAAGAATTTGTATAATACAAAGCCTGCGTACATCTAATCTTTCTCATGAGGATAGTCTCTTGTACAAAGTCCAAAGTAAGAATTTGTATAATACAATGCCTGCGTACATCAGATCGGCGAAGCGATCCGATCCCTTCAAGCAAACGCGGAGGCAACTTCTTTTTTTATAGCCGCGTTTGTTCTCTCATCCGGCAGCTGGCAAGATAAGTAATGCATTAGTTATCTGGACTTGAGTCATTTAAAGATTTGCTGGTGGTTAAGTCCACTACTAAACGTCATGCTAATCAACAACGAAACCAATCCGGATTTCCTGGATGATAATGAGGGCTCGTCCCATTCTGATCTCCGGATCATTGCAGATGCCACCTTTGAGAAACCAAGCCTAAGAGGACCCTTTTTCATACCTAGATTTCGGACCTAAAACCATGCTTTGGTAACGATAAAAGCTGACTCATCAAGCCGTCCACCATGGTATTCTTGGAGCTGTACGTACATGAGAGAATGAACTCCGCTTGACTGGCTCATAGTAGCCTCGTTCTTGGGGCTCTTGTAGCCAATTTCCTGAATCCACCTGCATACTGATCAGTTAGGGACCAACAAGAAATTAGCTTCTTCTTGAACTAACTCGCCTATCAACATGTTAACTCCTTTGAGACCTATGCATGAAGATCTTCAAAGAGAAAAACAGAGCTTTCTGGATGATTATACCCTCCAGAAAACATTTGGTTCCATAAGATAGTTTGATCAAATGAAATCAAAGAAAAACATTGTGCAATTACCAGCTTTTCAGTCTCAAATGTTACATGGATGGTCAGACTAAACAAAGATGAGAGCACTCAGATGGTACACCAGAGGTGGTCAAGCTGTAAACAAAGAAAAAGATCCCGAATATATTTTTACTATACAACAACAACCATACCCAGTATATTCCAATAACAGAAAAAGTTAACGCTAGGGTCTAGGGAGGGTGATAGGCAGGCAAGCACTACCTCCATCCCAAGGGATAGAAAGCAGACTTTCAGTGAGACCCCCGACTCTTATGTACCTATATAGATGACACAATAATAGAGATATGATGTGCTAGTGTACTAGTGAAGGGATTTAGTAAACACAAGTAGAAGTGCTTCCAACATTGAAACAAACATAACTGTGTATATGTACAAATAATAAAATAGAAAGACAAAAACAAAAAAATGTAAAGTGAACCTGAAGTGTAGTATCTAAGGCCGTAAGTGTACTATAAGGTGCCTCTATACCCTGTATAAACCTCCTTAACCTTAAGCCTCTACTTCTATAAACTCCTATCCCGTACTATGTCCTGCTATACTATACCATGTCCTGAGAGAATATGTTTTTACTATATGTGAAACAAATGTTTCTCCTTAGCTGTTCAGTTGCCAATTCTCTCAAGTTATATATGCATATTTATTATGGCCGAAAAATATATATATATATATATATATATATATATATATATATAGTAGATATATGTATACATAAATGTTAACAAATAAGAAAAAAAAATAATAATAAAAATGATAATAATGAAAAGGTGATGATGATAATAGAGATAATTATAAACTAATAGTGTTAGAATCACATTAGGAAACCTAAACCAAAACCAAATGGGAAAACCAAATAAATCTACTCTAACCCCTCACCATATATACACGCTTATACGCATAGCTACACACACACACACACAAAAAAAAACGCACGGCTTAGAGAAAAAAAAAGAGAGAGAGAGAGAGAGAGAGAAGAGAGAAAAGAGAGAAGAAGAAGGGAGGCGAGGCTCCGAACCCAAGTGTTACTCCGTCGGATTTGTTGTGTTATCGTCAAACGAGGTAGGTGCCTCTTCCCCCCTCAAATGGGTACGATCCTTGCATGCTTAGATGATATTGTATGTGATTCTCTGTTTTTATTTTTATTTTATTTGCTTAAAATATTGATTTGTATCCGTTTATATTTGGAAAAGCATGAGGTAACTGTTTAATTGCTGCTATTTGCTCGTATGAATGTGAATTTGACGGTATGATTGGATTAGGGCGGAAATACTTTTGATTTAACCCAAAAGATTAGGGATTTGACTAGTTAGGAATGTTTAAAATTTAGATTTGGCCTTGAAATAATTTCATATAGCCTGGAAATAGAGAAAAATTGAATCGGGGAACGAAAACGCCACCGGGAGGGTGGCGCGTGGGCCTCACGCGCCGCCGGAGGCGGCCGAGAGTGGGCCTCACGCGCCGGGCGTGAGCTGCACGCGCCGGCTGGGCGAAAAAAAAAAGGGAAAGAAACCGCGGACCGGGCTGGCCTGTTGGCGCAGCGGACCGGGCCAAAACCTTAACGGGCCGCGGCTGCAGGACCAGGCCCAATTATATATATTATTAAAAAAAAAGAGGGCGGCCCGCTAACGGACCGGGCCGGATGGCCAGCGGACCGGACCCGAAGGCAGGCCGGCCCACTATCCATAAATTAAAAAAAAAATAAAATAAAAGGAAAAGGGGGACAGCGAACGCGGGCCGGGCTGGAGCAGGTGAACGCGGGCCGGGCTGGAGCAAACGGTTATACCCGACCCGCCAGAAAGAAAAGGAAAAAAAAAGAATTTTGAGAATTTTAATAATTCTGTAAATTTAGAAATTAGTAAATAAATCATTTTAAATTCCAGAAAAATACAATTAAATATCCGAAAATTCCAAATAAATTCCAGAAAATATAAAAAGTCAAAATTAAATTATTTTCACTTAAATTCTGAATTTTGATAAATGTAAGTAATTAAAAATAATTGGTAATAAATAGAATTAAATAAGGGAAAATTAGTAGAAAATTCTAGAAAATTAATACAAGCCAAGGAAAAATAAAAGGAATGCTAAATAACCACTTTCCAATATTCGTAAATTTTATGAAGCCAAATATTGAGTGCCGGAGTTGGTAAGGATGGGCGTACGGGCCCCAGACGACTAGTGTTGAGTGCCGGAGTTGGTGAGGATGGGCGTACGGGCCCCAGGCGATTTTGTTGTTGCATTCATGGCACGTGCATTGGGAGTGGGCTGAGATGTACGGGTCTCAGACGCTCGAGTGAAGAGGACCATGGTGTACGGGCCATGAGTATGTGATTATGATGGATCATGGTGTACGGGCCATGGATATTTGGTTATGGTGGATCGTGGTGCACGGGCCACGGGCATCGGTTGGGGTGGATCGTGGTGCACGGGCCACAGGCATCCGCAAGGGTGGATTGTAGTGCACGGGCTACAGGCATCCAGTCAATCCCGGGATCATGCATTGCATATAGGTCTAGGGCATATTGCATGACATGATTCTTGTTGCGTGTGACACGTTAATTGAGCATGCATCACGTACTTGCGCATTTTTATGTGGAGTGCTTTACTTACCGCATTTACTTTATCTTATGCAAGTTATCTTATATTTGTGTGCTATGTGTTATATCATGTTTATGTGTTATGTGGCTATATCATTTCGGTATGTACGTTTTGTATTTGTTTGAGGCGGGCATCTACTGGGTGATTTCTGTCACTCACCCCTACTTCCCAGGTGAGCCGGATGAGGACTACGAGCATATCTTCATTGAGGACGGGACGGACATAGCAGAGTGGGCTGGTTGAGAGCTGCGGCTAGGATATGAGGGGACGCTGCAGCTGTTTTGTTCTTATTTATATTTTGAGGATTTCCACACACTACTTTACTATTTTATTTCCAGAGTTTTATTTAGCAATGTAATGATGGTTATTGAAGTTTAATATATGCTAATGGGTTACGTTTCCGCGAAAAAAATTCTACGTCATCTTTGACAAGTAAGAGATTGATTCAACGCTTTGTATTCTCCTTAGTGAGATACGGCGGGTGCACTGTTCCCGATGTTAGGGCTCGGGAGCGGGGCGCTACAGGTGGTATCAGAGCCGAGGCTTCAGATCCGCCTCGGAAACGCAGGATTAATTAGAACACTTAGACATAAGCTACGATTTTACCCCTAATAAACAAAGTAGACTTAAGGAATGATTTTAGACCTAAGTTGTGATCGGGTTATGGGAGGTGTGTGCCGATGGTGAGCTTTTCTTGTTTAAAATATTCGACTTATCCGCATTCCACCATTCAACTTCCATTGACTAATTTGATTTCGACTCATGAACTTGGATTTCAGAAAATGCCTCCACGACGAGACCCGGCTGGTAACAACGGCGATGATCAGCAGGGTCAGGGGGCCATTCCCCAGGTACTGGCAGACACGCTGGCCACTCTGACTGCCTTGGTGGCCCAGCAGCAGGTGCAGATGGCCCACCTGCAACAACAGCAGGAACAAATGCAGCAACAGCAGCAACAACCGCCACAAACACCACCACCACTACCACCGCCACCACCACCACCTCAGGGGCTTCGATTCTTTTACCGGGAGATGCAGCACTCCCGGATATCTATGTTCAGGGGTACCACCCGACCGGAGGAGGCAGAGATTTGGCTCAAGAACGTATCTGAGCAGCTGAGGTTATTAGAGGTTCCGGATGACCTGAAAGTGGATGTGGTGGTACCATTTTTGGAGGGCGACGCAGAGCGATGGTGGCAGGGTGTGATGCGCAGACGGACCACACCGCCGACTTGGGCCCAGTTTAGGGAGGAGTACAAAAGGCACTACGTTCCTGAGAGTGCCATTCAGAGGAGGATGACAGAGTTTCAGCTCCTGACCCAGGGGTCTATGACTGTTGATCAGTATTCTGAGAGATTTCATGCGCTTGGGAGATACATGCCTGCCATCATGGACGACGAGAAGGCTAAGATGTTTAAATTCGAGACGGGTTTGAGCTCACGCATTCAATCACTGATTATATGTGCCCAGCCTACCACTTTCGAGGGATTGCTAGAGGTGTGTCGTAAGGTCGAGGGTGACCTTGCGAGGGTTGCATCGGCCGACAGGGCCAAAAGATCGCGGGAGGAGTTCCGTTCAGGGAGATCAGGGAGATGGTTAAAGATTCCGCGCCGACATCCGACTGGGCGATTTTTCGGGCCACCACAGCAGGGTCAGGGATCGGCGACTCGGCCACTGATGATCGAGGGTGCTACAGCGACGGCAGCGCAACCACTCAGGGCGGTTGGACCGCCACCCCCAGCATGTGCTCAGTGTGGTCGTCCGCATAGGGGACCGTGTTGGAGAGCTCAGCAGGTTTGCTATAATTGCGGCAAACAAGGACATTATGCTAGAGAGTGCCCCACACCGGCACAAGCACCTCTGCCACAGGGTCAGACGCAGCAGAGAGGAAAAGGAAAGACCAACGCTCGAGTGCATGTCATGACAGACGCTGAGCTACAGGAGGTCGGAGACGTAGTCACCGGTACGTTTAAATTTAAGCAATTATTATTTTAAAATCTTAAACATATACCTTCTCTTGGTTTTGATGATTTATGCTACGTGAATAACTACGAACCTTGTTAGGGGAAATATTAATTAACCAAGTCCCAGCATATGTTCTATTCGATAGTGGTGCTAGCCACTCATTCGTTGCTAGGAGATTTGCCAAGAACCTAGGTATCCTACCAGAACGGCTAGAGATTCCATATCGTGTTCAAGCCGCCGGGGATCAAGTGTTAGTATCTCATTACCAGTACAAGGATTGCCCGTTGGAGATTAATGAGCTTGAGTTCTCCGCCACTCTGATTCCGATCCAGATGCAAGATTTCGACATTATTCTGGGCATGGACTTCATGGCGAAATACAGTGCTAACATCGACTGCCGCCAGAGACAGGTCAGTATGCAGACACTAGATAAGAAAGAGACCGTCTTCCAGGGGGATGTCAAATTGAAGAAGTCCTCCAGGAAAATCTATATCACGCAGCACAGGCTTCTCGGGCGTTAAAGAAAGGAGCCGAGGGTTTTCTTGTGTATGCTCTAAATGCCAGTGCTGAGACGCCATCGATTGAGGATATTCCAGTGGTACGAGATTTTAAGGATGTTTTTCCCTACGAGTTACCAGGTTTGCCACCGAGCAGAGAGGTAGAGTTCGAGATCGATCTCGTACCTGGAGCCGAGCCGATCTCGAAGGCACCATATAGGATGGCACCAGCAGAGTTAAAAGAACTTAAGGAGCAGTTGCAGGAGCTACTGGACAGAAAATTTATTAGGCCTAGTGTTTCACCCTGGGGAGCACCAGTATTGTTCGTGAAGAAAAAAGACGGTACTATGAGACTATGTATCGATTATCGTGAGCTGAACAAGATCACAATAAAGAATAAATACCCACTACCAAGGATCGACGACCTATTTGATCAATTGAAGGTAATGTCTTTAATAAATTATTGTGAATTCGGTTACTTGGTATATCAACTGGTGTACAACGAAAAAAAAGCATGCAGGGTGCCAGGGTATTCTCGAAGATTGACTTGCGATCAGGCTACCATCAGCTAAAGATTAAGGCAGAAGACATAGCAAAGACTGCGTTCCGCACTCGATATGGGCACTACGAGTTTCTTGTAATGCCCTTTGGACTAACGAATGCGCCTGCGGCTTTCATGGATCTGATGAACACAGTATTCAGGGAGCAGTTGGACCATTTTGTGGTGGTGTTCATCGACGACATCTTGGTGTACTCGCCTAATGAGGAGACTCATGCTGAACACTTACAGGAGGTATTGGGGACTCTCAGAAAGAAGAAGTTGTACGCTAAGTTCAGTAAGTGCGAATTCTGGTTGAAGAGTGTGACCTTCTTGGGTCACGTAATCTCTGAAGAAGGTATTTCGGTTGACCCAAAGAAGATAGAGGCGATCACAGAATGGTCACGACCTACTAACGTCACTGAGGTACGCAGCTTTCTTGGCCTTGCCGGTTATTATCGCAAGTTTGTGGAGGGATTTTCGAGGATTGCAGCACCACTGAGTCGACTGACTCAGAAAAAGACTAAGTTTGTATGGACCTCCGAGTGTGAGAAAAGCTTTGCAGAGTTGAAGCAGAAATTGACGACTGCACCAGTGTTGGCGCAACCCTCCGGTACTGAAGGATTTGTCATCTACAGCGACGCCTCGAAGAATGGGCTAGGTATATGTATATAAAATTTTAAATTACCCTCATGTACATATTAACTTTAGCCTAACACTTTCGTCGCAGGATGCGTGTTAATGCAAGGAGGTAGGGTTATCGCATACGCATCGAGACAGTTGAAGCAATATGAGCAAAATTACCCGACCCATGATCTGGAGTTAGCAGCGGTGGTGTTTGCGCTAAAGATTTGGCGTCATTACTTATATGGTGTGAAGTGCGAAGTCTTTACCGATCATAAGAGCTTGAAATATTTGTTCACACAGAAAGAATTGAATATGCGTCAGAGGAGATGGCTTGAGCTACTGAAGGACTACGACCTAACAATTAATTATCATCCGGGGAAGGCAAACCGAGTTGCTGATGCCTTGAGTAGAAAGTCTAATCACGCTAGACAGACACCACTAGAGAAAGAGATGGCAGAGTTTGATCTCGACATTGTTGAATCCACTGCTAACGTTCTGGCGGTCTTAGTCATTACACCATCTCTGGTTGAGCGAATCAAAGAGGCGCAAAAGAAGGATGTGACGCTTAGAGATGTCCGAGATAGGATGTTGACCAATCTAATTGAGGGCTTCCAAATACATGACGATGGCAGTATTTGGTACCAAGGAAGGTTGTGCGTGCCTGATGATGAAGAGCTAAGGAGGGAATTGCTGAAGGAGGCACACAATTCGAAGTTGTCGATCCACCCCGGTGCTACGAAGATGTATAATGATCTAAAGAAACACTACTGGTGGAGTGGGATGAAAAGACACATTGCTGAGTTCATTGAGAGATGCCTCGTTTGTCAGCAGGTTAAGGCAGAGCATCAGAGGCCGGGAGGTTTGATGTTACCGTTAGAGATACCGGAGTGGAAGTGGGAGCATGTGACGATGGACTTTGTAGCAGGACTTCCAAAAACAAGAAACGGTAACAACATGATTTGGGTGATTGTTGATCGATTGACAAAGACTGCTCACTTCCTACCCGTGCCTAGTGATGTGACCGTGGAAAGACTGGTGACGTTATATATTGATGATGTTGTTAGCCTACACGGAGTCCCAGTCAGTATCGTCTCAGACCGTGATTCGAAGTTCACCTCTCGCTTTTGGTCAGCTTGTCAAAAAAGGTTGGGGACGGAGCTGCGACTGAGTACCGCTTTTCATCCACAGACAGACGGGCAGTCTGAGAGGACCATTCAGACCTTAGAGGACATGTTGAGAGCGTGCGCATTGGACTTCAAGGGGAACTGGGACGGTATGATCAAGCTCATTGAATTCTCTTACAACAACAGTCATCACAGTGCCATCGGCATGGCACCCTTTGAGGCGCTCTATGGACGTAAGTGCAGGTCCCCTGTTCATTGGGATGAGGTCGGTGAGCGTGTTATTACCGGCCCTGAGTTGGTTGAGCAAACTAGAGAGAAAGTAAAGTTGATACGAGATAGACTAAAGGTTGCTCAAGACAGAAGCAAGAGTTGGGCTGATTCGAAACGACGTCCACTCGAATTTGACGTAGGCGAGAAGGTTTACTTGAGAGTGTCACCTACGAAGGGGGTTTCACGATTCGGAATAAAGGGTAAACTGAAGCCTCGCTACATCGGTCCTTATGAGATACTCGAGAGGGTTGGTACGCTGGCCTACCGATTAACATTACCCCCTGCCTTGGCTCAGGTTCACAGCACATTTCACGTTTCTCAGTTGAGGAAATATGTTCCGGACCCAAGTCATGTTCTAGACGCGCCACCGTTAAGGATCCGACCGGACATTACATATGAGGAGACCCCTATCAGAATAGTGGATCGCAAGGACCAAGTGTTGAGGCACCGAGTCATCCCTTATGTCAAAGTGCAGTGGACCAATCACACCGAGCGCGAGGCGACCTGGGAGCTTGAGGAGCAAATGCGAGAGAGATATCCACAGCTTTTCGAATAAGGTACGTCAAGTTTCGAGGACGAAACTTCTTGTAAGGTGGGTAGGATATTATGGCCGAAAAATATATATATATATATATATATATATATATATATATATATATATATATATATAGTAGATATATGTATACATAAATGTTAACAAATAAGAAAAAAAAATAATAATAAAAATGATAATAATGAAAAGGTGATGATGATAATAGAGATAATTATAAACTAATAGTGTTAGAATCACATTAGGAAACCTAAACCAAAACCAAATGGGAAAACCAAATAAATCTACTCTAACCCCTCACCATATATACACGCTTATACGCATAGCTACACACACACACAAAAAAAAACGCACGGCTTAGAGAAAAAAAAGAGAGAGAGAGAGAGAGAGAGAGAAGAGAGAAAAGAGAGAAGAAGAAGGGAGGCGAGGCTCCGAACCCAAGTGTTACTCCGTCGGATTTGTTGTGTTATCGTCAAACGAGGTAGGTGCCTCTTCCCCCCTCAAATGGGTACGATCCTTGCATGCTTAGATGATATTGTATGTGATTCTCTGTTTTTATTTTTATTTTATTTGCTTAAAATATTGATTTGTATCCGTTTATATTTGGAAAAGCATGAGGTAACTGTTTAATTGCTGCTATTTGCTCGTATGAATGTGAATTTGACGGTATGATTGGATTAGGGCGGAAATACTTTTGATTTAACCCAAAAGATTAGGGATTTGACTAGTTAGGAATGTTTAAAATTTAGATTTGGCCTTGAAATAATTTCATATAGCCTGGAAATAGAGAAAAATTGAATCGGGGAACGAAAACGCCACCGGGAGGGTGGCGCGTGGGCCTCACGCGCCGCCGGAGGCGGCCGAGAGTGGGCCTCACGCGCCGGGCGTGAGCTGCACGCGCCGGCTGGGCGAAAAAAAAGGGAAAGAAACCGCGGACCGGGCTGGCCTGTTGGCGCAGCGGACCGGGCCAAAACCTTAACGGGCCGCGGCTGCAGGACCAGGCCCAATTATATATATTATAAAAAAAAAAAAAGAGGGCGGCCCGCTAACGGACCGGGCCGGATGGCCAGCGGACCGGACCCGAAGGCAGGTCGGCCCACTATCCATAAATTAAAAAAAAAATAAAAGGAAAAGGGGGACAGCGAACGCGGGCCGGGCTGGAGCAGGTGAACGCGGGCCGGGCTGGAGCAAACGGTTATACCCGGCCCGCCAGAAAGAAAAGGAAAAAAAAAAGAATTTTGGGAATTTTAATAATTCTGTAAATTTAGAAATTAGTAAATAAATCATTTTAAATTCCAGAAAAATAAAATTAAATATCCGAAAATTCCAAATAAATTCCAGAAAATATAAAAAGTCAAAATTAAATTATTTTCACTTAAATTCTGAATTTTGATAAATGTAAGTAATTAAAAATAATTGGTAATAAATAGAATTAAATAAGAAAAAATTAGTAGAAAATTTTAGAAAATTAATACAAGCCAAGGAAAAATAAAAGGAATGCTAAATAACCACTTTCCAATATTCGTAAATTTTATGAAGCCAAATATTGAGTGCCGGAGTTGGTAAGGATGGGCGTACGGGCCCCAGACGACTAGTGTTGAGTGCCGGAGTTGGTGAGGATGGGCGTACGGGCCCCAGGCGATTTTGTTGTTGCATTCATGGCACGTGCATTGCATTGGGAGTGGGCTGAGATGTACGGGTCTCAGACGCTCGAGTGAAGAGGACCATGGTGTACGGGCCATGAGTATGTGATTATGATGGATCATGGTGTACGGGCCATGGATACTTGGTTATGGTGGATCGTGGTGCACGGGCCACGGGCATCCGCAAGGGTGGATTGTAGTGCACGGGCTACAGGCATCCAGTCAATCCCGGGATCATGCATTGCATATAGGTCTAGGGCATATTGCATGACATGATTCTTGTTGCGTGTGACACGTTAATTGAGCATGCATCACGTACTTGCGCATTTTTATGTGGAGTGCTTTACTTACCGCATTTACTTTATCTTATGCAAGTTATCTTATATTTGTGTGCTATGTGTTATATCATGTTTATGTGCTATGTGGCTATATCATTTCGGTATGTACGTTTTGTATTTGTTTGAGGCGGGCATCTACTGGGTGATTTCTGTCACTCACCCCTACTTCCCAGGTGAGCCGGATGAGGACTACGAGCATATCTTCATTGAGGACGGGACGGACATAGCAGAGTGAGCTGGTTGAGAGCTGCGGCTAGGATATGAGGGGACGCTGCAGCTGTTTTGTTCTTATTTATATTTTGAGGATTTCCACACACTACTTTACTATTTTATTTCCAGAGTTTTATTTAGCAATGTAATGATGGTTATTGAAGTTTAATATATGCTAATGGGTTACGTTTCCGCGAAAAAAATTCTACGTCATCTTTGACAAGTAAGAGATTGATTCAACGCTTTGTATTCTCCTTAGTGAGATACGGCGGGTGCACTGTTCCCGATGTTAGGGCTCGGGAGCGGGGCGCTACAATATTGCTCTTTTATGTAAACAAAGATTAAGAGTAACGTTTCCAGGAGGTCTCCAGTATCAAAGTGAATTGCACGTGCTGATATTTTCCTTATGCTCAAGCATTAACCAAGAACTTTCAGGATCTTCAACGGCTATATTAAGTTCTACATGAGACGGCTAGAACTTGTCTCCTCCCCAACCGGTTGGTTTCAACAACTAAAAGTTTAAAATGATACTATACAAGCTCCACTCTGGAGTTAGAACATACCTTTATTGTGTTCACAAAAAGCCTAGGACCCATAAATGAGACCTGAAGAGATGGCCACGCTTGCTTCTTGCAGCGAGGAGCAAGTGGAAGATCACCGTATGCAGGAGTTCATTGCCGGGGCAGCTGAAATTCTAAAAATTGTTGCAGTTCCTCTATGGACGGTTTGTCTGGGAAGGAAAAAGCTGCCCAATGGAAACATGCAATTTTTGGAGTACTTGCATCATGATTTGGATTTTGGCCATGGAGGGACAAAGAAAAGAACTAAGATTTAGTCACTTGTAGTAATTACACAAAGCATGTAACGCAGTAAATTATTACTTGACGTTAAACTCTCTAGGGACTGGATATCTATCTACCTTCGATTCTTTATCAATCGATCAATACCCAGTATATCATAACGACAGCAAAAACTATCGGTTCTTTAGTGGTTATTAAATGACTTCGCGAAAGCATACTTTGTTGGTTCAGTTTCTCAAATTGGACGATTACCTTCACTGGTGAATGGAGAAGATTGAAAGTTTAAAGAGAAGGAGGCTCACATGAAGTATGACAGAGTAATTACATTTAAGCCAACAAAAAACAAATGAGCAGCCAGAGAAGCTAACTCAAAATTCAGATAATATATGAAGTGTGGAAACAAAACTACACAGCAGATGAACATATATTATTAAGATTTCCGAATAATGTTGTTCAGGCAACTATAAAACCTCCAGACTCATGCAAAGAGCATTTTAAAAGGTGCAAAGCACAAGCAAACCCTTCTGTGCATACAATTCTATGCATGCCCATTCTTCAGAAACAAGGCAATTGGCGAACATTTTTCAAAATGAGCAAGTCAAGAATTTGATCTTGTAGAGCCATAAGTAGGTGGACTTACATCGCAGGTAAAGATTTATAGCATGCATCAAGAACCCACTACCCTTAACACCACTCGAAAGAGAAGCGATTGGCACAAGGGGCATTGATATGACTTTTGGATATTGAAATACAGTTGAAAGCCATTGTGCATGACTTTGACCTTTATTCACACCTCTTCCAAATACATGGGTGTTTAACAGATCCTGTATCAGAAAACTGGCCTCTTAATTTTATAGTATTTCACATGAAAAAATAAAGTGAACTGTGAAGCCTGAAATCTTGCACAAAGGATAGGGAAAGTACCTCATTTCTAGTGTGAGAAGTAGGGGCGTTAACGAACCGAGCCGAGCCGAACACTAGGTTTTCAAATTCTGATTCGTTTAGCTAAGCAAACTGTTCATCTTGGTTTGTTTACCTAAATGAGCTTTAAAATTAGTTCGCGTTCAACTCGATAACACTATAACCATTTAAACGAGTCAA
The DNA here is from genome assembly GCA_036186865.1 of Eustoma russellianum. Lineage (NCBI taxonomy): Eukaryota > Viridiplantae > Streptophyta > Magnoliopsida > Gentianales > Gentianaceae > Eustoma > Eustoma russellianum. The sequence continues at coordinate 14,839,544 of AP025056.1, forward strand.
ACAGTTCGCGAACAGTTCGGCTTGTTTAACTAAACGAACCCAAATAAGTGTTCAAATTCGATTCGTTTAAGTAAATTTAACAAACAAACTCAAACCAAATACGAATCGAACTCAAACAGTTCGTGAACGGTTTGGTTCGCTTAACATCCTAGTGAGAAACGGTCTTATTGAATTTGCGAATTGTGCATAAGATTCCTAGGGAACAGACAGATCATCCTGAAAATTTTTAAGACAATGACAGTTCAGCTTCATTCCAATTCCAACAGTAGAAAAGGAAAAAGAAAGGTAAAGTGACATCTGTGGTAGTTTGCATATATTATGTGTCAATCCACATACGGAAATGTCTTGAATACTTGGTGTGCTTCAATTCAGACTATGTTTCTTCCTTAGAATATCCCAAACTAATCATACACCAGCATAGAATGGTACCTTTTTTTTCTTTAATTGCCCTTGATTTTTTAAACTACCAGCACAATTTCAATTTGCATTGAATGTTACAGCTACTACTTCAAGGATACTACGATAAATTCTTAAGTTATTTAATGCACAGCTGCATACATTTCTTAAATGTTTCGCTTCTTAAATGTTTGTGGAAAGTAAGCATTCACTTAGAACATGGATGGACGGAGTATAATATGACATTCATACGTAAAATGCATGCAAGAGCCTTGTCTGATACGACTTCCATATTCTCTGGACTAGAAATAAGTTAGTAGATATAAGCTTGGATGCATACTATGTGTACTGGTTGGATGCTTATGGTCAAACACATACAATGACAGGTACAGTTGAACTTTCACCAAAAAAGAAAAAGAGAAAAGAAGGCGCAGTTGAAATTAAAACTCCCAGCCTGGGACTAGTTTTTTCGGTTTTTTCAGCATGATGTGATTAGTAATGCTTAAAATAGGTCCAGGAAAAATTTCCTAACCTTAATAAGAGCATAGGAATTTAACGGCAGCATGAAGGGTCTCCATAGTTAACTGGTTAGAAAATTATACATACAACCAGTACAGCTCAAGACAAGCAACCTAGTCGTGAAATTTCTGAAGTTCACAATGCTCATTTTCCTGATAACTCCCAGAGCCTAGAATTGCACCATAGGTTTCTGTTCTCATCCTATTGTCAGTAAAACTTAAAATTTTCTGAGTTTTGTGAAGTGACAAAATGAAAAAGGATTTTAAAAGGTGGCAACCCCCAATGATAAAGCCAAACCTACTTATCTTGACTTCTCGCTCTAACCATTTTATTAATGCACCCTAAATTAAGCTCTAGCCAGTGGGACAAAGGACGTTCTCAGTGTACTAGGCTCTCGCGTTTGCACAGTGTCCATGGAGGGGATTAACATGCAGCATCTAGGAGCACAATTTAATCACTATACGGATATTCTTTAATAAAATGAGATGAAATCTCCTTACCTATTATATATCTTAGGATCTACAAAAAGATAGTAGCCAACTTTAATATTCTTCCAAAATCTAGAAGTCCAAGGAAAAGAGTAGTGTGTATTTATGTTATCCTCCTCTACAACTCGGCCTCAAGCTGAGCATCAACCACTCAAACAAGCGAGACTATAAGGTGAGTACAATGCTGCATTCCAACCCAACAGACCTTGTTTACCTCTGGCATTATGGTTGAATTATCTGAACTTGAAATTGTAGTCCCATTCCGAAAATCTATCATCAGCTAATTTCTTTATAAGCTTCTGCACCTCAGCTGGTTGAAGATGTGATTTCTGTAGCTGCTTGATATGCATTACATCTTTACCTGAGTCTTTACCCCAAGTACGATATGGGTCCCATATTTATCAATGAACCTGAAAATAGTGCACTATAGTCTACAGTCAAAGACTATTGAGTATATTACTTTAAAAATGAATTCGACTACACTGGCCTATTAACATGGTTAATACAAAGATAAAAGCAGCAGTCTACTTGTACTTCAGAACAAGTTCACACATCATGTTCTAGATTAAAACTTAAAGACAGGCCCACTATAATCTTAGTTTTCTTATCTCATCAAAAGGTTTTCTCTTATTTCTTTTAAAGGAAACCGGGCCCTGTGGTCTTTATGCAGCGTTTGGAAGTTCAATTGACGATAGCTAAACTCATATCTCTAAGTAAGAAATCTGAAACGACTTAACTATACCACCTCCCCATGGCTGCAAAGCCTTCATATTAAGACTTACTCAGCAAGAGCAGCAGGATCCCAAGTGGCAGGAACATCCCTTTTCAGACGAAGTTATTTTAGATTTCGCTAACTCGATATTGTGTAAGGTGATGAAACAGCCATCATATGCAAGGGTGTTGGTACCAGCAGCGTCCTCTTGCCAGCAACCCTTGAAGCCGAAAATCGAATTAAATACACCAGAAGGAATTTTACCAGATAACATAGTGCTTGATTAAAAGGCTCAGACATCTGCAAACAAATAATAATCGGGTAAACAATTCCATAAGCATCAGATTGCCAGTAGATGATCAGAAAAAAAAAATATATCTTTACAGTGATGAAGAATACCGGATGCCAGATAGGCGATTACTTTTCTAAATGACCTTCAAATTTTCATACTATTGGAACGTTCATGGTAATATTAAATTTCTTTCAACGAAATAACCAATTTCCTAAACAATTGCATTGTTCGTCTGGAAAAAGGGAAAGGGAAATTTTCTTGATTTTTAAAATTTTTTTATAAACAAAATGCCGAATAAGCTCAGGCTAGCATAGCCAGTTAATCAAAGTCTATCATCAAAATCACTTCAAAAAAAAGTCTATCATCAAAATGAAGTGGATTCTAGTTTATTTTGAACTACAAAAGAAAAAAAATCAAAATAATAACAAAATTAACCTGATTAAAGATGAGTATGTCGGAGCGAAACCTGGTGTTTTCGCCTTTATCACACTTGATGGAGGCGGAGACGCCGTGGACAACAACTCCACACGGCAACACCAGGTCTTATGATGTGTTTACATTTGTTTCGTGTAGGAAATGGAATATGGCTACTCCAGCGCCCCGTCCGAAACTAGGGTCTCGACACGGTGCACTCGTCGTACCCTGCTACAAAAAGTACAAGGCTTTGATACATATATGTGCATGTCAACATGAATCATGAATTGATATAGCGGAAGCAACGTAAAGATAAACATACGACATGCATAAACATACACATCGTCATAATCGGTACGAATCATAATGTCCGAAGTCCCAAAACATTAAGGTACATAAAAATCCAAATCATCTAACATATCCAAAAGGTGAGTCATGGCATACTTCTCGCTCACAGATAATCTGCTCGGGGTTCGTCCTCTATGAAATCGGTAGCGTGAACCCTGTCCTCTGCAAATGATTAAATGCAAGTATGAGCGATAAAACGAATTGCCCAGCAAGTAGTCCTACTATATACGTCATGTGGATCATACATGGAGAGACATGATGATAACATAATAATAAAGCATAAATAAAGAACATAATATGACACATCTTCATTTTAAACAAGTAAAGTGACATAACATAAGTGTAAGCATATAACATGTAATACATATGAAATTTAACATCATAACGTTGTGAACTTCTACCTAAATCCATAAATTTCACGTACATGTCCATACTTAATTTCTAAACCATATCTTATGCTAAGGTCCCAAATCTTGTATCAACTACAAGTTCATGCATAATCTCTACCTTGGTTGGAATAACAACATTATAGTCTTAAGGATGCTCTAACAATAACTTAACGGTTTCATGGAATTTCAGTTTGACATGGTCATACCATGGTTTTCATGACAATTTAAAACATGATTTATAAAATCATAACATGACTTTTTCGTAAACATGCATAACATGACATTTCATAAACATGAAGACATAACATTTTCATAAATGGCTATAGCACTTTTCGTAAGAATAATAACGCACGACATACCGAATGATTCCCTGTATAATAACATGTATAACTTATAACATAAGTACATGTTCTAACGATGAAGCCTTATGGCGGAGATCCCGTGTCCCCGACAAGGTGTTACACTCAGCCATGACGATAAAATATGCCCATGACACCTACCACTCCGGTCCCAATGTCATGCCGGCGCACCACGACATAACGTAATATAAACATAACATGTGTCGTTGGAATCCATCGTCTCATGTTTATTATTTGTTATGCGTATGAACTTTTAAAACATGTGATGCGGTAAAAATAAATTTTCAAACTTTTGTTTCATGGTTTAATAAATCTCAGCCTTAGGGTCAAATTGGTCATTCTAAAATTTAGTCATCATACATCCATCACTTATCTACATTCTACATGTCATAACTTAAAGAAAATACCACTTTAACCCTCCTTAAGGTACACCTCGGCCAAGTACACCAAAACAGTCCCTTTTGTGCAATTTTCACCCAACACTACATTCTTAAATTATATATTCCACATACAAACTCATAACTCACACTTAAATGTTTATGACACTTATTTCATAATTACATTAAAGTGTCACAAGAAAATACATAACTTAACCATAATTTATATCTTACCGTATATCATATATACATGTATATAAAAACATGTCATAAGGTTATTTATACCATAGAAAGGCCTTAGGGACGTGTGTGCCTATATGTATATTTACATATATATTTTCATAACATGTCACAATTTATTTAGTCCACTTTTGGGCCTTATGGCCGATTTACACACACACCCATAACCACATTAGGGGTGTTAACGAACCGAGCCAAACCGAATACTAGGTTTTCAAATTTGGATTCGTTTAACTAAATGAACTGTTTGGCTCGGTTTGTTTAGCTAAACGAGCTTTAAAATTGGTTCAAGTTTGGCTCGATAACACTATAACTGTTTAAACGAGACAAATAGTTCATGAACAGTTCGGTTCATTTAACTAAACGAACCCAAATAGGTTTTCAAATTTGGTTTGTTTTAGTAAAATTAAAGAACGAACTCAAACCGAATACGAATCGAACTCGAGCAATTCGCGAACCGTTCAGTTCGATTAACATCCCTTACCACATAAATCTCATCTTTTTTCCTTTTTACATATATATTATGAGTTTAACATTTATACTAACCATGTACATGATAGTTTCCATCAACATGATGATTTTCAAGATTATGAGCATGATGAAAAACACATACAACATAAGATGATGGAAACCATGGAAAGTTAACTTTTTGAACCATGAACATCATTAATATAAACATCATGAAGATGAATGATTAAGCTCATGTGAGGTTCCAAAAGTGGCATATGGCCATGTGTACATATATATATGAAGATGATGATCATCAAAAACAACACTTGTGACACAGTATATTAGTCATGCTTATGGTACATCCATAAACATGCTAAAAAAGATCATTAAAACATATAAAAACCGAAATACCATAGAAAATACATAGATGATGACCACCATGAAAAAATACATGAACAAGTGTATCAAAGTTACATTCTTGGTGCACTTTCCTTAACATATCATATGGCTCCATTTTCTTTCTTAGTTTTTACATACATCATATAAGAATGTTCATTTCATTTTATTTATATATAAAAGTCCATTCCTTAGTGGGTTGGCCGAATTTTAAGCATACATATACGACAATATATATCTCACATAGAAACATATATTTTATATATTCTTGTTATTAAAACTTTGAACATACTACATGTATGATCCAACTTTGATATGAACATATATACTTAACCTTTAAAAATCCATAAAGTATCTAGGAAGAATACTTGTCTTTCTCACTTATTTATCAACTTAAGTGAAGATTTCCACATTTGCCATGGAGAAAACTTTCTTTTTTCCTTCCTTGAGTGTCACGGGTAGGGGGGTGAAATTGGAGAAGTTAGTGAGCAACTATAGAAATAGATAAATAGAAGAACTTGAACTTATTATATATGAAGTTCTTACATTGTTCCTCATTGGTTCTTGGCTCTACAAATTTCTTTGGTCACTACTTGGATGAAGGAGGGTGTTTGAATCTTGCCTTGGATGTGTTTAGGTGATGTGAAAAGAAGAAATTTTTCTCCTTCGTTCTTCTTTGTTATTCTCGGCTAAGAAGAGGGAAAGGAAGAAGTTAGAAGACTTATTTATTTTGGAGAGCAAAGACAGGGAATTTGATTGGGAGTTTGAATTTGTAGAAATGTTAAATGGAAAGAGAAGAAGGAGTTCCCCCTTTTCTTATTTCATGATGGCATTAGGTTACATTAGGATGTAGGCATAATGATGGTGAGTCATGAGCGGAAGAAAAAAAATCTCTTCCTCCTTGATGAGTGTTGGTAGGCCTAAAGAGGGGTAGGGAGGGAGAGGGTGGCTTGTCCTGTTGGTTGTGCAAGAAAGTGGGATGGGTGTAATGATTGATGTAAAAGTGTGTAAGGTTTTCCGTTATGTCGTAACACATTAAACATCGTATTTTAGTAAGTCGATATATATTCGTATATTAGGTTCTTTTATATATCAACAAACTAGCGAGTTCGAAAATGTACTTTTCTGAACATGCGATAAAATTTAAATAAGAAGAATTGATAACAACTTAAGTTATTATGCTAAATTAAATCAAATAAAATTTTATGAAACAAGAATTTTTCCTAAAACAAAAAGGAAAATAAAATAGGACATGACAAATATCTTGGGGAAGAAGAAAAAGGAAATGGATATATATATATATATATAAACACACATATATATTGACGGTTTTGGTGGGGAAAAGGAAAAGAAATTATGGTTAGAATAATACCCCAACAAAATACCAAGTGTGGAAAATTTTATAAAATTCAAATGATGATATTTTGTCATATTCTACTCACCTAAAACCCACCATGGCCGTCCCCCTCCACACAAATGGGAAGAAAAATTTTCTTCTCTTTTGTATTCAACCTACTACAAAATCTTACACACTTTTTATGGCAATTATTACATCTTCTGACACCCTTCCAAAAGACAAAAATCATTTCCCTCCCTACCCCTCATATAGGCCGGCCATTTGCCCTATTCCAAGAAGAAAAGTTTTTCTTTTCTTACACTCTTCACACATAATCGTCAAACCTAACCCCTCCTAACCCCAAGATTTAATCATGATCTTCCCACTCTCCCAACCTACCCCTTCCAACCCGTCCCCTTTGTCTTGAAAAATGAAGAAACCCTTCTCTCTTCCATTTACACTTCAAAAGCAATTCACATATTCCACCACATACTCTCTCTTTCCTCTTTCAAGACAAACAAGTCTTCCAACGATATTTTTCTCCTCACTTGGCCGAGAGTTGCAAGAAAAACAAGAAGGAAAATTTCTTCTCTTCCCTTCACATAAACTCATCTAAGACAAGGTTCACACATCTCTTTCATCCAAGTAGTGACCAAGGAAGGTTTTAGAGCCAAGAATCAAAGAAGAACAATGTAAGAACTCTATGTAGAACAAGTTAAATTCTTCTAATAATCTACTTTCGTAGTTGCTCACTAACTCTCCCATTTTCACACCCCAAACCTGTGGCCTAGAAAAGAAGAAAGGAGAACATTTTCTCAAAGACAAGTGAGAAAATCTTTACTTTAAGTTGATAAATAAGTGAGAAAGCTAAGTGTTCTTCATATATCCTTCATGGATTTTCAAAGGTTAAATATATATTATTCATATAAAAGTTGGATCATTCATGTATTATGTTCAAGGTTTAGTAGCAAGAATATGTAAAATCTATGTTTCTATGTGATGCATATATTTAGTATGTGGCTACACTAAAATCGGCCAACACAAGAACATATGGTCTCCTACGTAAAATGGAAGGAAATGAACACTATTATGTAATATATGAAGACACTAAAGAAAGAAAAATGAAGTCAAATGATGTGTTAAGAAAAGTGTACTAAGAATGTAACTTTGATTCACTTGTTCATGTATTTTTCTATGCTGGCCATCATCTATGCATTTTCTATAGTATTTTGGTTTTTATATGTTTTTGTGACCTTGTTTTAGTATGTTTATGGATGCATCATAAGCATGACTAACATACTAGGTTACAAATGTTATTCTTGATGATCATCATGTTTATATATGAATACATATATACACGGCCATAGGGCCACTTTTGGCCCCTCCTTGAGCTTGATCATCCATCTTCATGATGTTGTACATTCATGATGTTCAGAGCTCAATAAGGTAACTTTTAATGGTTTCCATCATAATTACGTTATATGTATTTTTCATGTTATTCTTAGCCTTGAAAGGCAACACTTTGATGGAAACTATTATGCATGAAATGGAATAAAGGTTCAAATCAAGACATATGTGCATAAGATGTGAAAAAGAATAGGTTTATGTGGTCATAGGCCTAGTGAACCATTTGGCCATAAGGCCTTAAAGTGAAGTAAAATAAGTTGTGACATGCTATGAAGATATATATGTATATAGGTACACATATGTAATCAACCATAAGGCCCAAAAAAGAAATGAACAAACTTGTTATAAGTTATAAAAATATATGTGTATATGTATATGTAAAGTACACGACCATAAGGCCACTTGGTGGAATAAACAATCTTGTTATATGTTTACAGATAAAAGTATGTTTAAATGTAGTATAATATAACTTATGACTAAGTATGTATTTATTTTGTGACATGTCAAAGAAATTAGAAATAAATGTCCTAAATACTTAAGTGTTGAATCATGATCTTATATGTGGAAAACACAAATTATGGAAGTGATGTTGGGTGGAAATTGCACAACAAGGGTTGTTTTTGGGGTCTTGGCCGAGAGCCACTATGAAAGGGTAAAAATGGTATTTTCTTTAAGTTATGACATGTAGGATGTGGATAAGTGATCGATGTATGTTGACTAAATTTTAGAATGACCATTATAACCCTAAGGCCGAGACTTATGAACCATGAACCAAGAGTTTGAAAATTTATTTTTATCGCATCACATATTTTAAAAATTCATACGCGTAACGAATAATAAACACGAGACGATAGATTCCTGACGACATATGTTATGTTACGTTTATGTTATGTTATGTTATGGTGCACTGACATGACATCGGGATAAGAGTGGTAGGTGTCATGGGCATATGTTATCGTTATGGTCGAGTGTAACACCTTGTCTGGGACATGAGATCTCTACCATAACGCATCACCGTTAGAACATGTACTTATGTTTCATGTTGTACATATTACTATACGGGGAATTATTCGGTATGTTGTGCATTATTATTCTTATGAAAAGTGCTATAGCCATTCATGAAAATGTTATGTCTTCATGTTTATGAAATGCCATGTTATGCATGTTTACGACTTATGAAAAGCTGTACTTGGGGAACCCTATTCTGACTGAGATCGACTGGAGCGTAGATGTCTCTGAGGGTTTTTAGGTCTCTTGTCCCTTTCCTGATCGTTTTATCCATCTTTCCGGTGATGGACAATAGGCTGGTTGCCTAGAAGGCCTTTTAAAGGAAAATTTTAGAAAAGACGGAGGTTCAGACCCTCCTTCTAGCGTCAAAATAATGAGGTCACCACGTGGATCATAGGTGATCCTTGTGTATGCCGTTAGCGCCTTGTTTTGTTCCGTCTCTAGAACCTGAGAGGGAAAAACAACGTTAGAGGCCCATGGTCAATGCCATAAGAAAAACTCTTCGACGATCAAGTTATGGGCATGTTTGTATGTGAGAATACTGGAAACCGAGGTTGAAGCAACCTATTTAAAGCTCTCTTTTTGAGAGGGCGGATTTTGGTATGGATGAGCTCAGACTGTGTTCTGGCCGAGCTTAAGACACTTTGAGTGAAGGCAAGAGTTCAATTTTTCTTGAATGAACTTAGGAGTGTGGAAGTGGACTTGGTCGGCATCAGCTGAGGAAGCTCTTATTTATAGCTGTTGAAGTTGAAGGTTGCGTGCCCTAGAGCAAAACGGTGATGACACCTGGTTGTCTTGGTGGTAGTTCAGGCATGTATGGCTGCCACGCGGCAACAGGTTACTAAGGTGCTGGCCACTCTTCTCTGCATGGTTGACATATATGGGTAGATAACTGTGCTGTTGGCAATCTCAAGATGCATGGAGGCCAAGTGTTGCCACGTGTCGGGCTGGGAGACCAAGATTGTTGGGTGACAAAAGCCTGCCTAAGCATGCTGCAGCCGAGCTGAGGTGTTTCGTATATAGTTTAGCCAGAACACTAAGGCAATGGTGGCTGGATGGTGTACCGAGCTGAGCTGAACAGGTTGATCAGACTAGGCTAAGATCTTTATGTGTACTCAGAGTTGACCAAGCGATGGCTGTGCTGACATGACTTCGACCCCTGACCAAGCTGTTTTGAGGACAGAGCGGAGCTCAACTCCTTGGGAACTTCAGCCTCGTGGTCTTGACTAGTCATTCTTCGGGTGGAACTTTGTTGGCCGAGGTTGACTAGTCATGGTCTGCTGGGATGACAATCATGGGTCAGGCCTTAACGTGCTAAGCTTGAGCTAGCCGAGCTTGACTTACGTTGACTGTTGCCAACTAATGGGAAAGTCCCTTGTCGTATTCAGCAGATGAGTTCGAGTTTATCATAGATAGTTGATCTTATGCGTTCTGTTGTTCGTCTAGAGTTCCAAGTCTCGTTATCATAGATTCTTTCTGTATAAGCTTTCAAGATACACCAACAAATGATTCACATAGCTATAATGGAATAATTCTTTTCAAAGTTCTTATGTTGGAATTCATCCATCATTGCACGATATATGTTTGTAAAGAAGCAGCATTTGGGTGTTGGCCATGTAGAAGAATAGTGTACATATGCCATACAACTTTTTTCTTGGTACTATAGGAAGATATGATCTATATTGCTTTGGAGTTGTTACAGAATGAGCGTATTAAGGTTGAATACACATAAATTTGATCAATTTATCCAAAATAGATAGTGTTCCATGGTAGGAAATGATCACTAGATCACCAGCTGGCTGAACACGATAGGTCATATCTAACCATGTCGGACATCTGTTAAAGTTATTAGCGAACCTCTTAGAAACGAAGGAGTGACTTGCACCACTATCAAACAACACATTCGCATGTATGTTGTTTACTAATATAGCACCTGAGACAATTTATAATTCACGTGGACAGTTCTAAACAAGTATAGAAAATAACAGTTGATTTGCGTAATTAAATATACCTGTCACTACGCCGGGGGTGTCCATGACTTCAGCATCAGTTATCACGTGCACTCGGGTGTTGGCCTGTGGACCATCTCTATGTTCCGATGCACTCTTCTATGGATCGTTCTTCGACTCCGGGCAATCTCTAATCATGTGGTCAGTCTTGCCACAATTAAAACAGGCACCAGTCCTCAGTAAGTAAGTTCTAGTGTGTTATCGCTGACAAGTGGGGCATCGAGGAATTGCCGTCGTCTGTGATGGACGCTGCGACTGTGGCTGGTGATGGGGCTGCTGTTAGTGGTAGTGCTACGGCTGGTGCTGGGGCTGAGGCTGTCTCTGAGACTATGGTCGATGTTGAAACTGCTCCTATGCATGACCATCATCTCTCCTCGAAGTCTTGGTCCATCTCCCAGACCGATTATCTCTAAACTCCTGGGGCCTCTTGCCCCGTGTCTCCTCATAGCGTCTCAGAATGTCCCACTTAACTTGGTAACACGCATAAAGTTACTCCCCAAAGTCTCGCGGATTATCATTCACAATCCAGGTGCGAATGTGTGAATTCAGGCTCCTCTCAAACTTAATCATCTTTAACTGCTCATCTCCTATCGTAGACGGAACATATCTCCCGAGAGCGGTGAACTGATTCATGTACTCTGCTAACGTCATAGCTGGTCCTTGTCTCATTGACTGAAACATCTCGATATTTTACAATGTCACAGACGATGGGATGTGAAACTTACAGAACTCCTCCAGTAAATGTATCCAAGTAACTGGTCCGGGCAAGTGTTGCATACTAGTCTTCCACCACTAATTGGCCTCTCGAATCAAAAATGGTCGAATCACATGTGCCTTAAACTCATCAGGAACCTAAATCAGTTCAAAATTATTCTCCACCTCATCGAGCCATCTCTCTGCTACATCCGGGTCAGATCCTCCCTCGAAATTCAGGATCTAGGCTCTCTTCAGCCCCCGTAGAAAAATCGAGTATCGTGCTGCTTGGTGGTGGTGTTAGAGGCGGAGGTGCATTATAGTGAGTATTATTATTATTGCCTACGGCCTGACCAATGTGTATCAGGGAATCTAGCAAAGCCTGTGGCATATCTCATGTGGCATGTGCTCTACAGTGAAACATGCTCATCGTACTGTGGTATCTGCTCTACTGACGAGGTACCTACAGCGGCGAAGGAGGTAGCTGTGCTAGTCTATCGGTGTGCGTTCTGCTTCTAGGTCGTGACGACATCCTATCGAAAACAGCTACGTCAATACAACAGTTGTACACCTATAAGTAAATTTATTCCAAGTGATTTATCATTTCTAAGATTAGTCCTAACTATTAGGGTTTCAAAATAGTTATCTTATAATTTACGTACAGGTAAAATTCTTTTATCTGTTAATCTCTAAACCGTTCTAGTGATCTTAGGCTAAGGCTGTTACTCTCGTTCTAAGATCATCACTTATTTTCTAAGTAGTTTACTTTATTGTTTCCGCCATGGATCTAAAGCCTTAGCTCTAATACCACCTGTAGCGCCCCCGCCTGAAACTAGGGTCTGGGCTCGGTGCACCTGCCGTATTATGCTATGAGAAGTACAAGGCATCGATATATACATGTACATGTCGACATGAATCATGAATCGATATAGTGAAAGCAACATAAAGATAAACATACGACATGCAAACATACAAATCGTCATAATCCGGTACAAATCATAATGTTCGAAGTCCTAAAATAATAGAAGTACATCATGAACCACATCGTCTAACATATCCCAAAAGGTAAGTCCTATCATACTTCTCACTCGCGGGTAGTCTACTCGAGGTTCGTTCTCTATGAACTCGGGATCCCAAAACCTATCCTCTACAAGTGATTAAAAGGTAAGTACGAGCGATAAAACAAATCACCTAGCAAGTAGTCCTACTAGATACATTATGTGGATCATACATGGAGAGACAGAGTGATAAAATAAATAAGCGTAAATAAAGAACATAAACATGACAAGTCTCCATTTTAAACAAGTGACGAAACATAAGTGTAAGTGTATAACGTGTAATACATATGAAATTTAACATCATAACATATTGAACTTTTACCTAAGTCCATAAATGTCACATACCTATCCACACTTAATTTACAATCCATGTCCTAGACTAATGTCACAAAGCTTATATCAACTATACTTTCATACATAAATTCTACCTTAGTCGTAATAAGAATATCATAGGCTTAAGATGCTCTAACATAACTTAACGTTATCATGGAAATTCGGTTGGACATGGTCATAACATGGTTCATTTTCATGACAATGTAAACATGACTTTTCCTAACGATAGCTTTTGCTGTCGTTGGGATATACTGGATATGATGATGATGATGATGATGATGATGATGATGTAAAACATGACTTTTCATAAGATCATAACATGACTTTTTCGTAAATATGCATTACATGGAATTACAACCCCCGCTACCGAATTCACATACTAGGAGCACGTAAGAGATATTTAGTATGTGACCCAAAATCCAAACGTGTTCCAAGCTGTAATGAGAGAAATGAAAAGGAAAGCTCCAGTTGCCAGACCCAGTATGTCCACCCTGGTGGCTCTCCTCAGGGAAGAGTGTGCACGGAGTATTCTCCAACTCGCCTCCAGTACTATCGTGAACCTCGGGGTGAGTTTATGAGCGAGGCCAGGCGCTCAAGTCAGCGATCCAGCCAATTGCATTTCACGTTCGAGCCTTTAGAAGCTCTGACTACCACCTGAAACACGCACAGAATGCGCTGCTGCCACTCAGACGTGTCAGAGAAGTTGACAAGGAAGCCAGAGCCCAATCGCATGAAAGACGCGCTGCTCATATGAGGTTGGGAAGCCGAGGGAAGGAAAGAGTGCTTTTGTTGGCCTCCAAGGCTCATATTTTATTCCTTATGAAGAGGGAAGGCCTAGCAAAAGATCCCAAGCCCCTATCGGGTCTAATTCATAAAAGGGATCTGCATCTGTACTACCTCTTTCATCATGATGTCCGGCAGACTGCAGGCAGCTCACCTCGGAAACTGAGCGCCTAATTGAGCTAGACTACTTACAGCGTTATTACAACCCGAAAGGTTGTCTAATATGCTAGATTTCACTCAGCCTCCTCCTGACGCAAGGTGCCGACCTGATCATCGATGCAGGTCATCTGAGGATAAAGACCCAGACATGGCTGGGCAGATGCAGCGTAGCTCCGGACGGATAAGGCTGACCTAGACAGATCGGCCTTAAAGGAGCCGAGAAGAGCTGTCAAGGACATTTCGGCTAACCCTGAGTTGGCCTTATACTGATACCGAGGTAAAGTAGACCTCTGTATAGAAGTTTCTTGAATTGCCGACCTTAAGGCAGGGGCTGCTGACCTGAAGAACATTAGTCCGATTACCCCGCATGTATCCAAATCTTTCTATATTTGTACATTATTTAATGGAAAAAGCAAATACCTGTTCAATACGTGTTCCATATTTGCTATTGCGATCGAACTGTTCAGATATAAATCAGGTTTATTCTGAGCAAACAAACATTTGAGGCATGAAGTTCCCCACCTATCTTATTCGACTTGGACTCCAAGCCCAACTCAGCTCGGCATAATATTATACTCGGCACTCAATCTTCTCCATTATGTTGGACCTCTCATGGTGGGGACTTAATCCTTTACCTTACGGTTCATAAGGAGATTCATCTAGACCGCGAAAAGTTTCGTGCCTAACCGGCGTACACTTATTGGCTCGTAACAGAATTAGGGCCTAACAATATTCGCTCCTAGCCGATCTCTGCCGTATAGCTCATGAAAGGACTCGGGACACGAACTTTCCCGTCTATCTGAATTCTCTCTTATGACACATGAGATTAAGGATATAATGCACTTCGCCACCAATAATAGTAAGGGTTTACCTCGGTCTTACAGCTTATCAGAGGCTCACCCCGGCGCATTCATCTGCCTTAGGGGGAGCTTCGGCTTTAAGGCTTATCAGGTTTCACCTTGATTCTTTCCATCCTCTCCTTTAGGGTTTATAAGAGGACCCTGGGTGTGATAGGTTTTACACTCTGGTAATCTGACCTAAGTGGTAACCTCTGTCCTCGCCTTTGTGGTTTGTAAGAAGACCCCATATGTGACAGGTTTCACACTCCGGTAATCTGACCTAAGTGGTCACCTCTATCCTCGCCTTTGTAGTTTGTAAGAGGACCTCGGATGTGACAGCTTTCACACTCCGGTAATCTGATCTAAGTGGTCACATTTATCCCCTATCTTATGGTTTTAAGAGGATCCCGGACGTGACAGGCTTCACGTCCCAAAAGGTAGACCTAAGTGGTAACCTTAATAAGATGACCTAAGTGGTCTTTTCTGACCTCTGCCTTATGGCATTAAGAGGATTCACCTCGGCCGTTACAAGGAAAACCTGGGCCACATAATCTCATCTCAGCCACTATAAGAGAAACATCGGCCTTATAAGTTCTGCTCAGCGTTATTGCACCTGAATTCGTCTCAAAAGACAAATTCTGAGCTCTAAAAGTTCCAAGACATAACAAGCGTATTACAGCCGAGCTAAAAACAGCCGGGCACAAGATAAAGACGCTATGTGCCTTATTTCTTTATGATGCACACTTTTTCAGAAAAATTTCATTGGTTATGTTAGTCCAGGACTTCCAGCTTTGCCTGATAGCTCAACTGGCCTACTTCTTAATCTTAAGCTAGCTCAGTCTAGTAGGATAACAAGTTTATTCAAACTCAAGTCTTTAGACTTTGTTTATTTTGTGTTAGTCCATATCTGCATGAGCAGCTTACTAAAAGCAAATCAGAAGCTTATGACCTCAGCAATGCTGAGACGGAAGACATTTTTGAGGTCAATTTTAGCTTGCCTTGCTACTCTAGGAAAAGTTAATGGTATAACAAAACCAACGCTTGTGAAGGCAAGAAAGATTACGAAGACAAGAGCAAGGGCAAACAAATTTCCCTTGATAAAGTTAGAAAGTACAAAGTCTACTCAGCTCAAGCCTATCTGAGTATAGAGGAACCTATGTCTACTCTTCAACATCCCTCATATCGGCCCCACTCTTAAACTACTCGAAACGTGCTTCAAAGTCAAGTTCTGCAGTAGAATTGTATAGCTGAGTGAGCCAAGGATCTTCTCTGTGTAACTGAGGACAGACTTTCGAGCAGACATCGATCGCCATTGTTTGACTCATCTGCATGATAGAGCTCTACAGAAGTATAGTGTTTTCTTCAAAGAATTTTGATTGCCTGAACTCATCCACCGATTCTACTCTCGCCTCAGCAACTTGTTAAGGTAGCTGCTATTTCAAGTTTTTGTCTCTTTGCAGCGCAGCTTCCAGATCTTTCTGCAGAGTCTCTATTTGTGACAATGCTCGAGTCGAAGAAAACTCCAAGTCAGTAACTTTATCTTGCAGTTCATCCACCTTAGAGTTGGAATTCGCTAGCCTCACATCTGCTTCTTCCTTCCCCTCTTGAAGTGAGGAATTCTCCGACTTCAAGGCTGCCACCTCCTTTGCCATTCGGCACTGATCTAAGTACCATCTTTGAATTCCTGATTTTTGGCCTTAAGGGCCCCATTTAGTCTCTCTGCTCTGGAAACGATTTCAAGCTCTTGGGCTCGGACCTGTTTGGCAGAAGAGTTAAATTATAACATTCACAATACAGCCAAAAGTATACTTTAGGGAAAACCACCTAATGGAGAAATGTTTCTATGATATGAAGTGGAAAGCTGCTCCCACGTCAGAGTGCTAAATTTCCGACGATCCGAGGACAGAACCATCAAGTTATTCAACCTTTTGGCCACGACGGGATCAGCAGCTGAGTCTAATTTTGATAATTCCCCAGGAATTAATCTCGGCTTCTTTGGTTGCCGAGATGGAACTGCCTCTGCTCGAATGGACGAGCTCTTGCCTCGGTGGCTATTCCTCGGCCACAAGCTCGGGCCAGCAGCCGTATCTGTTGACTGTTCTGGTTCAGCAAAGGCTGGGATCCACGGATGATTTTCAGCAGCATCATCTCCTCCTTCCAAAGTGGGCAGTGTTGCAAAAGATTCAAAGGATGGATACACCAATAAATTCTACGAATACAGAAAGGAAGGAATAGTAAAGACTAGGCACATACCAGGCTCATCAGAAATGAAATCAACTGGGTCAGGCAGACATGCATCAGTTTGAGGTTGGGTCCCTTCAATATTCTGCTCAGCCTCAGGAGCGTCCTCCATTGAAGGAATGATTTTAGAAGGGGCAGAGTTTATCAAAAGCTCTGTCCTAGGCCCTTGGGACTTCTTGCATTTTGCATCTTTAGCAATCCAAGACTGACCTATCCACCCTTTGCAAATCAATGACTGCGGGCAGACTCTGCAGCCTGGCTGTCTCATCACAAAATTCTTGGGGGCTTCAAATTTTTTGTCTTGCTGGATTTCTAGATATTCCACTTGGACAACCCCTCTTTCTTAATATAAAAGAATCTGCCCTTTCAAGTTTTGGTGAAGGATGGAATTTTGGTGGCAAAATTGAACTCGCTGGTAAGGGCCCGCTTGCGAAAGTAGTACCAGCTGTCCGAGGTTTTACACATGAACAGACCCATAAAAATTCTAAGATCAAACTTAGACTATACTGCCCTCAAGAAAAGGAAAAAACAAATTATAACCTTCAGACCATTAGGTTTTATTTGGGGCAGCCTGAGGTTGTAGGATTGAAGAATCCGTTTCAAAGGTTTAGGAACCGGTAAACTGAGCTCAGATCTAAAATATTCTTCATACACATCCTCGTAACCAACTGGAGGGTCATAAGCCGTTTGGCCAGGAAGAGGCAAAAGGGGATTGAACAAGCCTTGATCTATCCTATACATTTCACAGATGCGAGAAAGCTCAGTAGCGATCAAGGTATAGTTAGATTCCTGCACCTGAGCAGTCGAAGGACCCCTATAAACTACCTCAATCCCTAAAGGTGGAGCTCCCTGCAGTGCAGGAGGATTCACAATTGCCGAAGCAGGGGCATCATTTACCTACTCCAGCGAAGAATCGACCAGATTGATGATGCCGCTAGGCTCAGCATCCCTACTAGGCCTAGCAAGGCTTCCAACCACTCTACGTAACCTTATTAAAGGACAATTGTCACTGGAAACTGTTCTCTCCGACGAAGACAAAGAACCGTAGTTTCCTGCGCCATCGCCGGCATGAGAAGTAGCCTCAGAGACATTTTGAGAGTCAGAGGAAGAAGAAGCAATAACAAGGTAAAAGAAAATTTACAGACGATTGAAGGGAAGAAGATGGCTGGAGTGAAAGAACAGAGAAACTGCCGGACTAAAAGGTAAGGACGACGAGGAAGGCGAAGAAGATGAAGGGGGCGGCAAAGAATTCGAATAAAGCGAAAATAAAATTCAACTGCCGCTAGAAAAGGTTTATTTAAGTCCTCTCTTAGTCCCAGACGGAACTCACAATCGCCGAAAGGAACAATGATTAATTGCTTCGTTGTCTGCACCTGCGCCCGCCTTTCATTAATTATTTAACACTATCCAATGAGAAACGAACACGTCACCCTCTTCGCCGAGCAGTACCCGAAAATGTCTGAGCAGATTAGCTTGCCCTTGCTGGCTAGCTCGGCCAAACTAATCCAGGGGCAAAGTGATAAACCCTGAACTCAGCTGCTGAATACGACAAAGGACTTCCCCCTTAGTTGGCAACAATCAACGTAAGTCAAGCTCGGCTAGATTAAGCTCAGCACATTAAGGCCTGACCTAGGATTGTCATCCCAGCAGACCTTAACTAGTCAACCTCAGCCAACAAAGTTCCACCCGAAGAATGACCAGTCAGGACCACGAGGCTAAATTTCCCAAGGAGTTGAGCTCCGCTCCATCCTCAAATCAGCTCGGCCAGGGGCCGAAGTCATGTCAGCACGGCCATCGCTTGGTTAGCTCAGAGTACACATAGAGAGCTTAGTCTGGTCTGATCAGCCTGTTCAGCCGAGCTCGGCAGACCATCCAGCCACCGTTGCCTCAGTGTTCTGGTTGAACTGCATATGAAGCACCTCAGCTCGACCGCAACATGCTTAGGCAGGTTCCTGTCACTTAGCAATCTTGGTCTCCCAGCCCGACACGTGGCAACACTTAGCCTCCATGTAGCCTGAGATTGCCAACAGCGCAGTAATCTACCCACACATGTCAACCATGCAGAGGAGAGTGGACAACATTGTAGCCACCTGTCGCTACGTGGCAGTTACAAGCCAGAACTGCCACCAGGGCAGCCATGTGTCATCGCTGTTTTGCTCTAGGCCACACAGCGTTCAACTTTAACAGCTACAAATAAGATCTTCCTCAGCTGAAGCCGGCCAAGTCCACTTCCACACTCCTAAGTTCATTCAAGAAAAATTGAACTCTTGCCTCCATTCAAAGTGTCTTAAGCTCGGCAGAACACAGTCTGAGCTTATCCATACCAAACAGCCGCCCGCTCAAAAAGAGAGCTTCAAACAGCTTGCTTCAACCTTTGTTTCCAGCATTCTCACATATAAACATGCCCATAACTAACTTGAGCGTCGGAGGATTTTCCCCCAAGGCATTGACCCTGGGCCTCTAACATTGTTTTTCCCTCTCAGATTCTAGAGACGGACCCAAACAAGGCGCTAACGGCATACCACAAGGATCACCTCAGATCCACCTGGTGAAGATCCGACATCATCAACCTATACTTGGTACGTATCGATTAATGGTTCAAAAATTGGTGATAATGTACCATGATAAATCCAATGGGGGATTTCGCCCATCCTACAATTCGAATATTAGAATGGAACTTACTATCATTTAGAAAGCTTAAGCTTAATACAGATGCAGCTATAGCAGGTCCATGGTTGCAGGCGGAGCCATTTTGTGAGACTATGAAGGACGCTATCTGTGAGCTATATATCTTTTTACTTTCCTAATACGAACCTTCTACGAGCTAATACGAACCCCCTATGAGCTAGTCTAGTATTGGTGATCATGAAGGGGTTACACTTCTACATGCGTTACATCCGGATCAAGAAAGAGGTGGATTATATTCGGCTGCTTCACACTCGTAAAGGAATAAGAAGATGAAGAAAGGGCGACTGGACAATCTGTTGAATTGAAGAGAATGAAGCAACTTATCAGACTCAGTGGAGCAACACCCATTTCTCTAGCTCACTTCTTAGTGTAATATGAAATGTTCGTTAATTTTCTTTGCATTTTTAGCTCTACTGATGACCTCGCTCATCTTGTTAAAGCTTGTGTCATTGTAGATGTAACTACACATTTTATTCGGCATAAATAAAATATCCTTTTGCCCAAAACAAAATTAAATAGCTTGGTAGGCAAAAATATTGTGGGTTAGCTTCTTTTTGTTTCACCATATATTCTGCACCGTGACATTTCGTTAAAAAGCAGTGATACTCATAAATGATATCCTCTGCGAAAAAGATCAATAGCTTGGTAGTTAAAAATATCGTCGGTTAGCTACTTTTTGTTTCACCATGTATTCTGCATTGTGACATTTCGTTAAAAAGCAGCGATACTAAATTAAATAAGTCACAGTATGGAAATATTTAACATAGAGGTTATGCTACTCTAATATAAACGAATTATGAAAAAATGTAAAGAGATTGTAAGTGTATCCTTTTCCTCTTAAAGTAAGTGGAAAAAACTAAAATTGTGCAATATCCTTTTGGGAAATTATCATCAACCTCAAAATCATATTAAATACATATGATATACAACACAGTAATAAAGTCTAACATGGTTTTTTTAATTAAAAAAACTATCAATGAATGTGCATCAAAGCCTTTTAAAATTTAATGTACTCAAGAATAAATTTCTTTTCCTGAAATATAAAAAATGACGAAAACTATATGAGTGAATGAACATTTGTATGAAAATGCTTTGGATTTACAAACTTTTGGACGAAAAAAAATTATTCCTCGAAAAATTATTTATAAAAGTTTAGCTTCTTCTTCTAATTTTGGGTAATAGAAGGTATAGAAAATACATTGAATTAGATGCAATTCCAACAGTTTTGGACAATCTATAGCAAATTAAAACTTTATAGACAAATCATAAGGAAACCATTTTTCCTTTTGGGCATTTTAAAATATTAAAATTTTGACAGCTTAGTTCGAAACCTATTGTTAAAAATATTGAAAAATCTTAGCAATATGTTTTAAAATTTTATACAGATAAACATACACTACATACACACACATATTTTACACACACACAGATATATATACATACAATATATATTTATACACATATATATGCATATATAACGTAGATACAATACACACACACACACACATATACATACATATATATACACACATGTATATATAGCGATATGTCGGCGGCGGCAAGCGCTCTATCGGTCGATTCACTGCTACACGCCTGCTTGCTGTATTCCGAAATTATCTGCGAGTTTTCCAGGGCCATGGACAATCAGCAGCTAGGACCACCGCCAGCCCTGGCCAAACCTTTTTTCGCAGAAACTGTTGCGCCAAAAACACTCCATGTTCCGGTGATTCCTCGACCAAGTCAACGATATAAAGGTTTACCCTCAATTTTCTTCTCTGATGACGAGGTATCACGCTTCTCTCATCCCTATCGCTTTTCTCTAATGGATCTTTTTTGGAATGGCCGCCCTACCATGAAACAATTGCATATTTCTTTTGAGCATATTGGTTTCAAGCTCACCCCAAACTCAGTCACTTAGATGCTCAGCATATATTCATTACTTTCGATAATGAGGAAGATTATCAAAGGTGTTTTCTACGACGCACGTGGATGTTGAATGGTTTTCACATGCGAATGACGAAATGGACCTCAGACTTTGATCCTAACTATGACAACCCAATCGTTTCGGTATGTGTCTCTGTTTGAGGACTGCAGTTTTTTTGCATAACAAACTGTGATATGGGATGTTGCACATATGATAAGTACACCTCTACGTTGTTAGGAAAATGCAGCAAACAAGCAAGAATGTAATCGAGCAAAAGCTGAGACGAGTCTCAAGATGACTCTGTCCTTAAAGCAATTTAGCCTCTACCAAATGAGCAAGGTAGACAACGAGACTAATGCTTCCCAAGATATAACGGCTTTCTTCTTGTTCCTTTGCTCTAGGAGAAGAAGATTGAACTTGTTATAGAAGTGAAAGATAAAGGAGAGTTGAAGAGAAAGAATGCTGAGAATTTTCTTAAGATTTTGCAAGATTGTAGTGTATATGTTGAAGATACTAAGGTCTACTATATATAGACCTTGGGGTGTGTTAAAAGCCACTTTTAAAACTTGTCTCAGCCTGATTTTAACCTCCAATGGCAGTTGTTTACCGTTCATAGGCGAAAGGAGATGTCCTTTGGACCAAAAGCTGCAATTCAAAGTGAAAAGTTCTGTCCGTTGGCACGTCGATCTCTTACGTCGATCGATCGACGTGATTGATCGACGTTGGACAGACTGCCTCAGATTAACATAGATCGATTACATCGATCGATCGACGTGAGAGATCCATGTTCGACTAAAAGTTTCCAGCATTGCAACACATCACATCAATCTCCCAAACAACCTCATATATATTCTATATAAGTTTGGAGCATACGGTAAGGTACTTTAATGTACTTTTCCAACAATCCCCCACATGATCCAAACTTATATAAAAACAACTTCAGAACGTTAAAAAACTAACCTCCCCATTATCAATCGAAGATAATGACACATAACGAATACGATGACTTGTGGTCTTGAATCGCTGGTAGTACAACTTGAGTTATATAGACGGAAGTAAGATGAACTTCGTCTTGAATCTTACTCCACTAATGTTTATATGAACAACAAGAAGACATATCATTATCTACTTCTTCAAGTTCGCGGTTTTGGTGCGATATCGTCCATGCACCTATCTCGGGTTTCATAAGCTCTCTAGAGAGTTTTCCAGGCTCTCACAGGAAGCGACACTACTTCCAAGCTTATATAGGTGAAATTCATCGAGTGTGCACTGTTCACACTACCAAACAATATGGCTATGAATTTTTCATTAAGAGATTCTTAAAATCTCACCCTTAAGTCATTACAGTGAGCACTATCAACAACAACACCATAGGGAGAGACACTTAGATAGCGCAACATAGAATTCTTTCATGACTTGTTCTTACCACATTGAACCCCGTTCGTAGGATCTCTACTAATAGTGGGTTGGATTCCCGTCATGAAGATTTCTCTACAGATGGAATAAGTCCCATCACCCTTGATGTTTCATAGACTAACTTCTTGTTTAGTCCTTTAGTTAAGGGGTCTGCAAGGTTAAACTTGGTTCTTACATATTCCAAGTTAACCACCCCAGAACTAATCAAGTCACGCACAATGTTGTGCCTTAAACGGATGTGCCGGCCCTTCCCATTGTATATCTTGTTCCTTGCACGTGCAATCGCAGCCTGAGAATCACAATGAATAGATACAGAAGACATATGATTAGACCATAAAGAAATATCAACAACTAAATTCCTTAACCACTCGGCTTCTGTGCTAGCAAGTTCTAGGGCAATAAATTCAGACTCCATTGTAGATTTAGCACTACAAGTTTGTTTACATGATTTCCAACAAATAGCTCCACCACCCAATGTGAAAACATATCCACTATTGGAGTTTATTTCATCATTATCAGTCACTCAATTAGCATCACAATAGCCTTCTAAAATAGCAGGTGACCCCGTAAACGTGAGTCCTAAATTCATTGTTCCTCTAAGATACTTCAATAAACGTCTTAATGCACACCAATGACTCTCATTCGTGTTATGAGTGTATCGAGCAAGTCTATTCACAGAATATGCAGTGTCAGGCCTAGTGCAATTCATCAAATACATTACACTACCAATTATCCTAGCATATTCACATTGTGATACACTCTCGAATTTGTTTTTAGTCAAAGTAACATGCAAGTCATAAGGCGTACTTACAGGTTTGACATCGTAGTGATTAAAATTTCTTAACATTTTCTCCACATAATGTTCTTGAGAAAGTAAATAACCCCCACATTTGTCAATTAACTTGAGACCAGGGATTAAGTCTGCCTTTCCCATGTCTTTCATATCAAACAAAGAAGACAACAATGATTTTGTATCATTAACAACATTTATGTTGGTTCCAAAGATTAACATATCATCAACATAAAGACAAATAATGACTCCATCATAATCATTAAACTTACTATACACACAATGGTCACTTTCGTTTACTATGTAACCATTAGACACTAATGCGTTATCAAACTTCTCATGCCATTGTTTAGGTGCTTGCTTAAGACCATACAAGGACTTCTTAAGCCTATACACTTTGTGCTCTTGACCTTTAACTATCATACCCTATGGTTGCTTCATATAAATCTACTCTTCTAAGTCTCCATTTAAAAATGTTGTCTTCACATCCATTTGGTGAATAACAAGCTTGTGAATGGAGGCAAGTGCTAGTAGGACTCTAGTTGTAGTTATCCTAGCAACCGGTGAGTAAGTGTCAAAGAAGTCTATACCCTCTTGTTGAGTAAACCCTTTTGCGACAAGCCTAGCCTTAAACTTATCAATCGTTCCATCCGCCTTTAGTTTCTTCCTAAAGACCCACTTACAACTGATAGGCTTACACCCTCTAGGCAAGTCTACTAACTCTCAAATATTATTACTTAGTATAGATCCAAGTTCACTATCTATGGCTTCCTTCCAAAACTTAGAATCTATTGATCTAATTGCATCTCCATACGTTTTGGGATCATCCTCTAAAATGAATGCTGTTATAAAGTCACTTCCAAACGACTTTTCTGTTCTTTGTCTCTTACTTCTTCTAGGTTCATCAACCTCTTGTTCAACTACGGATTTACTTGACTCACCTATCTCAAATTTAGACACACCAACGGATTGTTTGTTCATAGGAAATATATGCTCAAAAAATTCAGCATCCTTATATTCCAATATAGCACCGTTATCTATAGTCATGAATCTATATGCTGCACTATTTTGAGCATACCCGATGAATACACAATCTCTTGTCTTAGACCCAATTTTACTTTTCTTAAAATCAGGAATGCCAACTTTGGCTAGACACCCCCACACCTTCAAGTAATTTAAGTTGGGAGCATAGCCTTTCCACAACTCATAAGGGGTTTTATCCAACTTCTTATGAGGTAATCTATTCAATATATAACAAGCAGTTAAGATTGCTTCCCTCCACAAGTTGTCCGACAATCCTAAACTAACCAACATGGCATTCATCATATTTTTCACTGTTCTATTCTTCCTCTCGGCTACTCCGTTAGACTGAGGTGAATAAGGAGGCGTAACTTCATGAATAATGCCATTCTCTTCACAAAACTTTTGTAAAGTGTCTGTACAGTATTCACCACCTCTATCAGTCCTAAGTCTTTTGATCTTTAAGTCTAGTTGATTTTCAACCTCAACTTTATAACTTATAAACTTAGATTCAGCCTCATCCTTGTGACTAATAAATATACTTTCGTATATCTAGAGTAGTCATCGATAAAGGTAACATAGTACCTTTTACCGTCTTTACTCATGTGATTCTTAAAATCACCTAAGTCACTATGGATTAGACCAAGTTTTTGTGAAACTCTGTTAACTTTCTTAAATGGTTTCTTATGATATTTTGCTTCAACACAATGTTCACATTTATGAAAGTTATCATCATCATAAAAAATCACATTCATGTTCTTGAGTTTCCTTATCACTCCTATATTTGCATGTCCTAGTCTAGCATGCCACATATCAAGAGACTCAGCAAAATAAACGGAACTAGATGCATCTTTATTATTACAACAAATAGCATCGAGTACAAGAAGACCTATATTGCAAAAGCCTTTACCAACAAATTCACCATTTCTAGACAATACTAGTTTATCAGACTCTAAAACAAGTTTAATGTTGGCCTTGTTCAGCAACACTCCGGAGATCAAGTTCCTATGCATAGCAGGAACATGCAACACATTGCTAAGCTCCAGTCTCTTCCCAGAGGTTAACTTGAGAAGCACCTTACCCTTTCCGAGGACTTGGGTACTATGTGCATCTCCCAAGAAAACTTGTTCATCACTGCCTATTTCCTTGTATTCGGAAAATAGGTCTTTACTGGTAGCAATATGCCTGGTAGCACCCGTGTCTACCACCTATTCCGTAGTGCTACCAACAAGGTTTACCTCCGTTAAGACGACTACTGCGATGACGTCGTCTGCTACTCCTTTGGCCTCTACAAGGTTCGCCTGGTTACTCAGTTGGACCTTCCGTTTCCTGCAGTTGATGGCTCGGTGTCCTGGTTTCCCGCACACCCAGCACACTCTCTTCATCTTGTTCTGACCCTGCACAACAACTTTCTTACCTTTGCCTCTACTGCTGTATCCGCTGCCGCCATTGTTGTGGAACTTGGGCTTCTTCGCAGCATGCTCCACAACGTTGGCTTTGACGCCCTCCTCCCGGTGAGACTCGTCTTCCATCCAGTTGTTCTCTTTGATGCGTATGTGTTTAATTACGACATCTAGAGACAACTTGGCGTCATCATGCTTTCCCCTCTTCTTGTATTTACTCTAAGAAAGTGGAAGTTTCTCCAACATCGTCGCTGCCTGAAACGTTTCATCAATCTTGATTCCTTCTTGTTCTAGATTGTCCACCAGTTGTTGGAATTGATGGATTTGATCATTTATTGGAGCATGATCAACCATCTGGAATCTGATGAATTCACTTACCACGTACTTGTGTTTTCCCATATATTCAGCACCATATTTGTTCTCCAGTGCTGACCAAATCTCTTTTGCATACGTGAATTTGACATACATGTCAAATAGAGAATTGGTCAAGAAATGTAGTATACGAACTCTACAAGTAGTGTTGTCTGCATTATACTTTCGTGCTTCAGTTTCATCATTGAGTTTGTCCATCTTGAGTACATATGAAACTGACAACATTTCGAGGAAGAACAGCACCTTGGCCGCCCACCTCTTGTAGAATTTGCCATCAAATGGCTCCATCTTGGACATATCGGGCAGAGCTTGCTTGGATGCCATAGTAAATTGCTTTAAGATTGTTAAAAAAATGCAGCAAACAAGCAAGAATGTAATCGAGCAAAAGCCGAGACGAGTCTCAAGATGACTCTCTCCTTAAAGCAATTTAGCCTCTACCAAATGAGCAAGGTAGACAACGAGACTAATGCTTCCCAAGATATAACGGCTTTCTTCTTGTTCCTTTGCTTTAGGAGAAGAAGATTGAACTTGTTATAGAAGTGAAAGATAAAGGAGAGTTGGAGAGAAAGAATGCTGAGAATTTTCTTAAGATTTTGCAAGATTGTAGTGTATATGTTGAAGATACCAAGGTCTACTATATATAGACCTTGGGGTGTGTTAAAAGCCACTTTTAAAACTTGTCTCAGCCTGGTTTTAACCTCCAATGGCAGTTGTTTACCGTTCATAGGCGAAAGGAGATGTCCCTTGGACCAAAAGCTGCAATTCAAAGTGAAAAGTTCTGTCCGTTGGCACATCGATCTCTCACGTCGATCGATCTACGTTGGACAGACTGCCTCAGATTAACATGAATCGATCACATCGATCGATCGACGTGAGAGATCCATGTTCGACTGAAAGTTTCCAGCATTGCACACATCATATCAATCTCCTAAACAACCTCGTATATATTCTATATAAGTTTGGAGCACACGGTAAAGTACTTTAATGTACTTTTCCAACATACGTATGGACTCAGCAACCATGCAAGGCATTCGGTCATCCGTGGTAAGACTTTGCATCGAAATTGATATCTCTAAAACCCGTCCGACTTGTCTTCACATTCAAACAGGGCAATATGAATTTTATCTGGTGGTGGTACGAAGATGTCCCTTTATTTTGTTTCGAATGTCGCGTATTGGGCAATGCAGCGCTAAATTGTGGTACACAAGATAAGAATCCGAAGACAGTAGTAGTGATTGAGGGGACACAGGCACAGGCTGCTAGGGCTCTTCGGCGATAGGAAATCCATCAGCGATTTACGCCTACGAAACTTACACAGCCTGCAGTTTAAAATCTTTTTGCGTTCTGTGACTAAGATGCAAGAGGCACTTGATGATGTCTAGAGACCTCAGCTGTCAGCACCCAAGGAAATTGCATTGCCTGCACACCTCAATCCCACATCGTTATGGTGGGTGCACAAGCATCCTTTGCTCAACAGGATGCGTTATGCTTTGAACTATCTCAGCCACTTGAACAGTTACAAGTTTCTGCCAGTCAGGATCTCACCAAATTGGGCCGTTCACATGAATTTAACACTGCAGAACATGATGGAGTTCTTGTTGCCAATGTCTCCGATTCGGAGGCTACTCATATATATCGCGTCGACAGATATAACATCCTTATGACAGGTGATTCATCCGCTCATGATATGCTTGATGATGCCCCGACTATACTTGTCCACCGACATCGTCGACCGCGGCACGCTCTACCAGTACCTCCCCCTACATCAATGGCAACCCGCTCTAGCTCTCAGGATACTTCACCTTCGCACTCATTCTCTTCGTAATGAATTGTCTATTCTAGAATGTTGGGGGCTTACGAACGCCATTGGTCCGATTAAAACAATTAGTTAACAAACATCATCTTCAATTACTTCTCCTCATTGAGCCAAAGCAAACTATTGATCATATGGTGTGTAATCAACTGAGGTTATCATATAAAAATTTGTTATCTACCTGTTGTGATATAATTTGGGTATTTTGGCAAAATTCAGCATTAAACTTGGTCGATGTCCAACATGATGAACAAGTCAGCCTTTTTCGTTTCCATGCCGTTGGTACTGTCCAAGTGATTTCTATTAGTCTAGTTTATAGAATGCAACGGTCACCGATCGTCGACGTATGTTGTTGGAACTTCAGGAATATCGACAACAAATCACTTCCTTATGGTTAGTTGGGAGCGATTTTAACACATTTTTGTCGGTTGATGAGCATTATGGAACCTCCATGTCACACTTGACATCTTTGGAAGACTTTTCAGACTGCGTGCAACATTGTTTATTAATTGAATTACCCTACAAAGGAACTCCTTATACGTGGGTTGGAGGACGAGGTCTTGATCTAGTTAAGCATCGTCTAGATTGATTGTTGTGTTCTGAGGAGTTCTATGACCACTTCTGATATTTGAAGATTCGGCATTTATCTAGGATTACCTCTAATCATGTTTCCCTCCTTTCCCTCCTTTCTTGTGTTCAGCAACAGCCGTTTGGTCCTAAATCTTTTCGTTTTCTGAATATCTTTGCTGAGCATGAGGGTTTCCTTCCGTTTGTTCGGGTGCAATGGTCAAATTATCCAATGGCCGGAGGAATGCGTGGAATATATTGATAAATTACAGCGTCTCAAGCGTGACTTGAAATAATAGAATAATAATATATTTGGCAATGTTTTCGATAAATTATCTACGGCTGAATTAGACGTCCACCAATGGGAAGCTGAGTATGATCGGATGCTAACATCGGAGAACAGAATACATTGTCATGCAGCGCAAGTCAAATATAATCGCTCCGCGAATATTAACTCTTATTCTGGGAGCAGAAGGAACGTGTCAAATGGCTTAAGATGGGGATGCGAAAACCAATTACTTCAATAATATTGACCAGGATCGAAGGCATCGCCAATATATTAGTCAAATACATATGCCTATGGGGGAGATTTGTGAGACACCGGATTCTATTCAGGCAGAGACTGTGTCCTTCTATTCTCAGTTATTTACTTCTGCACCAGTTTCTGATGCTACTGAACTACTTCACTACCTTCCACGGTTAGTTACCTCTGCCATGAACGACCATATTACTAACATGCCGACTATGGAGAAGACAAAATCTGTGGTTTTAGATCCACAAAGTATTTCAGGCCCGGATGGTTATAACGGGTTCTTTTCCGTCATTGCTGTGATATAGTATGTCAGGACATCCACAAAGCGGTGCAGGAGTACTTTTTAGGATTCTGGATTCCTCGTGCGATGGGCAGCACTCTTATTACGTTAATTCTAAAATCTCACTCCCCGTCCACCTTTTCGGATTTTTGACATATTAGTTTATCCAGCTTCGTAGCTAAGATAGGCACTCGCATATTGACAACCAGAATGACATCTATTTTACCCACAATAATCTCACGAGCAGGCAGATTTCATGAAAGGTCAGGATATCATGGATCATGTTTTGCTTGCATATGAGATGACTCATATGTTGGATAAAAAGGTTCGTGGACATAATGTTGAAAGCTTTTGACTGTGTCTATTGGGCATTTCTTCGACAGTTGCTACGTCAGATGGGTTTCTCCTCGCGTCTAATCCAGCTTATATTTAATCATTTGGAAGGTACTTATTTGTCAATTTTTATTAATGGGAAAACTTGTGGATTCTTCAAGCCAACAAGGGGTGTCAATGAGGGTGATCCTCTTTCACCCATATTGTTCATCCTCGCTTCAGAGGGGTTCACCAGAGGACTAAATTATTTGATACAATATGGTACTTTGAAGAGCATTTTGGTACTATTTCTCACCTTGCTTTCGCAGATGATTTATTAATCTTTCTCAACGGAGCATCCACCAATTTAAAAAGATTTACGCAATTCTTGTATCAATATCAAGAAGCGTCAGGTCAGTGTGTTAATTTTCATAAAAGCTGTCTAATTCCCTCTGCTGATGCCTTGGCAGACTGATTCGAGCTATGGAGCATATCCTTCAAATAACAGCATCTTCTTTACCAATCAAATACTTGGGAGTGTATCGTTTTCATGGTAGTAACCGACCAATCCATTACACTGACTTGACCAGTCAAATCGATAAACGTCTCCAGGGATGGCAGAATCGCCATTTATCTCCGGCTGGTAGGTTAATCTTGATCACACATGTGTTGAGTGCGATTCGAGTTCATATTGTAGCAGCAAATTCTCTTCCAAGTATTATTCAAGCCATTCGAAAGCGCATATGCACCTTATTCTGGACTGTCCATGTGAGACGCTCTATCATTGGATAAGATGGCAAAACCTATTCACGCCTAAGGAGGAGGGCGGACTAAGATTGCTTACCAGTCGCTTGTAGGGTCATATCATATGAAACGTAGTTTATGGACAGATTTTATGCATTCCAAATATGGTGATCGGACGGATTATGTCCCACGTATAACGGATACGGTAGCATGGAAGTGTATTTGCACTATACATCCCATCTGTTCTCTTCATGTCATTGGTATGACATGTTCTTACACTTGCAAACTTGAACCTAATGGTCTATTCACTCTTAAATCCATGTATGCTTTGCATCGTCAATCGGGAGTGAAACTTTTTTCACATCAATTCATATGGCATCGGCCACATCTACAAAATATTCGCACTTATGGAAATTGTACCACCATGCCCTTCCAATCCAGAACAATTTGCAGCGATTTATGGTTGCTTGAACCACTTTTCTGTCCTTTTTGTCCAATCATTTGCAAGGACACACTACCTGATGCTTATGTGTCAAACGCTACGCATCACTTTGATTGGATTACAGATTTTTGCGAAGATCACCAGCCGTATTCGTTTCCCATCGCGTAATTACCCGATCCACAACAACACATTCCGGTGTACATGCGCCACTTACAAATCCATAGACTTTACGGCCGCATATCCTCCTATGTATACATCTCATTATGACCATTTCATCCACATAAATTTGTACGATTTTTCCTTCGTCTAAGTTTTTATGCACAATGGTGGTTTTTCTTGGCAAGGTTTTAATGTGGCATATCATATCCGGATGAATGTTCCCTCCCCACTAAGCTGCATTACATATATGTTTTGTTCTAGACATCTTTACTGTAATATGGTTTTCCTCTGCTATAAGTGACGTCTTTATAATAAAACTTTTTTCAGAAAAAATGTGTGTGTGTATATATATATATTAAATTGTTTCAAAAGTCCAAGTACGGTTAAAATGTCTCCCAAAATGAAAGAAAATATTTTAGAAAAGAAATTTAACAAAATAAAGATGCCACGTAAGGTGTAGACCCTACAAATGTGTAAGAGGGGCGGCTTCCCCAATTATCCCGTTGCCTCTGACCCCGCACCTCTTCCTCCTATATAACCACACCCTCTTCTCCTCCCTTTTCTCCACACCACACTCCTATTTTCTTCTTTTCCTTATGCCACCTCTCTAAACTATTTCCCCCCAACACCTTTTTCTTTCCCTTTTATTTATTTACCACCAACAAAACAAAAACTATCCCTTTTTCAAGGTGGCTTACGTTAATGGCGCCTAAAGACAAGGCGGCGCGTAACAACGGCAACAAAGAGTTGCATTTCCGAGGTGTGAGAAAGAGGCCATGGGGCAGATACGCGGCGGAGATCAGAGATCCTATCAAAAAGTGCCGCGTCTGGCTTGGTACATTCGATACGGCGGAAGAAGCCGCCAGAGCTTATGACTCCGCCGCCAGGGAGTACCGAGGCTCCAAGGCTAAGACCAATTTCCCCTCGCAGAAGGAGATGATTGAGATCAACAGGAACATCCTGAAACTCGGCAACAACGCGGATGATCAAAAAATTGATTTTGTTCAGAGCCCCAGTCAGAGTAGCACCGTCGAGTCGTCCAGCCGCGATGCTTTGTCTCAGCAGGTCATTGGTGCTGACTCGTCTCCGGCGAGGTTTGATCTTAGCCTCGGCGGTTCACTTCGGTTCCCGTTCCAGCAGCATAACCAGAACCAGCCGTTCCGGCTCACGCCGTTTCCTGGAGTTCCCGCCGGCGCCACACCGCCGGCACGCGTAAGTCCACCTCAGATGCTGTGTCTCGACGCGCTTGCTCGCCAAGGATTAGTTAAACAGAACCACCCGAATGCACAGGGGACGCCAGTGTGCTATGATTTTCTCCGCGTTGGCGGCGTCGGCGGTATTCAGAGCGAGGCCGCCGAGTCTTCCTTGGCTATCGACTTAAACCGTGGTGGTGTTAATGCTATGAATCTTTACCTTGATCTCAACCTTAGGCCTCCATCGGATAATGCCGGCGGGAACTTATTGGATAGTAATTCCCGGTGTGATGGGCGTTGATTTGGTTTCAATCCTTACCGTTGGTTTCCATTTTGATCGAGAAAATTTAGGGTTAAAGTAAAAGTTGTAGTTTAAGATTGGAAAAAGATGTTTATGGTGGTATTTCGTTTTTAATCACCGGTTATGTGAATACCAAAAATGGAAAAAAAAAACATTTGTCTTTTTTATTTTCCTTATTTTCCTTTTTTTTGCAACAGAAATAGAATGGAAGCGAATTCCCTGCTGTTGTCCTATCATTTCTATTTATCGATGCATATCAATATATTTCGGTTTTTAGTTTTTACATTTCTTAATGATGAGTCGGGACTCAAGTTTTGGATCACACGTTAGAACTTATTAGTAAAATGAGAAATTTCGAAGCTTTATTCTGTAAAAAAAAAACAATTTTAGACGTTTCGGAGTTATTGCTTTAAGAAAAACCTTTCGATGTTCAATTCAGTTGTATACATATTTATAATTAGCAGTTAAACTTTTTGAAGTTTAGGAGAACACATCTCTTTTAAAAAAAATGTTGCATAAATTGAGAACAATGCTTATTAATTCTGTCTCAATGTCAATAAGGGCTTTGGCTTGCCACTAGTTTGGCGATATTAATTTCTTTTGTATGCTTTGGTTGTCCAATGCATATGTGAGACTGTAGGATGCTGCCATGCGTTTTGTCCTACTTGTGCATGACTAGCAAGTGACATCATGTGTTGTGTTTCATATTAAAGCTGCTTACGTGATGTGAGTTGTCTTGGTCGAGCCGAGTTGACAAGGTCTTTTAGGTATCCACCGGTGAAGGCCGGCCCGGTTGATATGACTGACTTGACGCTTCTAGCCGAGGTGCAAGGCTGACAAAGATGCTACGGAGGTGAAGGTCATGTCCAGGATGGTTAACCTTGATACAAAGTCTCTAGAAAACTGGTTGAGACCGACCTGACAACTGGTGGCGACATGAGGTTTGAATCTACATCGAAGGAGTGTTCTGCGTTCTTTGTGCAACACTGGCTTGACAGTGTATTTGAGTCAGAGTAGCTAACATATTCACTCAAGTGGTCCGACGATGTTAACTGAGAGATGATGAGCTAGATATGCTTGTAGCTTTCGGAGCGTGTTGGTTTTGTCATTGTCACTTATTATTTCTCTTTTAGTTTTTGAGGACAAAACCAACACACCTAAAAAGCTATAACTACAATTAGCTCGGCTATCTACAATCAATACTATATGACCACGCAAGTGTGTGATCGTCTGAGGTTCACGTCAGCAATCCAGACACAAATACAGAGTCAAGTCAGCGACGCAGGGACACAAGAAATCCCCTCGACGCCGACACCAAATCAAGTCAAATGCAACTTTCATGTCGGACCCAACTAGTTATCCTCAGAGACTTACATCAAGGTTAATCACCTCGACAATGGCTTTCTACTTTGGCCTCAAGTGTTATGTCGGCTCCACTAGCGAATTCCAGAAACCTTCCCAGTCTACCTCCTGCAATCCATCCCATCCAAGTAAGTCCTCCTTTCCTCTTTTTATTCCTTACAGCATTCAATCATGTCTTTCCCATTCTTTGATTCTCAAAATGTATCTGAGGCGGCTTCCTATGCCAACTGCATACGGGAGAGGTCTAAATCCTTTTCCTCTTCGAAGAAAACTAACTCCGGCAACAACCCTTGCCTTTCCTAGAGGCTAAAAGCGGTGATGTAGCCCTCGTTGGGCTGGCAACGTTGTTGGACCTATTGGTGCCAGTTGTTTCCTACAATCCCTGAGCCATACATTATTCCACCCTTCTTTTTGTGTAATAAATAGAGGTTCCCCACTTGGATCAGTTCAGAAGATTTCTTGCACCTTGACCACGGCTGACCTGGCATGTATCTGTGAGGTGCATAAGATAGATTACAATAGGTTTGATGTCATTTTTCTCCCACCCAGTAGGACAGCTTATGATCCTCCACAAAGGTATGGGGATGTGTACAAAAAATATTTCAAGATTAGTTGGTTTACCCATCCCAAACCCTCTAAAAGTGATCTTGAAGTTCTATTAGCTCAGATTCTCCCAGGTGATGCCCAACAGCCTTAGAACCATTTTTTGCTATATTTTTTCCTAGGGTATTCAAGTAGGATTCGATATCCATACTTTCAGGGTTTTTTTACATGTAAAGCCTCCGAAAGTTGGTATTATTTAATTAAAATAACGCTGAAAAAATAGTTTAGTTTCCTCGAGAATATTCCGACCTTCAACAATTGTTTGGAAGAGTCGCTTACTTTATAGAAATAAGGTTGGAAAGAAGAGTGCTAACATGTGGTGCATGTTCAAGCAAATAAATCAAAGCTGAGCAAGCTCTACTGCCAAGTGGCTCAGACCATTTAGGACTTAAACGTTGTAGTTGACTGGCTGCGAATAGACGCCCTTGTTCTTGAGAAGGTTGACTTGGACCACTTAGTGGCTGGTTCTAGATTCCAAAGGCTGAGCGAGAAAGACTTGAATGTCATCCAAGTGTGTCTGACCTGAGTAGTTTAGTGGTTTTTAGCTATTTTGCTTTGGCTTATAGCTGATGTGACTTGTTCTTATTTGCAGGAGCGATGTCTTCCAATAAAGTCGTTATAGCTGCGGCTAAGAGGCTGAAAAAGAAAAAGGGTAAGGCGCATGCTGCCCAAACCATGGAGGCCAAGATTGTGGCCCAGATGGTAAAAAGTCCATCTATAATTGCAATAAGGGATTCGGCCTAACTTGGGGTTGCTCCTGAGGGGATGCTGCATGTTAATCAGCTCCAGGAGCTATAAAGTGACAAGCTTCATCTTGTTTCAGGTCGCTAATTTTCCATCCACTTCCTCTTTTTTTTCTCTTTTTTTTTTTTGCTTTTTTGGTGCATATTGATGACCTGTTTTAATTGTCTTTTCCCTTTGTTAGACTTGCTGGTGCAGGATGAGGTGATCTCGAAAGGCTTAGTATTCAAGCCGACTCTATCAACTCGATGCAACTGGTGGCGGTGGAGTTGAACCTCGACCGCGACAGTGAGCCCCTGGCTCAGAGATAAAGGAAGACGAATAGAGGTAAAAGCCTTGGGCCCTTTGGGAGGAGGGTTTACAATCACATTGTGATAGTCGCCAGTAAAGCCACCAGTGACTGAGGCTCCACCTCAGCCTCGCAGGATGCTAGTGGGTTGGCCGAGGTCTTCACCGATAATGATTTTAACAATGACCTTGGGACCGTGCAAAGGCTGAAAAGAAACTCTATCACGTAAACCGATGTGCGGGTGGCTCAATCACTAACCTAGGATTGACAAATTCAATCCAAAGATACATGGCCCTAGTAAGACTTAGCTTCTCCGCTTATATTTTATATTTATGCTTGATTGCTTTCTACAGATTACTCATTCTGCTTGTCCTTTACAGTTCAAACTGTGCTTTGAACCTATAAGCCAGTTGACTGAAAGAGTAAATTGTCTGGGATGACAACACTTGGAACTATCTATGATCTTTTCCCCTCAAACGTACAGGAAATTTTGGCACTTTAGAGGATCAGCGGCATATTTCAAATTCATAGTAGTTTGAAATTGAAAGAGGTGACTCATTGGATATAAGGTTCTATCATTGGTGTATATCTTCAGCACTTTCTTGGACTACCCGCATGTACTCTGGGTGACATGAGGATGACTCATCCCCAGAACCACCACAGTTGTCATGAAGCAGTAATGTCCATATAGGTGGCCCTCGACGGCACGTGTAGCCTCTATAGCCTTTTGTTTCATTTTTTAAACCAAGGCCTGGAAAGCACACATATTTTGTGCAATATATTGCATAACTTCAATATGTTCTTCATGGGTGACTCCTAGATGGACATCATCATGCCCAACACTTCCATCGAAATCCCGCTCTAACGGCCTGCTTCACACTCTATTTTTTTACGATGGAAAGATGCTTCACCATCGTGTTGATTGGTTTTACCTACTTTAAGTAAATTTATGTGGTCTTTGGTAAGAAAAAAAATTAAGAATAAGGCATTGTTGGCCCTTCTTATAGCTCCAAAATAATGAGACTAGACTGACTCTTACGATCGCATGTTTGATCCTGGCATTATCCTGCAAAGATGAGCAACATTAGAGGCCTCAGAGTTGCTACTCTGGAAAAAACGCTCTGACGCTCAAGTCAGTTGTAGACGTGTTCATAACTGCTAGTTAAGGTTTTTAGAGTTTAAGAAAAGATCTATCTCTTTTAAAGAATGTTGCGTAGTTCGAGAAAAATGTTTGTTGATTATGTTTCAATGTCAATATGGGCTGCCATCCCCTCTGACAGCATTCATTCCTTTTATATGCTTTGGTTGATCAATGTATGTGTGGGACTGTGGGGTGCTACCACGTGTTCTGTCCTGCTTGTGCATGGCCGTCAAGTGGCATCATGTGTTGTGCTGCATGACTAACCTGCTTACATGGTGTGAATTGTCTTGGTCGAGCCGAGGTGACTTGTCTTGGTTTTCTGGGCATTAACAAGCGGCCACATAAAACCAAGGCAAGTCACCTCGACAATAGCCTTACACATCGGCATCAAGTGCTAGGTTGGGCCCAGTAGCGAATACCCAAAAAACCAACACAAGCCACCTCGGCTTGGCCAAGGAAGCCAGCGCCACACCACGCCAGCAGCTTCACACGTGGCAACATCCTACATTCTTACATATGTATTGGCACGTCAAGACATACAAAAGGAATTGTCAGCACCTGACAAAGGACATGTCCATATAGAGTCGGAAAACATTTTCTTTGAACTACACTGCATTCTTAAAAGGAGACGAGTCTTCTTTTAAATCCGGAAGAGGTTAAATGCCAATCATAAACACATACGTAAATGACTTAAGCGTCAGACAATTCTCTCTATAATAACGACTCCAGAATCTCTAATATTGTTCATTTACGTAGAATCGGGCTGTTGAATAACATATGTTTTAACCAGGATCAAACGTGCATACAAAAAGTGAGTTCAATCTAATCACTTTTTTTTTCGAGTGCAAATTTGGTGTATGCTAATAATAGTACGTTCGCGCAGTACGTGATTTGCAATGCAGACCACTAAAATTTAGGGAAAGTGTCAAGGTGTGGGATGTCGCCGACAGCTGAAACACGTGTAATCCTTAAAGTGTATGAACGATCGCTTAGTATATAAAATTAGAGAGAAACGAAA
The DNA here is from genome assembly GCA_036186865.1 of Eustoma russellianum. Taxonomy (NCBI): domain Eukaryota; kingdom Viridiplantae; phylum Streptophyta; class Magnoliopsida; order Gentianales; family Gentianaceae; genus Eustoma; species Eustoma russellianum. Next base: position 14,877,900 of record AP025056.1, read on the forward strand.
CGTGCCGGCGCTCCTGGTGTAAAGAGAAAATAAAAAGAGGTTACAACTTATCAGACAAGTAGGTGTTCTATATTTTGAAACCATGGGCTTAGGCAATTGCTATTTATTTTATGCCTTCGTAAGTGAAATAAAAAAATACTATATATCAATTATGGTTTATTATTTACTATCTGCAGATTTCAATTTTGGATTATGTTTTTATATTTACAAAACTTTTTATCTTCAAAATATTCTCTCGTTAACTTTCACAATAAGATGTGTTTGATATATACACTCATCTCCCCTTATTTAAAATAATGATATCTACATTCACTTCTCCTTATATAAAATAAAGATACCTTCAGTATAGAAAAAAATATGCAAGTTAAACAAAAATGAAATTAGAGTACGTTCATTTTCCCCAAGAATCCTTTATAAGGTGATTGTATCATCATAATGTTATTCTAGCGGTTGAAGCACAAAACTATAATGCACTCTTTTCTAGTTTCTTTTTACTAATATTTGAGAAATCTATTTCTAGTTTCGTTTTACTAATGTTTGAGAAATCTATGCGCATAACACATATTCTTTTGCTTTTGTCCTGCATCGCCATACTTGAGCATTGTTCAGTATAGTTATATATTCTGTCACCGTTTATTTACACAAATTACTAGTAGCATGTGTATTCTTTTTCATTTCAAATGAAAACACATTCTTTTTTGATTTTGAAATATAATGGAATAAAACAAATGACTCACTAAATTGACTGCACTTCTTATACTGTAAAGTAGTAGTTGATCAACACGTAGATACGTGTCATCCGAAAACATACTCTGTATGTTTTTAATACATGAGTATGGTTGCGTACATCCGATCACCTTATACCTCGCCGTGAGCAAAAACCTCTAAAGTAATAAAATAATGTTGTTGTTCTACTAGTAGTCTGTGTATGATCACTTGTTACCCCAAATTACCAGTTCATAACTATCTTCTGATTTTCTTTCTCAGTATCTTAGGGAGTATTTTTCTGTTGTGCGTGTGTACCTCTCTTTTAAGCGGACATAATTAAGCATTAATTGTTTGTGACATTATAATATTAGGAATCTATTTTTTTTAACTTTCTTGTTCTGTTTTCATTATTCATTCGACCTCTAACAGTATTCCATATTGCTTCCAAATACCTATGATCTTTAAATTATTTTTGATCTCATAACCCATGTTACATATTTTCTTTCGTATATGATCCTCAGATAAGGCCCATTAAACAGAAGAAGAGGAACTTTGCTCCTGAAAGAAATAAGGTGATAACATAGGAGGTCAAAAAACTCCTTGCAGCAAAGTTTATTGCAGAGGTCCTGTATCCGGTACGGTTTGCCAACTCCGTCGTGGTTCCCAAACCCGACAAGACATGGAGAATGTGCGTTGATTACACTGACCTAAATAAGGCATGCCCTAAAGACTGTTACCCCTTACCAAAAATTTATAGGTTGGTAGACTCTACTTTGGGTTATGAGGTCTTTGATTTTCTTGATGCCTTCAAAGGCTACCACCAGATCATGATGGCAAAGGAGGATCAAGGGAAGACCTCCTTCATTACAGAGTCAGGTACTTACTGTTATGTTAGCATGCCCTTTGGTCTAAAAAATGTTGGAGCCATGTACCAGCGCTTAGTCAACTCCCTGTTTCGAGAACAGATTGGCCGAATTATGGAGGTGTACATAGATGATATGCTCATCAAGAGCAGGTCTCTTGGTCAGTATATTCAAAATCTGCGGGAGATATTTGTCATTTTGAAGGACGCACGCATGAGATTGAATCCGAAGAAATGTACTTTTGGAGTACGCACAGGGAAATTTCTCGGATACATGGTCTCTAAGGAGGGTGTGCAAGCTAACCCGGCCAAGGTTGAGGCCCTAAAGGATATGCACCCACCTCGGAACGTTAAAGTGGTTCAAAGATTGACAGGCAGGATTGCCGCCTTAAACAGATTTCTATCCAGATCCGCTGAAAGATCACTTCCTTTCTTCCAGATTTTGAAGAAACAAATTGCTTTCCTATGGGATGACCAGTGCCAGAAGGCATTTGATGATTTGAAAGCACACTTGGCCGAGGTGTCAATGCTGACATCCCCTCTTCCTGGGGAGGTCTTGTACGTTTACTTGTCAACTTGCCATGAGGCAGTAAGTGCAGTTCTGCTCTGGGAGCAGGACACTGTGCAGAGACCCATATATTTTGCGAGTAAGATTCTGCATGGGGCCGAAGTTCGCTATCCCAATGCATAAAAAATAAACTTAGCACTAATAGTGGCAGCAATGAAATTCTGACCTTATCTCCAAGCCCATCCTATAATAGTGGTGATAGACCAGCCCTTGAAGCAAATCTTGTCCCGGCCGCACACATCTGGCCGAGCTGCTAAGTGGGCTATGGAGCTTGCTGAGTATGATATTGAGTATAAACCACGCACTTCCATCATGGCTCAAGCTTTGGCAGACTTCTTGGCCGAAGGGATATCTGTCGAGGAAGACCACCCCCAACACAGGGTTGGGTCTTATATGTAGACGGTTCTTCTTCAAAAGAGGGAAGTGGCGCAGGGCTCCTAATAATCAATCCAAACGAGGAAGAGTTGGAATATGCTCTGCGCTTCGATTTTGAAGCCACTAACAATGAGGCCGAGTATGAAGCTTTGATAGCTGGATTGAGTCTTGCCCGAAAACTAGGGGCTCGACAAATAATTGCCTGAAGTGACTCGCAGTTGATAGTCTCTCAAATTAATGGAGATTACGAAGCCAAGGAGGACAATATGAAGCGATACTTGGCCAGGGTACAACATTTGAGTGGATTGTTTGATCACTTTATGATGGAACACATCCCCAGGTCGGCCAACAAACGGGCCGATGCACTATCTCGGCTGGCCTCGTCCACCTCGGCTACAATAGGGAAAAAGATTGCTGTGGAATTAGTAAAGCATCATGCTTTTGACGGTAACAAAGTATTGCAGCAAGACTACCACAACACATGGATGAATGAAATAGTTACCTATTTGCAACATCAAACCCAGCCGAAGGATAAATCTCAAGCTCGGCGTCTTCGCCTAAAAGCTTTCTGGTACGCTCTCTTTAATAATCAGCTGTATAGAAAGTCTTTTTCACAGCCTTGGCTGCGTCGCGTACCTGAAGACGAGGGAGATTATATCCTCCGAGAATTACACCTGGGAATATGCGGAAGTCATTCTAGCGCACGTTCTTTAGCCCGCAAATGTTATTTTGCTGGCTACTATTGGCCTACCATTCGCAAGGATGCAGAAGAGCTAGTCAAAAATTGCCAATCTTGTCAAGTTCATGCACCGACATCCCACTTGCCGAGCCATGAGTTAGCTGTTATTTCTAGCCCTTGGCCGTTTGTACAATGGGGAATGGACTTAGTAGGGCCTCTGCCCTGAGCTCCCGGCTCGGTCAGATTTTTGCTGGTAGCTATTGATTACTTTACCAAATGGATAGAGACTGAGCCCTTGGCCACAATAACTGGGGCACAAGTGAAGAAGTTCTTGTGGAAGAATATTATCTGCCGCTTCGGCCTACCACAGGTTTTGATCTCGGATAACGGAAGGCAATTTGCCGAAGACCCTGTGAAAAGCTAGTGCCTTGATTTGCATATCAAGCAACGCTTCACCTCAGTGGTCCATCCTCAATCAAATGGCCAAGTAGAGCTTGCTAACAGGATCATTAAAGATGGTCTCCAAAAGCGTCTGGATAAGGCAGGGGCAAGTTGGATGGATGAATTACCCAGCATTCTATGGGCCTATCGCACTACGCCATCTACCTCTACAAAGGAAACTCTTTTTTCCTTAGTCTATGGCACTGAAACCCTTATTCCTACAGAGATCGGTTCTACATCAGCCCGGGTAGATTATTACTCTGCCTCAGGAAATGATGAAGAACAGCGGTTAAACTTGGACGAGCTTGAGGAAAAAAGAGACCGAGCTCACATCCGTATGGCACAATACAAAAACTTGGTTTCCCAATACTACAACTCTCGCGTGCGCCCGAGATCTTATCGAGTGGGAGACCTAGTGATACGCAATAATGAAGTCAGTCATGCAATCCCAGCAGGAACTTTTAACCCTAAGTGGGAGGGTCTTTACCGAATAGTTGAAGTATATTCGGCTGGAGCGTACAAGTTACAAACTTTAGAAGGCAGAACTCTCCCTCGAACTTGGCACTCTTCTCATCTTTGGCTCTTACATCAGTGATGTAGTTTTCTTGTATATATCAAAACGTTTTGAGCTTGTTTCTATCGTCAGTGCCATATTTGAAGATGCTGAGCAAATCTCGAGCACTATGAAATGGATTCTTGTAAGATCTCGGCAGGCCCGAGGCAAAAGCCCGCTAAAGGATAGAACAAGACCTCGGCAGGTCCGAGACAAAAGCCCGCTAAAGGGTAGAACAAGACCTCGGCAGGTCCGAGGCAAAAACCCGTTAAAAGGTAGAACAAAACCTCAGCAGGTCTGAGGTAAAAACCCACCAAAGGGTAAACTTGAACAAACAAGCTTTAAAAATCCTCTTGACGTAAAGAGGCTGAGGTAAAACAGAACAATGTACATATACCTCATTTGACCTAGCAGAGCTAGATAAAATTGCGCTGAAAGGCAAGGTTACAAATTCAAGACTTGGGATTATAATTATCGTCAAAGTCAAAGCTTGGTTTAAACAGTGCAGAGTTCATTCTTAGTGTATTCATGAATCAGCTCAGCAAAATAACAGGCTTATTTTATGGCTTGGGGACTTAGTTTATTTTCAGTGAAATTGATCAAGTTTAACGAGGCCGACATGGGAACTCAGCAACAATAAGTTTGAAGAATAAACTTGATGAAAATGCTGAAAGCAGAAAAGAAGAAAAGGTAAACTACATAAGATAGATTTTTCATTAATGAAGAATTTAAGTTCAGAATACAATTTGATGTCTGCTCAGCTAAGGATTACAAAGAGAAGCCTAAGCCTAATCGTCTTTTTCCCTCAAGTCAGCTCCATCTACGAATTTTTGGAATTGATCTTCAAACTCTTGGGAAGCACTGGGATTGTACATCTCAGTCAGGCGGGGATCCTCTTTGTTCAGGTCTGGATAAACATCTGAGCAGACATCAATGGCTTCTCTTCGGCCAACCTCCATAGCTGAGCTCTGCAGAAGGATCATGTTTTCCTCAAAAAAACTTGGATTTTTTGAAGTCCACGATCGTTTTGATCTCAGCTTCAATCAGTTGGTGACGCAATAAGCCCAGTTGCTCTTCATCAGTTTTGCTCTTCTGCATCAGCTCAACATTTTGTTTCTTCAGAAACTCATTCTCATTTAGAGTTTGAGTGGAGGTCAGCTCCAAATCAGCCACTTTATGCTCCAACTCATCCACCTTTAAGTTGGAAGTGGCCAGCTTCATCTCAGCATCTTCATCCCTATGCTGGAGTTGAGAAATGTTGGCCCGCAAGTTTGTGTTTTCTTGAGTCAGGTCAGCTCTCTTCAGCTCGGCCTCCTCAAGTTCTTTATTTTTAACTTCGAGATCTTCAAGAAATTCTTCGCTACGGGTCAGAATTTCCAACTCCTGAGCTCGGACTTGCAAGGGAAACATAGTAAGAAGAAGTTAACTGGTAAAAAGCGAATAGGCACTCAAGGAAAGTCTTTGCTTACCAAAGTAATATTTGATTGAAAGGCGTTTTTTAGCTCGCCCCAGACAATCGCCCTAAAATTTTGATGATCCAAGGGTAGGACTGCCAATTTGTTCAACTTTCTGGCTATGGAGGGGTCCAGCGCTGAATCACCCTCTGAAAACCCAATGAGGATTGGGTCTTGAAATTCGTTCGGCTGAGGCAGGTTCTCCTCAGCGGGCTCAGAAACAACCATCTCTGAAGGATGAGATGGCCCTGGATCTCAGTTGCTGGAGCCTTCACCCCTTTGTCTCTTCCTAGGGTGAAGATTGGAGCCTTCGTCAGCCTCTGCCGAAATCTCTGGCTCAGTAAAAGAAAATCAGCCTCAGGCTCATCGTCCAAAATCTCGATTGGCAGAGCTGTAAAGAAGTAAAACGGATCAAAATAAAAAACCAATCTCAACACTTAGGAAATTTTTGAAGTTGAGAAAAATTGTTACATGACTCAGGCTCTGCGGGCTCGGGCTCAGCAGAAGCAGCAGTTGGAACTGGGGGCAGAGCTGAGGTAGAAGCTCCCCCAGAACCAAAGGTGGCCATTCTTCTTCCTTGCGGGCCCTCTTCCTGGCCGCTGCCTCAGCCATTTGGCTAGAACGGGAAGAAGATCCAGCCATTGCACATGCATTAGGAATCAGACAGTTTAACATAGAAAGAAGGGAAGGTTGTTGAAAATAAATGCAACAATATCAACCTCGGACAATGATTAAGTTGTCTGGGGAGAGTGGCAAGTAGTTATCGCCAACAGCCGAGTGGTCCAGGTCAGTTGCTATCCATATCTCAGAATCTACCTTCTGCCAATCAATGACTATAGGAAGTGTTCGAATTCTGTCTGCTTCATCGCAGTAGTCTTGGCCTGGCCTCATGTTATTAGCTCTGCCAGACTTCCAGATGTTTCTGCTCGGCAATTCAGATTTCTTGACATAGAAAAATTTCTCCTTCCATCTCTTATTGGAAGTGGGAATATTGATGGCAAAAGGAAAATTTGTGTTAGACACTCGCTTGCTGAAATAGTACCAGCTATGCGAGGCCCGACATGCAAAAAGGGCTCAGAAAATAGTAGCATTGAAAGGAATTTCAGCTATTCTAAGGAAAAGAAGATAACAAAGAATGAGTTTAAGGACGTTAGGCTGAATTTGAGGAAGTCTGAGTCCATAAGCCCGTATAATACGGACAAGTGGCTCAGGAACAGGAAGGTTGAAACCCGACTTGAAGTAGTCCTCGTAGACTGCTTCATAATCCCTAGGGGGATCATAAGCAGTTTGACCAGGCAAAGGAAGGATCGGGCTGAATCGATTTTTGTCAATTTTATAGAATTTTCAAATCTTGTCCAGGTCGTCCTCAGATAGGGTAAAGAAAGAATCCTGGACAAGGAGAGAGGGTAGACCTCTCTCAATGACTCCAGAAAACATAGATGGGTCCCTCAGGGGGCAGGGGGTTTAAAGATGCCAGAGCAGGAGCAATCCCTGCTTGCTCCGACGAAGAACTGATCACGGTGAGGGCTCTGCTGAACTGAGTAGAGTCACCGGTGGTCTGACGTAAATTACCGATGGGAAGATCATCGACAGAGGTTGATCTACCAGACGGAGATGAAGAGCTGACGTTCTCTCCACCACTGGCGGCGTAAAAACCACCCTCAGAAAAATTTTGCGAATCACGGGAAGGTGAAGACATAATGAAGAATTGAAGAAGAAGACTTACAAAAGACCTTAAGGAAAGGAAGAGGAAGACCGGAGGAAGGTTGAGAAAGATCTGAGTCGTCGGAATTGGAAAGGGATGCCGGAGGAATAAGCAGAACGCCGGAGCAGAAAACAAGAACGAATAAAAGGTTCAAATGACCTTGGAAGGATCTATTTATAAGGTTTTATCTCGGTAGCCCAAAGGTCATCTTGGTATGATCGTCCTCGATACCTGAAATGGCCAAATTCAGAAGGCTGCATGACTGATTCTTCGTGCTCTGCACAAACAGTAAATGCGCAGAACAGACTAATCAAAGACGGACACATGCTAAAAAGACGGTGTAATTATGACTCTGGTCAGTTCGGGCTGATCAGCTCAGCCAAATACGCCATCAACGCTTTCTACTCTGTGCAGCCAGTAAATGTGTAGAGCAGTCTAATCATAGGTTGACACGTCATCTTTGAAAGGAAGTCTCGTTAAAGATTCTAAATCGATTAGTTTGCCCTCTCAGGTCAGCTCGGCCAAACTAATCTGGGGGCAAGTGATGAACCAAAAAATACCATCTGTTAGTCAACAACAGTCAACAGTAGGATATGTGCATAAAAGTGTTAAAAGTCCCGCAGGTCGGCACAAAGCCCGGCAGGGTCATGTATTTACAAATGATTCAATTTAGCTCGGCAACATCTCGGCCTCAGCTCCATCTCGGCCACAACGCACCTCGGTCTAAAGGCCACATCTCGGCCTCAGCCCCATCTCGGCCGACGATCGCAGGTCATACTTGTGATGTCAACTGCGATCCTCATGATAGGCCGACCTATGCTCGCTGAAGTCAGCTACTTATGTCTCAGCAAGCCGACCCCACGGCCCAGGCCATCACGGGCACTTCTGATTATCTATGGAAGGCTTATCCTAGGATCTAGAAGTTTACCCTGGGTAACTCTACCAAGTGAAACTCCTAGCCCGGTGTCCCGAGCCAGCTTACTCAGCTCAGCACAGTGCCACTTGGCGAGCATGCAAGAGTAAGAGTCATCCTTGTGACCTCTTTGCATGTCACAATTTCTGGATTCTGCCCATGCATTGACCCAGACAGCCATATAAAAGGCAAAAAACAGGAGAGAGAAGGGCAAGTGAAAACTGACTAATTGTAACTTTAGCTCATCTTCCCCACGGTGAAAACAGCCAGGTTTACCAAAAAATCTTCTATATACAAACTATTACCAGTATATAAACCTCTCCATAAATGGCCTCCACTAAATTGAACGTCGGAGGGTATTACCCGGGGCCATAGATCCCGGGTCCTCTGACCTTGTTCCTTGTGCAGGTCGGCTAACAGTCTACTACAGACAACTGATGGAGAATTAACGGCGTAACCCCCACATCATACTTATTACTTGGTGATAAATCTGACCTCATCACTATACATAAATTTTCTGCTGCAAACTTTCAATAACACATAATACAAACTGAAAAGAGAAAGACGTAATATGACGTAGCTCGATTGGTTTTAAGATAACCGATTACACTCAAAAACGAAATGTTTGACTCCAAATAGCTATAATGTAGAAGTTTAAACTATACTGTGACTTTTGTTTATACTAAGATAGGTTTAAACTTAAACTTCTTATGCATATCAATAGTCTGTTCTTTTTATCTAATAGGCTGATTAGTATATAATTTATATTAAGTACAATGTTACATAGAGTTGAGTAGAGTTGAGACGTCTCCAGGACATAGCCCAACTGGTTCCGGGCAGGAGTTCTCGAAAAGGATGTCAGGGGTTCAATTCTTGTCAAAGTCAAGAGAACCCCTTTCCAGCAAGTGCATAGTGTGGGAGCTTCTTTGTCCTGTAGGCTTGCCTGCAGTGCTGGGGGCTCCTTATACAGACTACTGTGTAAAAGACCAAGCTCCTGCTAGCGGACCGTTGGGTACCTGATTTACCTCCCTACATTACCTTTGGGACTGGGTGTGGCAGAGACCCTTACTGGGGAGTACAGGTGATACCGTAAAAGGCCTTAACATGTAGTTTCAATCGTGCCCAACAAAAAGGAGCAATACCCTTCATATCATATTATCATTGATACAAGGCTGCATCCTGCTGCTTTTTTTGGATGAGATCTCCTCACCCTCAATACCCTCACTCCATTCATGACGACGCGACACGTGGAAGCAGGGTGGGATGGTGAGACTAGATACGAGTTGTTGAAGATTATGATCGCTTGGCATGTAAGAAAAGAAATGGTGGCACGGCTGGCACGGTTGGCAGTGGCATAGTTGGCACGACTGGCACGGATGGCACGGTTGGCACGGTGGGCAAGGTTGTCATGGTTGGCACTGGCGTGGCTGGCGGGAAGGATCAGCGCGCCAAGACTGTGGCAAGTACGTAGTATGCAGAAGATGTATGTTGCTGATCACTGCATTCTGTTGGAGATAGTTATTGCATGTGGGGCTCACCTAACTAAGTATGGTACGAGAGGATCAGCGAAGAGGTGATGGAGTTGAAGCTCCACGTCGGATCAAAAGCGCATGCAACTAAGAAGATGCAGTAAACTGGAGTAACGAACTGTTTTAGACACGTGGGATAATTTTGCCTTCTAGGATGTTCCATTGGCTGTATAAATAAAGTAGGTTGTTGTATGTAGAGGGATGAACGAAATGGCAGTTTCTTTTTCATAATGTCAAGCTCTCCTTCATCGTCTTAGTTGAGGGACTTTGAGCTAGCTTGCTGTTTTACGTCGTTATATTCGATTCTCTCTTCTTCTCCAAGTTATTGCTTAAGCTTTGTTGCTTGTTGATTGATTGTTCTAGTTATATTACGGTTGCTAGTTCAAAAATTAACGTTGTATCAGAGCCATTTCCTTCCTCTGTTTGAGTTTCTGCAAAAAAAAGTTTTTCAATTCATGGTCTCGTCTTCGACTAATCCTCCTCCTGGATTTGGAGCTAATCAAACTGGCTCAAATGAGAATCAGACGAACAGTCCAAATTACATTGATCCTAATGACAGTCTAACTATTGTTTTGGTGCAGCCACCATTTACTCCACATAATTTTCACTCGTGGAGCCGTGCTTTTCAGATGGCGTTACTGGCGAAGAACAAATCGTGCTTCATAGACGGATCCGTACCTAAACCAACTCCTTTGGATCCTCAATTTCAGGTATGGAGACAGGTAAACACTATGATCCAGTCTTGGATAATGAATTGTGTATCACCTTCAATTGCTCAAAGTGTGATGTGGTATGATAGTGCCTTAGAAGTTTGGGAGGACCTGACTATGAGGTACAGGAGTGGAGATCCGTTTAGGTTATCAGACCTGTTGGAAGATTTTTACAGTGTCAAACAAGATAGTTTATCTGTGAATGATTACTTCACAAAGTTAAAGGTGTTGTGGGAGGAGTTAATGTCTTTAAGACCTGTCCCTAAGTGTACTTGTCATAGATGTAACTGTGATGTAGGCAAGAAGATGAGTGAATTTGTGGAAAATGACTATGTGATCAAGTTTGTCAAGGGACTTAGTGAGGAGTTTGATCCCGTGCGGTCACAAGTATTTGTTATGACTCCGTTGCTTGACATTAAGACGGCCTTTGCTATGGCTTTAAAATTTGAAAGGAAACTGACTGGTTATGGCTCTCAATCTGCGTTCAGTAATGCACCTACTGCGTTAATGGCGGATTACGCTAACACCGCAAATAATTTTGCTAATAAAGGCCAAGGCAATAAGTATAGGAGAGAAAATGGTAGATTCTATCCAGAAAGTGGAAAGCGTGTTCAATGTACTCACTGTGGCATGATTGACCACACAACTGATAGATGTTATCGAAAGCATGGATTTTCACCAGGTTTCAAGTTCAAAAATCAGGTTAACATGGTGGAAAATAGAGAGGACCAGTTTGCAGATGGCTGTGATGAGCAAACCGGCCAGCAGCCATTCCAGTCAGATCAAGCACTGCAAGTTCCTTTATTGACTTATGAGCAGTATCAGAAATTGTTGAACCTGATGAATGTTAATGGTGATAGTGCAGGTTCAACTGCAAGGAAGGTTGTGCAAGGTGCTGTTATGTCTGCACAGGCAGATACTGGCTCAGGTAAGTGTTCTAACTCTGTTAACTGTGTATGGATTGTAGATTTAGGTGCTACAGACCATGTTGCTTGTTCTTTATCCCTCTTTAGCTCATATAAGCCTATCACACATGCTCCTGTTAGACTTCTTAATAATGTTACTGTCTTTGCTACTCACACTGGTACAGCTAAAGTCAATAGTGATCTAGTGTTAGACAATGTTCTATATGTCCCTTCATTTTCCTTTAATCTGATTTCTTTGAGTAAGCTTCCCATTAATCCTCAATTGCTTATCATATTTCATAAATCTTTCTGTGTAATCCAGGATCAGTTGTCCATGATGACGATTGGTTTAGCTAAGAAGCACAATGGACTCTACTGTATTCATGGTTCATTGATGACTTCTGCAGCGCAGTCAGCCCATCTTCTTTCTACTTCCAGTTGTTCTGAGTCTGATTCCTACTTGTGGCATGCCAGACTTGGGCATGCCTCTTATGCAAGAATGCAAGAAATTCAAAAGAGTATAGGTCCCCATTCCCTGTTTCTTCTTCTGTTTCTCATTCTGCCTTTCAAATAATTCATGTTGATATGTGGGGACCAAACAGATTTTCCCACTTTGTATGGTCAAAATTACTTTCTTACCATAGTGGATGATTACTCTCGTTATACTTGGTTATATCTTCTTAAGGCCAAGAGTGAAGTCAGAAGGGTGTTACAAAGTTTCTTTCATTTTGTTAGCACTCAGTTTAATTCTCAAATCAAAATCATTAGAACTGATAATGGTTTAGAATTCAAAATGAGTGAGTTCTATATGATGCATGGCACAGTTCATCAGATCACATGTACATATACTCCCCAACAAAATAGAGTGGTTGAAAGAAAGCACCAGCATATACTTACTGTAGGGAGAGCCATGAAATTTCATGCCAATTTGCCACACTCACATTGGGGATTCTGTGTTCAGCATGCCATTTATCTCATTAACCTTTTACCCACACCTGTTTTGCAACAGAAGTCTCCTTACAAGCTTCTGCATCTTGCCAAACCAACTTATACAAGTCTAAGGATCTTTGGCTGCCTGACATATGCCTATAATGTCTCCCCCCATAAGTCAAAATTTGATGCCAGAGCTATTTCCTGTGTTTTCCTGGGATACTCATTAACAACCAAGGGGTATGTGTTGCAAAGATCAGATACCAAGGAAGTGATCGTTTCTAGGGATGTTGTTTTCTATGAGAATATGTTTCCTTTGAAAGGAACTGTGCTACAGGGACATGAATCACCTACTGACAAACCAGTTTTCATTGATTCAGTTTCAGAATCGCTGCCCCTTCCTATGGATATTCCTTCACGGTCAGTGCAGGTGCCTCCTCAATCGCAAAGTTCATCTCCTTCTTCATCTGAAGAGTCAGCACCCTCAAATACCGATTCCCCTTTCTCAAATGTTCAGCCAGCTTCTATTCCCATCTCTGAACTACATATTGATCTGCCTTTAATCCCTTCACCTGCCATCTCTAATAATCTATCTGATCCCTCATCTCCTACATCACCTATCAGAACCTCGAGAGCTAAACGTCCACCTTCCTATTTGCAGGATTATTATTGTTATCTTCTAAGCTCTTTTCCTTCTTCCTTGAATCAAACCAGAGTTCCTTATCCTTTAGAGTCGTATATTTCTTTCAATGGTCTGTCATCAAAATACAGGTCATACATAATTAACATGAGCATTGATCAGGAGCCTGTGTCATATCAGCAGGCAGCCACTTCAGCAGCTTGGCAACAATCCATGCAGCTTGAGTTGGCAGCATTAGATGCCAACAAAACTTGGTCCATTGTTTCCTTGCCCCCAAGGAAGCGTCCCATAGGCTGTAAATGGGTATATAAGATTAAAAGAAAGGCAGATGGTACTGTGGATAGGTATAAGACCAGGTTAGTGGCAAAGGGTTATACCCAGCTGGAGGGAATTGATTATGGTGATACATTCTCCCCTGTCGCTAAGATGACCGTTGCTTGCTTTGGCTTCAGTTAAATGCTGGTATGTTCATCAACTAGACATTAACAATGCGTTTTTGCATGCTGATCTTCACCAAGAAATATATATGGAACTGCCGTAGGGAATTTCTTCAAATGAGCCTGGAAACGTATGTAAGCTTCACAAGTCCCTATACGGTTTAAAATAGGCAAGCCACTAGTGGAATGAGAAATCACATCATCCTTGTTATCTCAAGGTTACATTCAGTCTAAGCATGATTACACTATGTTTACCAAGGCCACAGAAACTTCTTTCTTGATCCTCTTAGTTTATGTTGATGACATTATAGTGGACAGTGATTCCTTGGTGCAGATTCAACAATTAAAAGATTTCCTTCCTAAGACATTTATGATCAAGGACCTAGGAGAGCTAAAATATTTTCTGGGACTGGAGGTGGCAAGGTCTCAAGGGGGGTTTATGATATGCCAACGGAAGTATACTTTAGAATTGTTAGAACATGCAGGATGTCTGGCTGCCAAGCCTGCTAGAACGCCCATGGAGCAACACCTTAAACTAGCACATGATGATCCTGAATTGTTGAATGATAGTTCAGGGTATAGAAGGCTAGTGGGAAAACTTCTTTACCTTACAATTACTAGGCCAGATATTGCCTATGCTGTTCAGCAGCTAAGTCAGTTCCTAGATGTTCCTACAATGCTGCACTGGAAAGCTGCATATAGAGTTTTGAGATACTTGAAAGGCACACCTGGCCAAAGACTGTATTTTCCCAGTGCTGGTTCTAACTTGCTAAAGGCTTATGCTGATGCAGATTGGAGGGTTGTTCAGAAACTAGAAGGTCAATTACAGGTTACTGCGTGTTCTTTGGGGATGCTTTGGTGTCATGCAAGGCAAAGAAACAGACTACAGTTTCAAGGTCTTCCTCAGAGGCTGAGTACAGATCTCTAGCTGCAACGACTTGTGAGGTGCAGTGGTTGTTGTATTTACTGAGAGACATGGGGCAGGATCATGTTCCACCTATGGAGCTTTTCTGTGACAATAAAAGTGCAATCTATATAGTGAAAAATCCAGTATTTATCGAGAGAACCAAGCACATAGAGATTGATTGTCACATAGTTAGAGACAAGTATCAGGCAGGTGTCATTAAACCTATGCCTGTGAGAACCAACTTTCAGATTGTAGATATTTTTACCAAGGCTTTGGACTCAAAGCAGTTGCAATTCTTGACTTCTGCGTTAGGAATCTGTAATGTATATGAGAAGTCAGAATAGAAGGGGGGTGTTGAAGATTCTGATTGCTTGGCATGTAAGAAAAGAAGTGGTGGCACGGTTGGCACTGGCGTGGCAGGCAGGCAGGATTAGTGTGCCAAGACCGTGGCGAGTACGTTGTATGCAGAAGATGTATGTTGCTGATCACTGCATTTTGTTGGAGGCGATTATTGCGTGTGGGGCCCACCTAACTAAGTATGCTACGGGAGGATCAGCGAAGAGGTGATGGAGTTGAAGCTCCACGTCGGATCAAATGCGCCTGCAGCTAAGAAGATGCAGTAAACTGGAGTAACGAACCGTTTTAGACACGTGGGATAATTTTGCATTCTAGGATGTTCCATTGGCTGTATAAATAGAGTAGGTTGCTGTATGTAGAGGGATGAACGAAATGTCAGTTTCTTTTTCATAATGTCAAGCTCTCCTTCATCATCTTAGTTGAACACTTTGAGTAGTTTGCTGTTTTATGTCGTTATATTCGATTATCTCTTCTTCTCCAAGTTATTGCTTAAGCTTTGTTGCTTGTTGATTGATTGTTCTAGTTATATTACGGTTGCTAGTTCAAAAATTAACACGGGTGACCCTCATCTAGCCTCACCACCCCCTTTGCTGGTACGTGTCGTGCGGTGACGTGTGGGTGAAGGAAAATGGATGAGGGGATCCTATCCCCTTTTCTTGTTTATATATTTTACTATGCTGTATAATATACATCAGATCCTGACATGCAGAAGAATTAATATTTCTGTTCATCATCTTTTTCGTACATTACGTTATCATTAATCGCCCGATATACTTTCATAACTATTTTCCCATGCTAGAAAAATGAGCTAATTAAGTTGACTGTGGCTACTCCATTTCATCAATTACCGCCTTGTCCGCTTTATTGTACTGCATATTCCCTTGCCCTCCAACCCTAGTAACGAATCAGTTATGTCCTGAAAACATTTCTTATTATTTCTTACCTTTAGTTTTAACGGTCATACTCTCGGAAACTTTAATAGTCTCAAAATACTTTAGAGAATACAAATTTTGAATTCAACTGTCTCTTATATTGATAGAATTTTACCAGACAAGACACACAAAATATCTACTGTAAACTGAGGCAGCAACCCTTTAACCTAATTGGATCGGATAATATGACCTAAGCCAGTACTAACTCAGATGACAGTACTACACTCACGTTACGCGTGTCTTGATATGAACCTGTTTCATTCCACCACAAAAAGAATTCAGTTTTCCGACGAAAAAGTCACCGACGTACCACGTGTCGTCGGTATTTTGTCGGTATTTTGCGACGACGTAGCGATAAACGGAATTTCGTCGTTAATTGCTACGAAACTACGATGAAATACATTGTCGCTAACAAAAAAGTAGTCAGGTTAATCATTTCGTTACAATTTCGTCGGTGTTTTATCGGTGGTTCGTCGCTACTCTGTGTCTTTTGTTTGTCGCTATTTAGTTTGTAACGTTTCGTCGCTATATCGTCGGTAATGTGTCGCAAAAATTCCAGAAACATAAACACTGTGAAGCGGTGATTGGGAAAAAACTTTATTCATTTAGTAATAAAAATTTACATTATGAAGACGAAAAATTAAAAAACAAATCTAAAAGAGAGGCGGAGAGGGGCCGTTCACTCTTTGTCATCGGAAGAAAGAGTGGCCGCCACATTCTCTGCGAACTCTTTGAGGAGGCGCTTCAGCTTGTAATATCTGGATTTCAACTTGCGCAGCCTTCTGTTCACGCTGTGCAGTTGCCTCGACTGCTGCTGCATGTTTGCTATAAGCATACGGTAGTCGATATGCGGTTCTGGCATTTCTTCTTGAGGATCCTCTGGCGGCATTGGGCCATGCACAGATATTGAACCCTCCCGCTCAACCGATGGTTGTGGTTGAGGAGGAGGCCGTTGTGGAGGTGCACTGTTTGCCCCTCCACGCCTTGGGGTTCTTCTATAACGACGCGGCATACTTTGAAGTTTTATAACTTTGTTTATGTGTAATGTACGGATGTGGGGTTATAAATAGGTAAATTTAGCGACGACATAGCGACGAACATGCGACGAATTTTTCGACCGTTAATCAAGATGGGAATATGTGCGGGCGTGACGCTTCGTTCAAATTAGCGACGAATTAGCGACGACTTAGCGACGTAAACTCATCATACGTTGTAACCATCGGGCACTGTGCGGACACTGCGAAATAGCGACGCATTAGCGACGCCGTAGCGACGAAACACGTCGAATGGTGTGAAGAGACGTCGTGCGTCGCAAGTTCGTTGGTAAAGCGTCGCTAAATTCAAACGCCATATTCAGCGGGTTACCAGGTTCTCGTCGTTGTATTAAGTTTCGTCGGTATATAGTCGTTGTTTAGTCGGTGAATTAGTCGTCCCAAATTTTTTCGAACCACATTTCGTTTGTATTTTAGCGTTGTCGAGATTCGTAAGGGATTGACCACGTGTTTAAATTAAGAAAACGAAAGCGATGATTGGGAAAAAAATTTCATTAACATAGAATTATAAATTACAATATACATAAGGAAAAAAACGAAAAAAATCTAAAAGAATAGCGGAGAGGAGCCGTTCACTGTTCGTCATCCGAACAGAGAGTAGCAACACTCTCCGCGCACGACTTCAGGAGGCATCTCAGCTGCGCAGCTTTGGCTTTGATGCGCATCTGCCTTGTGTGCAGGTACTGGAGACGATCATCCTGGTAGTTAAGCACCTCCTTCATATTCTCCACTGTTTTCTACAGCTCCTGTATTTCTACACTAGGATCGCCAATTTGGCGATCCTCTTGCCGCCTTGGCCCCTGCATAGTGGGTTCGGAGGAGTCAGCCGGCGGGGGTGCTTGTGGTTGTGGAGGAACCGGTGCAGGTGCCGGTGGTTGAAGACCCCATCTTGGGTATGTACATCCACTACCACGTCGTGTCTGGGCCTTAGTACGAACCATATTTGTCTTTTTTTATATGATTATAAAGGAGATTTTGTTTTTTTTGTACTACGGGAGTCACGACAGGCTGTTTATATAAGGAAATTCAGCGACGACCTAGCGACGTAAATGCATCGGAAGTTGTAAAAATCGGGCATTGTACGGTCACTGGATAGCGACGCCTTAGCGACGTAAATAGCGACGAAACAATGAATGCATCGGAAGTTGTAACATCGATGGTTGTGCGTCGCTATTTCGTCGGTAAAGCATCGGTAAGCAATGAATGCAGACATTAATACACGCACAATATACGATGAAATTCGTCGCTATTGGCCCGTTACTGTATCGGACGGCAGCCACAATGCAGACCTGGCCCGTTACTGTATCGGGTGGAAGAAGAGAAGCATATTCTGGGAGCTTCCGTACTGGAAGAGCAATATGATCCGACACAACCTGGATGTCATGCACATTGAGAAGAACATGTTTGAAAACATCTTCAATACAGTGCTGAATGTGCCTGGAAAAACAAAAGACAATTTGAAGGTACGACCTGATATGCGCGACCTCAAAATGCGACCGGAGCTGCATCCTGTTGGCACATCCTACATGCCGAAGTCCTCGTACACGCTGACTGTGGAGCAGGTCAGTGCGTTGTTATCGTGGCTGGGGACGGCTAGATTTCCTGACGGCCATGTTTCGAACCTGTCGAAGAACATCGACGTGAATAAACGCGGTTTGCACGGGATGAAGAGCCACGACTGTCACGTGTTCATGCAACGGTTGATGCCCATTGCATTCCCGAGCTGCTTCCAACCAATGTATGAGAAGCACTTACCGAGATGAGTATGTTCTTCAGATGTCTTACATCTACTAGACTCAGGGCGGATGATATGTCAAGACTGGAGGGCAAAATCCCAGTGATCCTACGCAAGCTGGAAACTGTATTTCCTCCGGCCTTCTTTGATTCAATGGAACACCTGCCAATTCATCTACCATACGAGGCACGCGTTGATGGTCCTGTTCAGTACAGGTGGATGTATCCGTTCGAGAGGTACTCTTATTTATTACGTGACGTTCTTATATGTCTAAGCGCGAGCATGCTTACCAATTTATTTCATCATGTGACGTTGGAGTATTCACTATATGAACAGATATCTCAAGCATTTGAAGCTGAACATCAAGAACAAGGCCAAAGTCGAGGCCTCGATGTGCAATGCCTACCTGACGGAGGAAGCCTCGACATTCGTGTCTCATTACTTCCAACCAGATGTCCCGTCGAGGTGCAGAGATGTTCCCCGGAACGACGACGGCATTTCCAGATAGGGACAGCGATCTGAAGATTGCTCATTCTTATGTTCTGCGCAACTGCCGTCAAGTTGACCGTTTCCAGAGGTATAAACGATATCCAATTTTAATTCATAAATACCTTGCGCTACTATATCCATTATATTACAAAGGTATACATGGTACTCATTCGTAATTTTCTTCAGCTTGTTCGTTGATTTATTGCAAGAACGTTCACCGGGTATATCGAGCGATGCAATAAACAATGATTTAGATGCCAAGTTTGCTGATTGGTTCAGATGGCATGTAAGTTTACATATTTGCTGGTTACGTGTACGTCATGTGATACGCATTTATTGCCCCGCTGATGTATACTTACTTATCGTTTTACAGGCGAGCAAAGGTCATCTGGCTGACGAAGAGTACGGTTACATTCTGACACCAGTAGCCGAGGGTCCATTGAGCAGAGTCACGCGCTACGACATGTGTTTTGTGAACGGTTATAGATTCCACACAGTCTCCCATGCCAGCCAAAAATCGTCGGAGAACAGCGGAGTGTGTGTCAAACGGTATGACAATAGCCCGGACAAGGATGACTTCTACGGCTACCTTACTGACATCACTAAGCTCGAATATCCCGCATTGCCTATAAAGCGGGTGGTGCTATTCAAATGCGAATGGTACGGTCCAACTCGGGGAGGTTATTACGCTGGCACAAAGGTTGACGACCGATATAAGTTGGTAGACATACACTAAGGGCGACGGTACAGAAAGTACGATCCATTCGTTTTGGCTAGTCAAGCGTCCCAGGTGTACTATCTATCGTATCCGACGACGAGGATGAATGCGAGCTCAAAAGACTAGCGAGCCGTGTGCAAAGTGAAATTGAACAAGTTTGATGTCAGTATCCAGCCAGGTTCAGATGGCATGGATGCCGTATTTCAAGAAGAAAACCCACGCGTTGTGGATACGACACATGTTGAACTGCACAATCTCCCTCTAAATGACCCCAACGGAGGTTTCATCGAAATTCATCTCAACATACAACTGGCTGACAATATTGAAGATGTAGACAAAGACGAATACGAGGATGAAGAGGACGATGAGCATGTAGATGAAGATGAAAATGAAGATGAAAATGAAGATGCGTATGAGGATGCGGATGACAATGAAGATTGACATTAGTCAAAATTTTTATGTACCTCTTTATGTGAAAGTGTGTATGTCTTGATGTACTTATACACATGTATATACATAATATGTGTATGTAAGTACTTTATATTTTGTATTATTTTTTTCAATACTGAAGAGCGCCGACGATTTACCGACGACAAGTGTCGTCGCAAATTTAAAATAACGACGACACAAGGAATAGCGACGACACATTAAACAGCGACGAACTCCCGTCGCTATTTCGTCGCAAAATTTCGTACTTTAAACTGAAATCCCCCTTCTTCTTCCCCATTTCCCTCCCTGCGAATTCTCCCCCCCCCACCCTGGCGAAAACTCCCTCCCTCCCCCGGTGAAATCTCCCTCCCTCCCCGGCGAAGTTCTCCGGTGACCTCCTATCCACGGTTAGTTTTTCTTCCTATTTCGTTTTTCATGATTTTAATTAGTTATAGATTGAATTGTTTGTTGTGGGTGTTGGTGGTGGGTTGTGGGCGGAAGTGGCTATGGGCGGGGGTGGTTATTGGCGGGGGGTTGGCTGTGGGCGGGGGTTGTTGGCGGAGGGTATTGCGGAGGGGCAGTGGTGGAGCGGTGTGGGGATGAGTGGCTGTGGGTGGAACCGCCTGGCTGTGGGTGGGGCTGGGTGGCTGTGGGTGGGGTTGGTTGGGGCGTGGTTCGGCTGGATGGTGCAGGTTGGGGTGGGGTGGGGCGGTTGGGGTGGTGAATGGCGTGAGGTGGGCTGTGGGCGGAGGTGGTTGTTGGCGGGGCTGGGGTGGCTGTTGGCGGGAGTGAACTGTGGGCGGGGTGGGCTATTGGTGGGGCGGGGGGGTGGCTGTTGGCAGGGGTGGGCTGTGGGCGGGGGGTGGCTGTGGGCGGGGTGGGCTGTTGGCAGGGCGGGGGGTGGCTGTTGGCGGGGGTGGGCTGTGGACGGGGGTGGGCTGTGGGCGGGGGTGGTTGTTGGCGGGCGGGGGGTGGTTGTGGCGGGGGTGGGCAGTAGTTCATGTTACAAGTTATGTATCATAAGGATGTAGATGTGATGTATATTTTGAAGTGTAATTTGTTTAGAGGTGATGCATATTTATGCTTTAAGTATCAAGTTCAAGTGATGTATACTTTGAAGTGTAATAATTTGATGATGAAGTTTGATTATGTAGTTTGGTTAATCATGTCATGTTGTTGGATTTGGATTTGTCTTTGGAGAGGCCATTAAGGCCGGAAAACCTCCGATAAACGAATAGGTCATGCCGAAATTTTCAAAATTATTAATATCTTGCATTAAATGTATGTAAACACTTGTCATTTTTTGGACATCTTATTTGTCTGGCCAACCAATCCTAAACTCGTTGAATGTGCCTTTTAAATTTTTCACCCTTTCAGATCTGATGGCTAGTGAGGGTTTACCTACTAAATCCACCTACCCACCAGCTACACAGTCCCTCTCAGGGGAGTTCGATCTGTTCGTCTCTCAGCATGACCTGCTTGGTTCGGTGTCGACCGCTGCTCTGGCTGCGGACGCAGACCTTTTAGGGTCTGCCGATAGGTCCGCACCCCCCAGATCTACGCCGCCACCCACGCCCACTGGTTCAGCACCTCATCCGACGTCTGATGCGGCATCGGACGAGGGTGTCATACCAGGGCGTCGTGCCCTCCCTTGGTCACATGATACCCATACGTAAGTAATGATTTATTTTTTAACATGTTTTCAAATATATTTCACGCGTTAGTTTTTCCTAATAACTTCACCTCTTTCAGGTTTGCACCAGACTCGGGCCAGATTTCCGGTTGCATCACTCAGTCATTCCACCTGAGGCAGGACCCAGCTAGATATGCCTGGTCCCGTGTCACCCCGCAGACACGTAGGTTCTACTGGGATGAGTTTCAGGTATTCAAATTTGATGAATTTCACTTTTTGATGCGTAATCGATCATTAATTTTCTAACCACATTTTTATTTTTGCTCCGTAAAATAATTGCAGAAGGCGTACAGCTGGACAGCTGACATCGCCCACGACGTGGAGCAGGCCTGGCGGCAGAGGGCCGCCAAACGCTACAGGGACTTCGTCAACTCGCACAAGACCAAGTGGGAGCGTGACCCCACTTCTGCCAGGCCTGCCTACGTATCCGAGGCCACCTGGGCAGGGTGGATAGAAGGGTGGACGGACCCTGCTACCCAAGCTCGCAGTGCCCGGAACGCGGCGAACCGGCTCAGCGGCAATCTACAGGGCCCAGCACCTGCCACACACTCAGGTGGTTCGGTTTCCCACGCCACCACGATGCGTTCTATGGTAAGTATTTTAATATTGGATTATTTAGATTCATTTATTTCATTGGATTATTTAGATTCATTGACTTAAGTGGACTATTTACATTCATTGACTTAAGTGGATTATTTATATTTATTGATTTCTTATGTTGCGCTGTTGTTTTTTTGGTATTCGTATATGGTTAATTTAAGTAGTATATGTGTTCATTTGCCTTTTTCTTTTTATTTTTGATTTGACTTGGGAGAGGACTTTAAGGCCGGGATACCTCCGGTAAACGAATAGGTCATGCCGAAATTTTTAAAATTATGGATTTCACTAACATATTTTATTTCATTCTTTCAGCACGAGGAGACGGGGGAGTGGCCAGCCTCCTACGATCTCTTCTACAAGACGCATCGGAAGAAAGCCTCTGACGGGACGGAGGACTGGATCACGGCGAAGGCCCGCGACATCAGTGTAAGTAGACTACGATATCATTTGTTTTTTCCTTAGTTTGTTTTATTTCTAAACCCTAAACCCTAACAATTCTTATTCTCATTTCAGGACGAGTACAACAGATTACTCGCACATAGGGGAGAAGAGGCCAACAAGAACCGCGCTTATTGGGATGCGGTTCGGACCGTCGACCCTCAGAATAAGAAGAAGATTGAGTTGTACGGGGTTGGATCAGCAGCGCCGCGATTCTTCCCCGAAGTTCTGCATCCAGGTGCTTCCTCTGAGGCCAGCACCTCCGCGCCTTCTGCGACCCCAGAGGATATTTCGCGCCTGGAATCAGATCATGCGGTGCTGCAGCATGAGGTGAAGGCCATCAGGGCGCAGCATAAGGAGAGTGTACAGGCATTGCGGTTGCAACTGACTCAGACCCAGCAGGCGCTGCAGTAGTCGGTTCAGCAGGCGCTTCAGCAGGCGCAGCAGCAGACGATGCAGGTGCAGCAGGCGACGAACCAGCAAATCTCGCAGCTATCGCATCTCATTATCTCTTTCATTTCCAGCTCCTCGCAGCCTCAGCCTCGCCCTCCTGATGGTCACTCTTCTCAGCATGATCCTCCTCCATCTTCCTCTACATAATATTTCATTTTTGATTTTTTTTACAGACTATTTCATTTATTGTATTGACATATTCTTTGTTCTTTTATATTTTATCAGACATTTATACGGATTCCATTTCTTTTGTGTTGTTTAATTATACGAACTTCAATACGCAAATACCGTATTTCTGTATAATATTCGTACAAATGATTTAATATACAAAATAAAATATATTATAAAAATTAAATAATAATAAAAACTATTTAATTAATAATATATTGATATTATTAATAAATTATAAATATTTAATATTTAATATTAAATTAATATTTAATATTAATTTAAATGATAGCGACGAACCTGCGACGAAACAAAAATGTCACAGACGTGAAATACAAAACAAATAAAAAATTTTAAAATAGCGACGAAAAAAGATATACCGACGAAAGTCTGCAACGAAACATAAATGTCGCAGACCGGAAAAAAAAAATCAAAAATTTAAAAATAGCAACGACAAAAGATATACCGACGAAACGACGACGGAAATAACAGGTCGTAGACCTGACATAGTTTCGTCTCAATTGTGCGACGAACCACCGACGAGCCTTTTCTCGTCGCAATATAGCGACGCTTCACCGAGGAAAATCACTTTGCGACAAGCCGTATAACGACCTGCATATTTCGTCGCAATTTCGTCGCTATACGCCTTTAGCGACGCAATGGCGACGATTTTTGTCTGTCGCTATGTCTCTTGTTTTTGTGGTGTTCTAGTTACAATATCTCAACTTGAGTACTAACTCAGATTTACCCTAAGAGCGCATTTTCTTGTTCTCTATTTTATTTGCTCTTAATTTGGCCAATCAGAGTTGAGGTTTAGTAAATTATCGTCTAGCCATCTTATTTGGTATACAATATGTAATTTATTATAAGTCTTCGATGAGATTGGTGGTATATCCTAGACGGATACATCTCATCTCAATCCAAAGTTTATGTCACAAAAAAAAAGTTGAGGTTAATTTGAATTTATAGTTTTAGTTCACAATCTTAATAATTTCTTCCCTTGAAATGAATCTAACTGATAAGTTTTCCGAACACAATAAAATACTCCGTAAGAGTACAGATAAAGAAAATCAGAAGATAGTTACGAACTAGCAATTTGGGTAACTAGTGATACTTAAAGCAAACTATCTATTCCTCGAAATGGAGGTATTGTTTGTCTGTCTTTTACCCTCTTCAGACTCTACCGATAGTTTTTTGCTTTTGTTGGAATATAATGGGTATGATTGTTATTGTTGTAGTGATACACATGTTATAATAGTTTGTAAAGGCAATGGGAAGAAGAATGATTGGTGAACTGGAGTTGGAATATGCAAGAATAGCTTGAATCTTGACATGGATCGATCTATGTATCAGTTGGATAGATCCATGTGGCTTGAAAATGAAGTTGAGTATTCTGCCGGACATAGATCGATGATATCGATCGATCGATGTCACATAAATCGATCACATCGATCGATCGATGTACCCTGGGTGCAGAGTTGAAACTTTCTGCCCAACATAGATCGATCACATAGATCGATCGAAGTCTTCGATTGATCGATGTGACAGATCGAAGTGGACAGGATAAATGTTGGAGCTTACTGTGAGACATCGATCGATCGATGTAACATCGATCGATCGATGTCCCAGCAGAAGTGACTTTTCATGTAGAATCACAACTTATGCACCAAGGGACATACCCAATCAACATGCAACGGTCTTGAACATCTGAATGGAGTTTGAAAGGTTATAAATAGGCTATTAAAACCCATTTTTCAAGACATCTTTCAACCTAGTTTATACTTGCATTCTATATTCTTCATCCTACTCAATATCACTCTTTTTTTTGAAAGTTCATTGAATCTCTATTCTTTTGCTGAGAATAAGAGATTGTTGGCTGTTGTATCATAGGAGGAAATTTGCTTACAACCCTGCAGCAACTAGTGGGGGCAAACATTCCTTACGGAAAGTGATTCTCACGCCTCAAGCCAATCTTCTTCTCATTCATTCTCTCTTGTTCTTTGTTCTTGATTCCTTATTCATAACAATCGTAAGGAATATTTGAAGATGGATTCAAAGACATTTTTGAACCAAGAGAGCATGAAGCTAGACCGATTTGATGGCACCAACTACTTGAGATGGAAGGATAAGATGTTGTTCCTCCTAACTGCTCTTCAGATTGGGTATTGTCTTGACCCAAATCTGAAGGATTTGCCAACCCCACAAGAAAAGGACTCCGAGGAGGTGAAAGCCACTTGGAGGAAGAGGTATGAGGATAATATGCTGTGTCGTGGGCATATTCTCAACAATCTATCAGACCGTATCTACGATCTGTTTACGGCAACTTCATCACCAAAGGAGATATGGAATGCCTTGGAGTTCAAGTACATTAATGAGAAACAAGGCACGGACAAATTCCAAGTGATAAAGTATTTTAATTTTAAAATGGTTGAAAATTTGACAATCATGGACCAAGTGCACGAGTCGCAGGTCATTGTGTCCAAACTGAAAGAGTTGGGTGTAGAAGTTTCTGAGGCATTACATGTAGCGCCCCGCTCCCGTGCTCCATCCTCGGAAATGGTGCACCCGCCGTATCTCACTCAGGAGAATACAAGGCGTCACATCAACCTGCTACACGTCGGTGCTGACATAGAAAAGTTTTCCTTTTCTTTCTCCGGAAACGATAAGTCACAACACTAATTTTGAAAATTAACGATCTCCAAGAAAATAACGACAGAAAATCTAGGCTGACCGGGCCTTACAAGTCAAGGTCAAATGTCTAAGTTTAAAAGCATGAAATTGTATTCAAAGTAAAACTGAAAATTAAACTGTCTGTGTCACCCCAAGGCATCACAAAAAAAAGAACCTGACTTCATCCTTGCTGCACGCACTTCTACGAGTCACTCAGCCCATTCCACGGTGTCAGACCCATCCTCAACGAAGATATAGTCATATCCCGCCTCGGCTTCACCTGGAACAGTAGGGGGTGAGTGATGGTAATCACCCAGTAGGTGCCTCTCAAAACAATACGAACTTACATACCCAAAAAGATATTGCCACGTAATCACATAAGACAAATAGGATGCAATCGGAAGGTAAGACATTCCACGTAACCGACATAACGCAACACGACATGGCTTATACGAAAAGTAAACAACCCACACAAGATGCATGCGCAAGTACGTGATGCATGCTCACATAACGTGTCATACGCAACTAGAAACATGTCAGGCAATATGCTCCTAGACCTATATGCAATGCATGCCCCCGGGGCCTAACTCCAGCGTCATGGTCTCTAGCCACCACTTGCTGTTCTGGACACCCACGCCCTATAGACGCTGCGTATCGCACGACACCCACGCCCTATAGACGCTGCGTATCTTCTGACACCCACGCCCTATAGACGCTGCGTATCGCACGACACCCACGCCCTATAGACGCTGCGTATCGCATGACACCCACGCCTGACCGACGCTGCGTATCATCACGGTACCCACGCCCTATAGACGCTGCGTGTCCTCCTCACACCCACGCCCTCAGACAATGGGTACCTCAGGTACATGCACGTGCCATGAATGCAAGAGAAAGGAAAAAAACAGTGGGATGTCATCCTCTGACGTCGATCGATCGACGTCCAACTGAGACACGTCGAACCCTCACTCAGTTGACGTCGATCGGTCGATGTACTTCTGAGGTACACCGAACCCTCACCTCCGGGACATCGATCGATCGATGTACTTATGAGGTACATCGATCCCTCACCCTCTGGACGTCGATCGATCGACGTTCATCTGAGGCACATCGAACCCTCAGCTGCTGGACGTCGATCGATCGATGTCCCTGTATTTCAGAATTCCCATTCTGAAATTTCTGCAATCTGATCATCAATCCCATTCAACCTTTCACCCCATCCCACATATCCATACACGCATAACGACATCACAACCCCACAAAGAAACGTACAACAACAAGATCACATTGAAATCAAGAACGTATAACGGAAAATAAACACATTGGGCATATAATTACGATCCAATCGAAATCAAGAGTTAACGACAACAACAACACATGAAAATACCCTTTTGTCTATGCAATCTTTGTACCGTTTTGAGGGAATAATTAGTATGCACCTACCTCGATCCTAGCGAGAGTTGATTGATATATCTACGAGATGATGATCTCGTTAGAGTTGTGGTTTCCTCCTCCTGAACCGTGGATCAAAGATCCTTCTTTTCTCTTCCTCTTGTGGCTGAAAGTTTGATGGGGAGAGGGAAAAGAGGAAGCAGCCGCTAGAGAGAGTGAGGGGAAGGAGATTAGGGTTAGTAAATTGAGAGTGAGAGATTTAGGGAGGGATAAGGGTGATGATTAAGGAAGAAAAGATAAAATTTAGGAATTTTAAATATTTTGTTATTATCTCAAAATGTTTCTTCTTTTTCTTTTTTTTCCTCATTGATATAACATCCTACCCCCCTTACAAAAAGTTTCGACCCCGAAACTTGCCATACCTTAATCAAATAGGTGGGGATAGTGGTCGCGCATTTGCTCTTCTAGTTCCCATGTCGCTTAATTCTCTCGATGGGAACTCCATTGTACTTTGACATAGGGAATAATCCTCCTCCTCAGCTCTTGATCCTTCCGGTCAAGAATTCTGATTGGTACTTCTTCATAGGAAGCATCGGGTCTGATCTTAAGTGGTTGCGCATCCAACACATGACTCAGGTCAGGTACGTACTTCCTCAACTGGGAGACGTGGAACACATTGCGCACTTGAGCCAACATCAGAGGTAGCGCCAACTTGTATGCTAAATCTCCAACCTTTTCGAGTATCTCGTATTGTCCAATATAACGCGGCTTTAACTTCCCTTTAACTCCAAACCATGCCACACCCTTCATGGGTGGCATTTTAAGATAAACTTTTTCTCCCTCCTGGAACTCCAAAGGTCCCCTCTTTGTGTCGGCCCAACTCTTGCCTCTAACTTGGGCCGTCTTAAGGCATTCACGAATTAGTTTCACATGTTCTTTAGTTTGCTTGATTATTTCTGGAGCCGTCAACCTACGTTCACCAACTTCGTCCCAGTGAATAGGTGACCTACACTTACGTCCATACAATGCCTCGAATGGTGCCATGCCTATGGCACTGTGATGGCTGTTGTTATAGGAAAACTCTATCAACTTAAGCATGCTGTCCCAGTTCCCCTTGAAATCCAATGCGCACGCCCTTAACATGTCCTCCAGGGTCTGAATGGTCCTCTCAGATTGACCATCGGTCTGAGGGTGAAAAGCAGTACTCAGTCGCAACTCAGTCCCCATCTTCTTCTGACACGCTGCCCAGAATTGAGATGTAAACTTCGGGTCACGATCAGACACTATGCTGACTGGTACTCCATGGAGGCAAACAATGTTATCAATGTACATAGTTACCAACCTCTCCATAGTAAGCCCGGTGGGAATAGGCAAGAAATGAGCAGACTTAGTCAATCGATCCACAATTACCCATATCACATCATTCCCATTTCTTGTCTTCGGGAGTCCAACCACAAAGTCCATTGGCACATGCTCCCACTTCCATTCGGGTATCTCTAGAGGTCACATCAGTCCACCCGGTCTTTAGTGTTCTGCCTTAACTTGCTGGCAAATGAGGCACCTTTCCACAAACTCAGCAATGTGCCTCTTCATGCCATTCCACCAATAATGTCTCTTCAGATCATTGTACATCTTCGTAGCACCAGGGTGGATAGACAGTTTCGAATTATGTGCTTCTTTTAACAACTCCCTCCTGAGTTCCTTAACATCCGGTACGCACAACCTTCCTTGGTACCACATACTGCCGTCATCATGAACTTGAAATCCATCCACTTGGCTGGTTAGCATTCTTTCTCGCGTCTCTCTAATTGTTGCATCGTTCTTCTGTGCTTCCTTAATCTGATCTACCAAGGTTGGAGTGATAATTAGCGTGGCCAGAATATCTGCGATAGAATCCACAAGATCCAAATCAAATTCCGCCATCTCCTTTTCTAGAGTAGCCTGCCGTGCATGGCTCGACTTCCTACTTAAGGCATCAGCAACTCGATTGGCCTTCCCTGGATGATAGCTGATGGTCAAGTCGTAATCTTTCAACAGCTCTAACCATATCCTTTGGCGCATGGTCAGCTCCTTTTGCGTGAACAGATACTTAAGACTCTTATGATCAGTGAACACCTCGTACTTCACTCCATATAGGTAGTGGCGCCAAATTTTCAGTGCGAACACCACCGCTGCTAGCTCCAGATCATGAGTCGGATAGTTCTGCTCATAGAGCATTAGCTGTCGTGAAGCATATGCAATGACCTTGTCGTTTTGCATCAACACGCATCCTGAAATATAAGAATTAGACCACATCTTTAATTGTATACAAAATCAGTTGAAATTATATACATTTACCTAGTCCGTTCTTAGAAGCGTCACTGTAAATGACAAACCCTTCTGATGCAGAGGGCTGAGCAAGAATAGGGGCTGTGGTCAGTCTCCCTTTTAGTTCAGTGAAGCTCTGCTCGCACTCGGTGGTCCATTCGAACTTTGACTTCTTCTGTGTCAATCGGCTTAGAGGCACTGCAATCGATGAGAAGCCCTCGACAAACTTCCTATAGTACCCAGCCAGTCCAAGAAAACTTCTTACCTCCGTCACATTAGTGGGTCTAGGCCATTCGGTGATCGCCTCCACTTTCTTTGGATCCACAGAAATTCCCTCTTCAGAGACCACATGACCCAAAAAGGCTACGCTTTTCAACCAGAACTCACATTTACTGAACTTGGCGTATAATTTGCTTCTCCGAAGGGTCTCTAAGACTTCCCTCAAATGTTCCGCATGAGTATCCTCATCAGGGGAGTATATAAGGATATCGTCGATGAACACAACTACGAACTTGTCCAGTTGTTTCCGAAATACTGTGTTCATTAGATCCATAAAGGCGGCTGGGGCGTTGGTTAGTCCAAAAGGCATAACCAAGAATTCGTAATGGCCATAACGTGTTCTGAAAGCTATCTTGGCTGTATCTCCAGATTTGAACCTCAACTGGTGATAACCGGATCGCAAATCAATTTTGGAGAATATTCTAGCCCCCTGGAATAAATTCCGTTAGTGGTGAAATTTATCGAATAATCGAAAAGTTTAAATTATAACTCTAACTTATCATTACCCGTAGCTGATCAAAGAGGTCCTCAATTCTAGGTAATGGATACTTATTCTTGATGGCGATCTTGTTGAGTTCCCGGTAGTCTATGCATAATCTCATGCTTCCATCCTTCTTCTTCACGAACAGGACTGGAGCACCCCAGGGTGATACACTGGGTCGAATAAACTTACGATCCAGCAATTCTTGTAATTTCTCCTTCAACTCCTTGAGCTCTGCTGGAGCCATACGGTAGGGTGCCCTGGATATAGGTTTAGCACCGGGTATGAGATTGATCTCGAATTCTACCTCTCTTTCTGGTGGTAGTCCTGGTAACTCCTCGGGGAAGACGCCTGTAAATTCCTTTACCACAGGGATTTGGTCGATCAGCGGAACCTCTTGTTCAGCACCCATTGAGTAAATCAAGAATCCTTCTCTTCCTTTCTTTAGCGCTCTAAATGCCTGAGCTGCAGTCAAATAAAGCTTCTGGGTACCTTCTTTAATTTAGGGTTCCCTTGGAAAATAGTTTCCCCCAGCTCCGGTGTCTTCATTCTGACTTGGAGTTGCCGGCAATCAATATTTGCATGATACCTTGCCAAGAAGTCCATGCCCAAGATAACGTCGAAGTCGTACATTTGAATCGGTATTAAGGTCGCAGAGAATTGCAGACCGTTAATCTCCAGTTCACATCCCTTGTAACGGTGATGGGACACGAGTACTTGGCCGCCAGTGGCTTGTATACGATATGGAGTCTCAATCCATTCAGGGAGAACGTTCAGGTTCTTGGCAGATCTCTTTGCCATAAACGAGTGGCTCGCCCCACTATCGAACAGAACATTGGCTGGTACTTTGTTAATTTAAATCACACCTACCACATTCAAGGTTTAGAACACAACCCATAACAACACATAAAATTTAATCCAACTTCGAAATTAAGTACTTAAATAGATGTACCTGTCACCACGTCGCCCGACTCCTCGACTTCTGCATCCGTCATCGCGTGTATCCGAGCATTGGTCCGGCCTCGTCCTCCCTGCTGAGCCTGGGTCCGCGGGTTCACATGAGCCGGTGATGAGCATTCCTTAGCGATGTGTCCTTGCTTCCCGCAGTTATAGCACACTCTCTGATCCTTCCTACATTGTCCCGGATGAACACGTCCGCACAGTGTACACCGTGGGATAGGTGCCACAGCCCTTACTGGTTGCGCATCAGTCGGTGCCGGACCCTCAATCATCGGGGTCTAATTCACTGCCTTTTGCTGTTGTTCCAGCTGGAACGGTTGCCCGAACTGAGGGCGCCGAGGTACTTTCAGCCATCTCCCTGATTTGCCCGTCTGCAACTCCTCACGGGGTCTTTTCAATCTCTCCAGTGCAGCAACCCTCTCCAAGTTTCTCTCCACACGTCTACATACCTCCAGCAATCCCTCAAATGTAGTGGTCTCTGCACAAACAATCGCCTGCTGGATGCGAAAACTCAAACCTGTGTGGAACTTTAGCATCTTGGCCTCTTCGTTATCCATGATGCATGACATATACTGGCCCAGCTTATGAAATTTCTCAGAGTACTGATCAACTGTCATAGAACCTTGTGTCAGCATCTGAAATTCTGCCATCCGTCTTTAAATAGCACTATCCGGGACATAGTGCTTCTTATATTCCTCCACAAACTGTTCCCAAGTCACCGATGGAATCAACCTGCGTTTCACCCCGTTCCACCACCTCTCAGCTTCCCCTTCCAAGAACGGGGTAGTCACCTCCACTTTCAGATCCGCGGGTACTTGTATCAGTCTTATCTGTTCAGTTATGTTTTTGAGCCAAATCTCGGCTTCCTCCGGCCGAGTGGTACCCCAGAACATCGGTATTCGGGAGTTCTGCATCTCCCTGTAATAGAACCTCAAACCCTGCTGCGGTGGAGGTGGTGGTGGTGGTTGTTGTTGTTGTTGCTGAGTATGCTGGAGTATCTGGGCAATCTGAGCCTGTTGCTGTGCCATCTGAGTATATTGTTGTGCCATCTGTGTATGTTGATGGGCTATTAAGGCCGTCAGATTGGCTAGCGTATCGGTTAGGTTTTGGGGTACCTCCCCTTATCCATGACGCTCGTCTCCGTCCTGTCCACTATTTCCCGAGGTTTCACGTCGCGGAGGCATTGTCTGTAGACAGGTAAGTACATGTTATGTTATACAAAAACATGCATTTAAGAGTACCGTGAAGGAATACACGATTGGGACAAAACGGAAATCTATAACGTATACTCACTAACGGCACACACCACCCGAAACTCAATCATAACTTAGGTCTACTTCATTTTATTCAAGTTGGAAAAGTCATTTGAAAACAGATCATTACTTATTCCTAGATGCGATTAACTAATCTTCACGTTCCCGAGACGTATCTAAAGCCTGGGCTCTGATACCACCTGTAGCGCCCCGCTCCCGTGCTCCTTCCTCGGAAACGGTG
>AP025056.1:14910872-14944860 GCA_036186865.1 Eustoma russellianum
GGCGTCACATCAACCTGTTACACGTCGGTGCTGACATAGAAAAGTTTTCCTTTTCTTTCTGCAGAACGATAAGTCACAACACTAATTTTGAAAATTAACGATCTCCAAGAAAATAACGACAGAAAATCTAGGCTGGCCGGGCCTTACAAGTCAAGGTCAAATGTCTAAGTTTAAAAGCATGAAATTGTAGTCAAAGTAAAACTGAAAATTAAACTGTCTGTGTCACCCCAAGGCATCACAAAAAAAAGAACCAGACTCCATCCTTGCTGCACGCACTTCTACGAGTCACTCAGCCCATTCCACGGTGTCAGACCCATCCTCAACGAAGATATAGTCATACCCCGTCTCGGCTTCACCTGGAATAGTAGGGGGTTAGTGATGGTAATCACCCAGTAGGTGCCTCTCAAAACAATACGAACTTACATACTCAAAAAGATATTGCCACGTAATCACATAAGACAAATAGCATGCAATCGGAAGGTAAGACATTCCACGCAACCGACATAACGCAACACGACATGACTTATACGAAAAGTAAACAACCCACACAAGATACATGCGCAAGTACGTGATGCATGCTCACATAACGTGTCATACGCAACTAGAAACATGTCAGGCAATATGATCCTAGACCTATATGCAATGCATGCTCCCGGGGCCTAACTCCAGCGTCATGGTCTCTAGCCACCAATTGCTGTTCTGGACACTCACGCCCTATAGACGCTGCGTATCGCACGACACCCACGCCCTATAGACGTTGAATATCTTCTGACACCCACGCCCTATAGACGCTACGTATCGCACGACACCCACGCCCTATAGACGCTGCGTATCGCATGACACCCACGCCCGACCGACGCTGCGTATCATCACGGCAATCACGCCCTATAGACGCTGCGTGTCCTCCTCACACCCACGCCCTCAGACAATGGGTACCTCAGGTACATGCACGTGCCATGAATGCAAGAGAAAGGGAAAAAACAGTGGGATGTCATCCTCTGAGTCGATCGATCGACGTCCAACTGAGACATGTCGAACCTTCACTCAGTTGACGTCGATCGATCGATGTACTCCTGAGGTACACCGAACCCTCACCTCCGGGACATCGATCGATCGATGTACTTCTGAGGTACATCGATCCCTCACCCTCTGGACGTCGATCGATCGACGTTCATTTGAGGCACATCGAACCCTCAGCTGCTGGACGTCGATCGATCGATGTCCCCGTATTTCAGAATTCCCATTCTGAAATTTCTGCAATCTGATCATCAATCCCATTCAACCTTTCACCCCATCCCACATATCCATACACGCATAACGACATCACAACCCCACAAAGAAACGTACAACAACAAGATCACATTGAAATCAAGAATAACGGAAAATAAACACATTGGGCATATAATTACGATCCAATCGAAATCAAGAGTTAACGACAACAACAACACATGAAAATACCCTTTTGCCTATGCAATCTTCGTACCGTTTTGAGGGAATAATTAGTATGCACCTACCTCGATCCTAGCGAGAGTTGATTGATATATCTACAAGATGATGATCTCGTTAGGGTTGTGGTTTCCTCCTCCTGAACCGTGGATCAAAGATCCTTCTTTTCTCTTCCTCTTGTGGCCGAAAGTTTGATGGGGAGAGGGGAAAGAGGAAGCAGCCGCTAGAGAGAGTGAGGGGAAGGAGATTAGGGTTAGTAAATTGAGAGTGAGAGATTTAGGGAGGGATAAGGGTGATGATTAAGGAAGAAAAGATAAAATTTAAGAATTTTAAATATTTTGTTATTATCTCAAAATGTTTCTTCTTTTTCTTTTTATTTCCTCATGGATATAACATTACAAGTAGGAGGGATAATTGCAAAGCTTCTCCCTAGTTGGAGTGACTACAGGAAGAAATTACTACACTCAACTGAATCCTTTTCTCTAGAACAACTTCAAAAGCATTTGCGAATTGAAGAATAGACAAAAAGTAGTGTAAAAAGACATGTCTCTGATGATGCACTAAGAGTGCATTATGTCAAAGGGAAACCAGGAAGTTTGGTTGGAAACAAAAGGAAGAACTCCGATTTTTCTGAATCCACAGACAAGGCAGAATCCAAGAAAGGCAAGAGATGCTATAATTGTGGTAAGAAAGGACATCTCAAGAAGGACTATTGGTTTCGAAAGAAACAAAAACATGGTGGTAGTTCTCAACTTACCAACAATACAAATATGGTGAACATTGAGATCGATCAATTGGTAGCAATGGTCTCCAGATTGCATGTTGGCATGGTAACGGAACTGCATATGGCTACGAATGAAATCACAAGTGATTGGTGGTTCGATTCGGGTGCAACAGTGCATGTATGCAACAACAAGGATCTATTCAAGACCTACCATGTTGTGGATGATAGCCAGTAGGTTCTTATAGGAAACTGCAGCGCCACAAGAGTCTTGAGTAAAGGTAGTGTAGAGTTAGACTTTATTTCGGGAAAGAAGTTGTTATTAGTCAACATTCTACATGTACGAGATTTCTAAGAATCTCGTTTCTGCTAGTCTAGTTTGTAAAAGTGGGTTCAAGATTGTAATGGAGGGGGACAAAATTATAATGTCCAAAAACGGGATCTTTGTCGGCAAGGGTTACTCTTGCGATGGAATGTTTAAACTCAGTATTAATAAAAATTCCGCAGTTTGTGTTTACTCTGTTGATTCTTCTTTTTCATTGTGGCATGATAGACTTGCTCATATTAGTAATACTACTATTAAGTTCATGTATAAGCATGCCTTAATTTCTTGCAAAGATGAAAATGAAAGAACATGTGAAATATGTATACAAGATAAGATGACAAAGAAACCATTTCCGAAAGTAGAACAGAAATCTGAACTTTTAGAACTTGTTCATTCAGATATATGTGAGTTGAACGGTGTTTTAACCCGACGTGGAAACCGATATTTCATAACTTTCATTGATGATGCCTCCAGATATACATATGTATATTTGCTAAGGCATAAAGATGAAGCCTTTGACATGTTCAAAGTCTACAAAATGGAAGTTGAAAATCAGTCGGGATTAAAAAACCAAAGTTCTAAGAAGTGATCGTGGTGGTGAATACTTTCCTCTCGAATTTATCAATTCTGTGAGGAGAATGGTATCATAAACCAGAAAAGTGCGCCATACACACCCCAGCAAAATGGTTTGGCTGAAAGAAAAAATAGAAGTTTAGTTGACATGCTGAATGCAATGTTAATAAACTCTGGTTTGCCAAAGAATTTATGGGGAGAAGCCTTGTTAACGGCTTGTTATATTCACAATAGAATTCCTTCTAAGAAGTTTAAGGTTTCTCCATACGAAATATGGAAGAAACGAAGATCAAATCTAAGTTATCTTAGAGTTTATGGTTGTCTAGCCTATTATAGAGTTCCGGATCCAAAGAGGACTAAGTTGGGGCCAAGAGCTTTTAAAGGTGTCTTTATTGGATATGCCGAAAACTCTAAAGCATATAGGATTCTAGATTTAGAATCCGATGTGGTTGTGGAATCTAGAGATGTTGAATTTCTTGAGAATAAATTCTTGAGAATAGATTCAAATCAAAGTTCAACAAGTGAGAATTTGAATGAACCTATTGTTGGAGATTTTTCCAATGACCCTTCTAGTGTTGATAAAAAAAATCAAGATTCTCCAATTGAGGTTAGGAGAAGTCAACGTGCTAGAAAGGAGAAGTATTCACATCCGAACTTTATTTCTTCGCAATCCATTACTTTCTTAGTTGAAGATAATATGACAAAGGTGTTTAGTCAAATAGCTATTGTACTAAGCATGGCAGATGATCCAAAATCCTATAAGGAGGTGATGCAATCGAGAGATGCATCATTTTGGAAGGAAGCAATTGATGATGAGATGAACTCGTTATTGTCTAACAATATGTGGGTTCTCACTGATTTGCCTTCAAGTTCCAAAGGCAATTGGATGTAAATGGGTATTTTGAAGAAAATACAATTCGGATGGTTCACTTCAAACTTTCAAGACTAGATAGTAGCTAAAGGCTTTAGACAACGAGAAGGGATAGACTATTTTGACACATATGCTCCAGTTGCGAGAATAATATCCATTAGATTGTTGATAGCCTTACATCCATAAATAACTTGGTCATTCATCAAATGGATGTTAAGACTGCATTTCTCAATGGTGATTTAGACAAAAAGGTCTATATGGAACAACTGGAAGGTTTTGTACTTCCGAGGAATGAGCACAAAGTGTGCAAATTAATAAAGTCATTGTATGGATTGAAACAAGCACCGAAACAATGGCATGAAAAGTTTGACACTACCATTTTAAAGAATGGTTTCCGGCATAATGGTGCAGATAAGTGTGTATATTCCAAGTTTACAGACAAATATGGTGTCATTATTTGTTTGTACGTGGATGATATACTAATTATCGGTACTAATATGGAAAGAGTAAACGAAACTAAGAAGTATTTAACTTCACAATTCCAAATGAAAGATTTGGGTGAAGTAGATACTATCTTAGGGATTGAAGTGTCCAAACCTAGTGGGAGTTTTGCTCTTTGTCAATCTCATTACATAAACAAAGTGTTGAATAAATTCAAACACTTGGAGATCAAAGAAGCAAACACACCATCCGATGCCTCATACAAATTGACTGGACAAACCGGTAGAGCGGTAGCACAATTAAAATATGCTAGTGCAATTGGTAGTTTAATGTATGCTATGCATTGCACTAGACCGGATATTGCTTTTGCGGTGTGTAAATTATCAAGGTAAACTAGTAATCCTATTATAGACCATTGGAAGGCAATCAGGCGAGTACTTGGGTACTTGAAGAGGACTATGAGTTACGGATTGTTCTATAATTATTTTCCAACCGTGTTAGAATGTTATACTGATGCTAGTTGGATAACTAAGGTTGGTGATAACAAATCTACTACGGGTTGGATATTTACATTGGGTGGTGGTGCTGTTTCTTGGGCTTCGAAGAAACAGACATGCATAACTCATTCTGATATGGAATCTGAATTCATAGCATTGGGATCTGCAGGTAAGGAAGCGGAATGGCTGAGAAATTTATTATTGGGTATAGAGTTGTGACCACAACCGATGCCAGCCATTTCCTTACACTGTGATAGCCAAACAATGATGTCTAGAGCTTATAGCAAAATCTATAATGGGAAATCTAAACATGTCAGTCTTAGGCATGATTATGTAAGGCAATTAATTACAGATGGTGTAATAGCCATTGCATACGTCAGATCCTGCAATAACCTGGCAGATCCGTTGACAACGAGTCTTTCAAAAGACTTGGTACAAAGTACATCTTTAGGGATGAGATTAAGACGTATGAGATAAGTTCACTTGTGATAGAAACCCAACCTTTCCTAGCATACCACTATCCAAAGGTTCAATGGGTAACAACAAGGTCACAAAGTGAGGTATTAAAGCACTACGATTGATCTTTAATGAATCAAACCGCACGGCATTGATCCTTAAAGAATTGGAATGTTAGTGTTAAAGGAGGGTGAGTGTTAAAACATTCTTAATGAAGGATTAAGAGGAACTATCTTAATTTTCACCTATATGAACATAGAAAGTGGTGCCGCTTCAACAAACAATGATCTTGAAATGTTCATGAATACTAGGGGAAGCACAAGGCCATAAAGTGCGATTTAAAATAGATTTCTAAGGAGAGTGTGGTTTCATGTGTATAATATTTCCGGTTCTAGCACATAAGAATCTGATTCAAGGCTTTTTAGCTATCATGATTTCGTTAGAACTTTGAAGTACTATACTAATAAGAGGTTCAAAACGAAATATACTTCTTGAATGTATGAAATGTCATAAGTTGCTTTACAAACTAAGTGGGAGATTGTTATAATAGTTTGTAAAGGCAATGAGATGAAGAATGAATGTGAATTGGAGTTGGAATAAGCAGGAATAGCTTGAACCTTGACATGAATCGATCTATGTATCAGTTGGATAGATCCATGTGGCTTGAAAATGAAGTGAGTATTCTGCCGGACATAGATCGATGACATCGATCGATCGATGTCACATAAATCGATCACATCGATCGATCGATGTACCCTGGGTGCAGAGTTGAAACTTTCTGTCCAACATAGATCTATCACATAGATCGATCGAAGTCTTCGATCGATCGATGTGACCAATCGAAGTGACTTCGATTGATCGATGTGACAGATCGAAGTGGATAGGATAAAAGTTCGAGCTTACTGTGAGACATCGATCGATGACATCGATCGATCGATGTCCCAGCTGAAGTGACTTTTCATGTAGAATCACAACTTATGCACCAAGGGACATACCCAATCACCATGCAACGGTCTTGAACGTCTGAATGGAGTTTGAAAACTTATAAATAGGCTGTTAAAACCCATTTTTCAAGACATCTTGCAACCTAGTTTATACTTGCATTCTATATTCTTCATCCTACTCAATATCACTCTTGTTTTTTGAAAGTTCATTGAATCTCTATTATTTTGCTGAGAATAAGAGATTGTTGGATGTTGTATCATAGGAAGAAATTTGCTTACAACCCTGCAGCAATTAGTGGAGGCAAATATCCTTACGGAAAGTGATTCTCACGCCTCAAGTCAATCTTCTTCTCATTCATTCTTTCTTGTTCTTTGTTCTTGATTCCTTATTTCATAACAACACAGACAACAAGTGACTTGTGAAAATAAACGGTGATACGGTATATACCTATGCTCAAGAAGCAGAAGAATATGTTACGCGCATGGATTTCTCAAATATAGTAATATAGAGGTCGAATGAATAATAATGAAAACAAAATAAGAAAGTAAAGAAAATATGCATTATTAATAGATAAAGTTGCAAACAATTAACGTTTAAGTAATATCGATTGAAAGAGAGGTACATGCACATAACATAGAAAGTACATTTTGCCTTAAATTTTGTCCTTTCCTTTAGTACTTAATTGCAATTTGTAGATGCCGGCAACTCCACCATTAAGACCATTTATTCCTTTTTCTTTTCTCCCAACTGTACATCGCCGACTCTGACATAGATAGGCGTAAAAAAGGCTTTGGAAACAAGTAAATTGATTTGTTGATTTGCTGCCGAACGTTTAGTGGATTAAATCGCACGTCTAGACAAGAGTAGACTATATTGCTCTTAAAGTTCATCGCGCGTACTGCTATAATTTCAATGTTTATTTCTTCAGGAGGAAATGTAAATGTTTATTAATTAAATATGAACCTTAATGTTAGACGCACAGATACAAGGACGAAGACATCTAGCGGTAATTATTGTTTTCTTTTCTTGAGTAATTTTAATTTACTTTTATTATTCGTTGCATCCATACGCCGATAAAGACAATTATTACTTTAAAAGATAACAGTGTAATCAATATGGCTATTAAAGTCAACGTCACTTGACCTTGTAATGTCACAGCTTGCTTAGGATTCACATCAGTTCTTTAGGTCCAAATACACAATTGTGTCGATACAGGATGCCCCTCGACACCAACGAAGATCTCAAGTCAGTAACAAACAGTCTCGCCCCAAGGCGGCGTAAATTGGCCATCTCAGCCTCATGCAATCTCACCTTCAGCTGTCAACTCAACTAAGATGTCACATCGATACTAACGCACACTTTGTGGGCCGGTGTCAAAAGCCATCTTGGTCTGCTCGGCTAACAACACTGTCACCAAGTAACTTAGCCATACAACTAGGTATGTGACGCCACGTGGTGACCATGCAAAAGCGAGATATCAGCAAGGCAGGACACATAGTAGTCCCTCATAGTTTCTCAAAATATATTAGCTACCCAGATCATATAAAAATAGAAAATGACATCCAACAAAGACCAAGTTCGTTCCTATGAGCAAAAAACTTTATCTGAGACAAGAAAATTCAACACAAGACAAGTTTCTTTAAATATTCCAGCTCAAGTACTTCAAAATATAAAATTTCTCGCATTTGACTTAACCGTCAAAGGGTTTTTCCTTGAGTAAATCTCTGAGTCCTAACATGATGTGAACTCCTCACGCAAGTTCGGATCTTTTCCTTCAAAACTTACCTTCAAGGGTTGGCACAAAGGGGGTACTCTCCCTCCTTTCTTCCTTCAAGACAACAACGGTTGAGCAACACCTCCACAACGGGATTAACATGGATCTTGACAAACGAATCGTCCTCCAAGACGTTCCTCCCTTTGTGCATGGCAAATACTACCTAAAAGATTGCTCAAACATTAAGGGTCCTAACCTGGATTTTAGAAAAACCAAGAAAGAACTCAAAGACACAAATTTTAAGAGAAAAACTAAATTTTTATTGATGTTTAGATGTGTTACAATGGGCGCCCAAAAGGCCCTTTAAATAGGCAAACAAGCCTAAGAACTAAATGGAAAAGTCCTAAGTTACAACACCAACTAAATGGAGAAAATCTAAACTACAACTCCAGCTAAATAGAAAAATCCTAAGTTACAATTCCACATGTTAAGTAATTTATGAAAACATGAACTAATCATATTCTAACTTCCTAATCCTTAATGTGCCTTCAAGGGCCGGCCACGAGGTCTTGGAGTCTTCCAAAAAAATGAGTTCCTAAAATGTAGGAATGATTCCCAAGAATGTAGGAACATTGAGAGCCTTTTAGTCTCCTTTTGAGCCTTGATTATTGATTGCATTGTTGAGACTTGTACGTTTGGAATTGGCATTTGATATCTTCATCAATATTGTAGAACTCTTCGAGACCTTGAATTTCAACCCAATATTGATATCATTCTGAGTTGAAATAAAGAAGTTAAAATTGGTTAAAATTTGCTCTAATCACAATCAACTTTCTTGCATAACTCCTCCCATCAAGTTTCCTTCAAAAATAAAGACACCATCAATCATCATTCTCATCAAGAATACTAAAATGTATTTCATGCACGAGACATGCCTAATAATGAATAGAATGACTAAAATGCTCCTAAACAAGAAAATACACAAAAACGTCTTCATTCATAGAATGTTATCCAGCCCTTCCCACCAACCCTTACATCTTCTTTAAGACATGTAAAACATAGAATAACCATGCATGTATCTAAAGCATAGGATTGATAAGGATAGGCTCTTGTTGGGGCTTATCAGCTTATCAAAGGAACGATGAGCAAGCTTTAAGGTGTCTTTTGGCCGTCCATTATAACACATCCCAACATCAATAAAAATTCAGTTTTTCTCTTAAGACTTGTGTCTTTGAGTTGTTTCTTGGTTTTTCTTAAAATCAAGGTTAGGATCCTTACAGTTTAAGCAA
Source organism: Eustoma russellianum (assembly GCA_036186865.1). Classification (NCBI taxonomy): domain Eukaryota; kingdom Viridiplantae; phylum Streptophyta; class Magnoliopsida; order Gentianales; family Gentianaceae; genus Eustoma; species Eustoma russellianum. Next base: position 14,920,151 of record AP025056.1, read on the forward strand.
GCTTTAAGGTAGTATTTGTCAAACCCAAAGGAAATAACGTTGAAAAATAGCAAACCAAAGATGTTGGAAAAAGAATGCATGTTGATATTTCACAAGTTTCAAACGCAATACAAATAGTAAATGAGTATGTTGTAATAAGAACAAACAACATATCGTTGTTGTTTCTCACTTTAACCTGTTGAACATGAAATAATGAAAGCTCATATACAAACAAAGATGGGAAATCATTAGGTAATAAAACTTTAAGCATGTATGTAGCATTCTTTTGCCTTTTTTTCTTTACTCTCAATTTCCAATTCGTCTTCATCTTGTTCTTGTATTTTAGGTTCACTTTCAAGAATATAAACGTCATCATTATCCAAAACAGTTAGTCTCAAATTCATCTTCATTTGTATTACCATGAGCAATCTCATGCAAATCAATTAATTCAGGTTCATACACTTCATTTTTAGCAGCATGACATTCATGATTAGAAATGGAAGAATCACTAGAAACTTCATGTACATCATGTGAAACTTCAGCATCATTCAAGCAGGAATTAAGTGCAATCATTTGTTCCTTAAGTTCTTCTACACCTAAGCTCCATTCTACTCTAGTAATACATATCATCTAAAGTTTCAAATCGTTCATACACTGTCTTATCAGCAATGTCTTTACTCAAGCCAGCAATGAATCTAATCATAAGCAATTCCTCGAGTTCGTTAAGGTGAACTTTATGCAAACCATTTAACAATTATTATAATATTATCGTACGGTTAGATGATTTTGAGAATAAGATTGATATCTCAGAATCTTATTACGCCAATCACTTACCTATATGCCATTAGATTCGCCAAAGTGATGCATACGCCGTTTAAGCTTGTCAAGATCCTTTCGGAAGCACTTTAGTCCCCACATGGTGCTAACTAAGTCGTAGTCATGCATGAGGGCTGAGTTGTCCATGCTCTCCTACGTTAACTTGAGAATTTTAAGGAGTGATAGTTACACTTTGAGAAACGTGATCCACGTGTATGACCTGAGATAAAAATAAAAGAAAGCAAAAGAAAAGGAAAAAACTAACACAAAGATCAAACAAACGTTAGACGTTAGTGTAAATCAAGCTTATAGCTCTTATTTTGCTCACTTTGTTCTCTCAATATTTTTTTCTCAAAATAACACATTGTCTCTCGGCCTAATCTCGGGTTAGAAGCAGTAAAGCAAGAAACACTTCTTGGAGGCAATGCCAAGGCACCAAAGCAGTTCCAATTGTCTTCAATCAATTACAACTTTTACCAACTCAAAAGAAACACAAGGCAGAACAAATTTGGACACAAATTCTATGATTCAAAGATATAAGAAACCAAAAATGATGTTAGGGATGAGCCAAATAGAAACTAAAAGCTGCCTTAGGTAATCTTTAGTTAATCTTAAACTTTTCCTACTTAATTCACTTAATGGCCAATCAAGTTTGTAATCCAAAGTGTTCAAGCCTTATGGTATGTGTTTTAATCTTTTTGAGGCTAAGGTAGGGCAGTTTGAAAGTGTAGGGTACGACCTTTAATTCAAGAACCAAGATGAACATAAGTCTTCACCGTTTTGTTCACTTTCTTTGCTTGCCCTTCTTGAATCCCGTCCGGTCTCTTATATTCTTTTCTTTTTCCTTTTCTGTCTTTTTCCTTTCTGTTTGTATACGAAATTGTTGTTGTTGTTTTTCACTAAGGGCAGAATGTTAATTTCGTAATACCTTTGGTTTTTTGCAACCCTTGCGTGTGAGTTGCCTTCAACTAGCGTTATCTTGTGCTTCCTTGAATCTTCTTGGTTTGGTTCTTGAAGTTTTTGAAATGACTTGGATGCTGTGTGGTAGGTATTGGAATTATGGTTTTCTCTTGTTGTAGATTATGATATGGTGAGGTTTTATTAAAGTATTTGGAGTTTATGGCTGATTGGGGTGTATGTTGTTGAGGGCTATGTGTTTGGTTTGAGGGTTGGGTGTTTGAGAATAAAGGTTAGGGTGCTGGGTTATAGCTAGCTGCTAGAGTTTTTGAGGGTTAGGTTTTGGTTTCTTGAAGGGGAGTGAGGCCGTGGGGTTAGGGAGTGTATGTAGGGTAGGATTTTGTCCAAGAATTAGGTTTGGTTGTGTAGGGAAAGAGGGTGTGCGGCTGAGGGTAGAGAGGTATGGTTTCAAGGCTAGTGTTTGAAGAAAAGTTAGGGTTTTTAGCAAGAACACAATTAAAGATCAAACCTTTAATCAAACACAAGCAAGTTAAGCGCACAAAAATCAGAGATTACCTAAAAGCTTCTTAGCAACAAGAAAGACGCGTTAAGAAGGTATATCAAGCTTTTTAGTGTGGCTGAATTAAGCTCTACAAAATCGATATCTAGTTGTCCAATTTTACAAGAATCCAATCAAAGAAAGCATACAAGATTGATTTCAAAGCTCTTGGTTCTTAGAGTGACATAGTGTTTTTTTTTTGAATAAGGCCAGACATGTGGGTGATGAAGGAAGGGAATGAGAAAATAGAATTTACGATATGGTGTTGATGAAGAAACGAAAGATATAAAGTTTAGAAGGAAGACCTTGGACTCTTATACCAAATTGATGTGAATTCCTCACGCAAGCTTGGATATTTTCCTTTAAAACTTACCATCAAAGGTTGGCACAAAGGCGTACTCTCTCTCCTTGCTTCCTTCAAGGCAACAATAGTTGAGTAACACCTCCACAACGAAATTAACGTTGATCTTGGCAAACGAATCGTCCTCCAAGACGTTCCTCCCTTTGGTCTTGGCAAATACCACCTTAAAGCTTGCTCAAACTTTAAGGATCCTAACCTTGATTTTAATAAAAACCAAGAAACAACTCAAAGACACAAGTCTTAAGAGAAAAACAGAATTTTGTTAATGTTTTGATGTGTTACAATGAGCGGACAAATGCCTTTTAAATAGGCAAACAAACCTAAGAACTAAATGGAATAGTTCTAAGTTACAACATCAACTCAATGGAGAAATCCTAAACTACAACTCCAACTAAATGGAATAATCCTAAGTTACAACTCCACATGTTAGGTAATTTACAAAAACATGAACTAATCATATCCTAACTTCCGAATCCTTAAGGTGTCTTCAAGGGCCGACCATGGGGTCTAATCTTCCAAAAAAAAGAGTTCCTAAAATGTAGGGATGATTCCCAAAATGTAGGAACCTTGAGATCCTTTTAGTCTCCTTTTGAGCATTGATCTTTGATTGCATTGTAGAGACTTGTACGTTCGGAATTGGGCTTTGATGTCTTCATTAATGTTGTAGAACTCTTCGAGACCTTGAATTTAAGCCCAATATTGATATAATTCCATGTTGCAACAAAGAAGTTATTATTGGTTAAAATTTGCTCCAATCATCATCAACTTTTTTGCCTAACTTCTCCCATCAAGTTTCCTTCAAAAATAAAGACACCACCAAGCATCATTCTCATCAGGATAATAAAATGTATGTCATGCACATGAAATACCTAACAATGAGTGAAATGACGAAAATGCCCCTAAACAAGAAAATACACAAAAACGCCTTCATTCACGCAATGACTACCCAACCCTTCCCACCAACTGTTACATCTTGTTTAAGACGTGTAAAATATAGAATAATCATGCATGAATCTAAAGCATAGGTTCGAGAAGGATAGGCTCTTGTTGGGGCTCATCAGCTCATCATTCCCTTGTTGGGGCTCATCATAACGTTGTTGCTTGTGCAGGTTTTTTTCGAGCAACTACCATTAGTTTCATCATTTAGATCATCCGGTGATTTAGGTGAAGATCCGACTTCGTATACACGTAAGTGTCATTTTATCTATACTTTATATTGATCCAATTCTCCGTATTTGTCAATAACGAAGAAAAAATTAAAACTAAAAAGTGTTATCTCGCATAGACTTTATTTTGGTCAAGGAAAAAAATGTATGTGAGTTAAGATTGTCGAGAATGGGTATGTTACCGCCTGAGTTATCCGCGTTGTTTGTTTAGTATCAAAGAGAATAGATATGTGTATTACAGTTATATCGTGATTTTTTAAAAAGTTTTATACGTTTATTTTTTTTTAAAAAAAAAAACTTTTTTTCATGCCCATGCAGAAGAAATGATAGGAATCAACCCCTAGTTAATACCAACAGTGCAGTTGCCTTTACTGGACCCACTTTGAATCTCTATATGAGAATAATATGGTTTATATGTATGTATATATGATAATTAATGTGTAACATATAAATTAATTATTGATATTATTGCAATGTTCCTGATTCGGGTGAACACATATTTACATGTATTTTCAAATGATGTGATACTATATTCCTGCTATAGAACATTCATATGGAGTCCATATATATCATTTAAAGTTACAGCAATATGATAATGGCTAGATATTTGGCAAACTCAAAAACTAACTGCTAATAAAGAGAAGTATTTCCATCTCTGGTCAGTAACAGTCAACGTTGTTGGACCCCGTCTACCGGCGCAGGGCAATCACCTCAGCCATGCTCAGCTCCTCCTGCTCAGTCCACAGAGCAAACCATTGACCCTGAATAGTGACGCAACCTTAGTCAACAGATCAACATGCCACGACTGGCTCACCTCAGCTCAGCTCAGCAAATGACAAGGGGGTTGCGGTCCTTCACCTCAGCTTGGTAGCCCTCCACGGGTCAGTTCACGCCATGCTACCCTCACCTTCGCCCTTGACTGCGCTGCTCAGAGTGCACCTAACTATGCATCGCGAGCCACCCTAGCCATGCATAGCGACACATGGCATCATGTGGCAAACCATGTGGACCAGAACTGCCATCAGAGCTCTCAAGTGTCATTACCCCATGACTCCTCACCATGCGCTGCTCACACGATGTATAAAAAGAAACCTCCCCATAGCAAGACAAAAGGGAGAACCCAAGCTGAACAGCCCAAAAAACAGCCACCTTTTCAATAGGGTAAAACCTAAACAGGTTGCTTCACCCTCTACTTCTTATGTTGAGAAATATGTTTGGATAATTTTCAAAGTCATGATTTAAGTGATGAATACTTAAAAATGTCACATATGGTGTTATAAATGAAAGAGTTGAATAAGTGAGAAAAATGACACGATTGTCTAGGGTTGTTAGAAATATTTTTCTAAAATGTGATAAAATAGTTTTTTTATTTTTACATGATTTATATATTGTTTATCATGTTGTGATTATGGTGATTTTTATGATGATAATACTTGTGACTAATATGCCCTCGAAAGTTTCTACAACTACCAAAAAGGACAAAAGTGGTATTTGAGTTTTGTAGGTACTCGACATGTGATATGATTCAGAAGATATTATCATCTTATTTATTATCAAGAAGGTGTTATTATATTTAATTCTGACCATCGGGGTCATTTCTGGAGTTTTATCTCACTAGGGGCATTTTGGTCATTTTAACCCCCGAAGACAGTTCGGTATTTTACTCAAGAAATCTCTTGAGTATCTTATTATATTAATTTTGGAATTCATTTAATATATTCTTGAAGATTATTTGGTGGTTTCTATTTATTCTCTCATTTGATGATTTTATCGACGGTAGCGGGATATGTGACGGTATTCGATGTCACGTTCTATTTCTCTTGAAGACTCTATATATATGTTATTGGAGGTTCTTAATCATCATCTTTCAGAGATTACAATGTGTCCTTGGTGCAATATTCATCACAATATGTCAAGGAAGAAATGGGAATTTTGATATTATATGTTGACATAACCTTGTCAACTATTATTTGTTGATTTCTCCTCAAAAAATCTGAGTTGGTATACATATACACAGCCTCCACAACGTGATTATACAGTGGAGATGATTTTTTTCTCATTTGATGAGTTGGAGACAAGAAGACAAACCAAAAGCAAGCTAGTTGGCAAAAGTTTGCCAACTTGAAATTTCAAATTTGAATGTAATGGAGACAAGATTGTTGGAGATGATTATGGAGGTGTTTTTAATTCAAAAATTCTCAGCCATCACATGGTCTAAAAGTTGGAGGGAATATGCCATCAATTCACTCTATAAATAGAAGGCAAGGTGAAGAAGAGAAGACACCACTTGAAAGCAAAATTGAAGATTGTTGTCTTGCTATTCTCTTTTCATATTTTCGTTCATACTTTGTGTAGCTAAGGTGTTCCATTTCTAGTTGTTGTTCAGCTACACTATACACACCTTCTTGTGTCTTATTTGTAAGATTGATTAGCCAAATCTACAAGGCTACATCAATAGGTGATAGAGGTGTTGCAACCAAGAGTTGCATAAAGGTGTTCATCCAAGTCTTGAATAGAGTTGGTGTTTAACCTAAGGATCAAGCTTGGGTTCTTGCTGTAATTGGTTCATGCCATAGTGAAATCCAAGGAAAGGTGTTCCTTGGGACTGGAGTAGGTCACATTGACCGAACCAGGATAAATTCTTGGTGTTCTTGTCTTCTTTACATTTTTCTGTTTTCTCTGCCCTTTTTTCACTACAGATTTCACACAAATTTTTACGTTTTGAAAAAAATAGTTAAACCACTTTCAAAATTCGTGATTTTTGGTGAAGTTATACTTCAGACTATTAGTTTTCATTTTCAACAAGAATCACTTGATTTGAGCAAGGGAAATTTAGTCCTCAGTCATTGCAAGATAACTGCTCCAATCTGGCTGCAATCTGACCAGTGTTGAGAAAACTTGAATTCTTTATTTATCCATAATTGTTTGAGGTCATGGCCTTTTTGGAAACATTAACTAGACTTTCTAAGGAGTGTTGTTGATATAAATATTAATCTTTTTGGTCAAGTATTCAAAGAGAAATACATTTTGCAAAATCAGCAACATTCTGTCCAATTCTGTCCTGTTTGACCATCTGAAACTTTTTTATTTGTTTGAAGGGTCAAACAATCTTATTGTACTTGATTTTTGGACAGAGTCTTTCTAAACACATTGAAGTTCATTATGAAAAGTTTCACACTTTTTGGAGTTGTGTACATTTATTTATGAATTTTTCAAAAACGGGGTTCTGAATCTGAGGTGGTCTCAGATTCTGTTTTCAAAGGGGGATTTTAACAAAGGGTTGTAGTGTAATTTCTGCTAACCACTATTCATTCCCCCCCCCTCTAGTGGTGTTTATTGCAGGTGCACGGTCCAACATTTGGTAATCAGAGCCAGACCAACACCACTCAAAAGAAGCAGATTCAACACCATACAAGGCCAAGAAACACGATTCATTATATACTATTTGTCTCAAATCCAAGGTACAATACTATGGCTATTGTTTCTCACAAAGGTGAAAATGGAAGGTATGTCTACCCAACGCCCTCCTCTTTTTGACGGTAATAATTTTGTTCATTGGAAACTTAGGATGAGGCTATTCTTAATGGCTATAGACATTGATTTATGGTCTATTGTTGAAGATGGGCCGTACATTCCAACGAAAATAGAAAAAGTTAATGAAGTACACAAGAAGTAGAGAAATATAAAAGTGAATGGTCAACTAAAGATAAAAAGAAAATGTCTATGAATGCCAAAGCAATGCAATTACTTTTGAATTGACTTAGTGTTGTCTGAAGCAGGTATGTATCGAATTGTACTAGTGCTTATGATATATGGAAGTCTTTAGTGTTAAAACATGAAGGAACAAGTGGTGTAAAAGAGTCGAAGATAAACAGGCTTATGACTGAACTTGAATCTTTCAAAATGTTGTCAAACGAATCCATAACATCTATGGAATTTGAGAATTACTAAACATCTTCAATGCACTTGAAGCTTTAGGTAAATCTTTTACAAAACATGAGAAGGTTCAAAAGGTGTTGCAAGTCTTCCTGCTGAATGGGATCCAAAGGTGACGGCAATCGAAGAAACAAAGTCAATTACTAGATGGATGAATTAATAGGATCACTCAAAGTATACGAGGTAAAATTGAATCAACGAAAATCTGAATTATCAAAGATATCAAGTAAGTCTGTTGCTTTCAAATCATCTGAGTCATCTCATAGAAACAATGATGGAAGTAATAGTGATAGTGAATTAGATGATGATTTAATATTAATAGCTAGAAAACTTAGAAAGTTTTTCAAACGGCCTAATCGAAATAGACAACATCTTCTTCATCCTCTTCTCAACCAAAAGAAAAAATAATTTTAATAATAACAAGTGGAATAATAGAGAATTAAAATGCTATGAATTGTGGTCAAAAGGACACATTTCTTACGATTGTCCAGAAAAGAAAATAATAATAACAATAATAAGCAAGTCAAAGACAAGGAGCCTCAATGGTCCAAACAAAGGAGCCAAATGTAAGAAAAGGCAAACGAGCAATGAAGGCGAGCACATGGAGCGACTCATCTGACTCAGAATCAGAAATGAAGAAGCTCAAGTCTGCTTCGTATCCAGCGATGGTAATATCTTCTTCTGATATAGATTCTGATAACGAAATGTCATTTGATGAAATGTATGAAGAATTCTTAAGATGCATGCTCACTGTAAAAGGCTATCTAAAGAGAAAAAGAAACTAACTGAAGAAAATGATAAGTTGAAGACGTCTAACTTGGAATTTTCTACTAATACTCTTGATTCTCTTAAGATTAAAATTGAATCACATAGGAAAAATGAAAATACATTGAAAACTGAAAATAATATATTAAAAACTAAGTTAGTTAATTGTGAAAAAAGAAATAGCACAACTTACTACATCTATAATAGATTTAGAAAAATGTTGGAACAGTTTAAGTCTGGAACCAATATGTTAGATACTTTAATTTCGTCACAAAAATATGGAAATGATAAAAAGGGGTTAGGCTATATAGAAGAAAATGACAAGTTAGACAAAAAGACTAATTTTATATCATCTAAGTCTAAATTGGCCATATAGTACAACTATGTCAAATGTACATATTTTGCCTACTCCTTCCTCTACTCATTCTAAGGTAAAAATACAACATGCACCTCCAAAAGCATCAAGGCAAAACTTTTCATCTAGATCACATAAAAATTATGCATATCTGTATAAAAATGTATCTAAGCAAAATCAAATGCATCCAACTTATATAATACATATAAACCTAAATATAGGCAACATACATATCCTCCTTATAAGACTTATAGGAATTCACATACATCATATGATTATACATACATGCCGCCATTCAAGAACAAAATCATATGCCTCATACTCATTATCATAGTTGGCCAAAATATAATGCATATAAACCAAGATATACATGTATGACAATGTAACATCTTTTTAAATGGAATCGTCAAATACATGTTAATCCTCTTTATTCAACTTATGAAAAAGCCGAATATGTACCCAAAGGTACATCCAAGTTTGAATACCCAAAGGGTATATAAACAAGGATGGAACCTCTAACATTCAAGGACCCAAGTAAAGGGTACCTAAAACTTGTCTCCATTGTAGGAAAACTGTAAAGAGTACAAGAAGGAGGCAAAGTTAAAGAATCTAAAACCAAGTGGTTTTTAGATAGCGTGTGTTCAAGCACATGACGGGCAACCCCAAACTATTCACCGAACTGGAACAAATCGATAATGTAGGAAAGGTGACATTCGGTGACAACACCAAGGCAAAGTTATTGGAAAAGGAACAATTGGGGACCCTAACACATTTCAAATACGAAATGTGTTGTTAGTAAGCATATTTCTTACAATTTATGAAGTATTTCGCAACTTATAGATTCTGGTTATCATGTCTCTTTTCTTCCTAGTTGTGATATAATAAATGAAAAAGGAGAAATTGTACTAAAAGGAATAGGGATGGTAACATTTACACACTATCACTAAATAACATATTAAATGCTAGGATTAAGTGTTTAGTATCACATGACTTAGATGTGAACTTATGGCATAGACGACTAGGCCATATAGGAGTTTCAACCATAGAAAGATTATCTAAGAAGAAATCTAATTAGAGGAATGCCTAAGTTTAGACTTACATAATTTTCAATTATGTGAAACATGTATTAAAGGAAAACATATAAAAGAGACAATGAAATCAAAACATGAAGTGAGTACTAGTCATGTACTAGAAATGCTTCACTTAGACTTATTTGGTCCAAATAGGACAAGAAGTCTAGGTGGACACTACTATGTGTGTGTCATAGTAGATGATTACTCACGATACACATGGACATTGTTCTTAACACACAAGACGATGCTCCATGGTAATCAAAATCGTATTAAGCAACTTGAAAATCTTTATGAAGAAAATGTTAAAAGAATTAGGAAGGATAGAGGTGGAGAATTTAAAACAAAGATATAATTAAGTTTTGTGAATTACATGGAATAAAACATGAATTCTCACCACCAAGAACACCACAACTCAATGGAGTTGTTGAACGTAAAAATAGAACACTACAAGAAATAGCTAGAACTATGTTGTGTGAAAACAAAGTACCTAGATATTTGTGGGCTGAAGCTGTTAGTTGTGCATGTTTATAATAAATAGGCTTTCTATTAGAAAGAAATTAAATAAAACACCATATGAGTTATTGAATAATAGACAACCTAAGGTAGATTATCTTAGAGTATTTAGGTGTAAATGTTTTGTACTTAATACCAAAGATAATCTAGATAAATTTGAACAAAAGTCTATTGAATGCATATTTGTTTGGGTATTCAACTAACTCAAGAGCATATAGGTGGTTATAATCCTGCATCTAGAAAAATAATTGAATCCATACATGTAAATTCAATGAAAATGCATGCTTTGAAGTTAGTGATAACATCAACATAAACAGGAAACAAATGTTGAAAATAGTTTGATGATGATGTATTACTTGAGCATGTACTTGATCATCTAGAACCAACTCCCCCTGATCAAGACATACATAAACCCTTAGATGAAATAAATCAAGAGACTCTGCAATTGGAAAGATACAACTAATGATCTATATACATATGATAACGTTCACACTAATGAAACATTTGAACAAGATGAGGGTGAACCTAGTCAATCTAAGAATTGGTGGCACCCTAGAGAACTAATCATTGGGGATCCAAGTGTTGGATTAGAACACGTAGAAATATAAGTCAACTTGAAGGACATAGCTTAATCTCACAATTAGAGCCTAAGAACGTAAAGGAAGCCTTAGGTGACATATCATGGAGTGATGCTATGCATGAGGAATTAAATCATTCACAAGGAACAACTTGTGGGACTTAGTACCTAAACCTGAAGACAAGTCTATTATAGGAACTAAATGGGTCTTTAGGAATAAAATGGATGAACAAGAAAACATTACAAGAAATAAGTCTAGACTAGTCGCACAAGGTTATAATCAACAAGAAGGAATAGATTATGAAGAAACCTTTGCACCCGTTGCACGACTAGAAGCAATTAGATTATTACTTGCGATTGCAAGTCTAAGCAATATTAAGCTCTTCCAAATGGATGTCAAGAGTGCGTTCTTGAATGGATACATCCAAGAAGAGGTGTTTGTCAAACAACCCCCTGGATTGAAGATCCAAGAATCCTAACCATGTTTATAAGCTTAAGAAAGCTCTATATGGTTTAAAACAAGCTCCAAGAGCTTGGTATGATAGATTTGCAAACTTTCTTATTGCAAATAATTATCAAAGGGGGACCATCGAAGAATGTATGAAGTCAGGAGTTTGAAATGTCAATGGTAGGAGAGTTGAATTATTTCTTAGGACTTCAAATCAAACAAAGCCCTCAGGAATTCACATTAGCCAACTTAAGTATGTCAATGATATGATTAAGAAGTTTGGCTTTGAAGAGTTGAAACCTACAACTACCCCTATGAGTGTTAGTACCAAACTTGATAAGGATGAAAATGATAACCTTTTGATGACACACTTTATAGGTCTATGATTGGCTCATTGTTATACTTAACTGCATCAAGACCTGATATTATGTTTAGTGTGTGTATGTGTGCTAGGTTTCAATCTTGTCCTAAGGTATCACATTACATACAGTGAAAAAGATCTTTAAATATCTTAAGCATACACCTCACTTAGGATTGTGGTATGATAGAAACGCTAAGTTGGAATTACATGCATATAGTGATGCTGATTATGGTGGTTGCAAGTTAGATAGAAAATCCACTAACGGTACTTGTCAATTCATAGGAACCAACTTGATTTCTTGGTTTTCTAAAAAGCAAGCTAGTGTAGCTCTTTCTACCACTGAAGCCGAGTAATAATCGCTTGAGTTTATGTACTACCCAAATACTTTGGGCTTAAACAGCAACTTAGTGATTTTGGCATTAAAATGAATAAGATTCTAATTTTCTGCGATAGCACAAGTGCAATCAATCTTTCACGGAATCCGGTGCTTCATTCTAAGGCCAAACACATTGAGGTGCGATATCACTTTTCTTCGTGATCATGTTCAAAATGAGGATATAGTGATAAACCACATAAGAACTGATCATCAAATCGCTGACATCTTCACCAAACCCCTTAATCAAGCCACTTTTTGAAAACTTACGAGCCAAATTAGGAATGATGACTTACGATACCATTGTATAGTTCTATCTTTGCATGATTTGCAAAATAAAGGGGGAGATAGAATAAGAACATGATTTTAGTTGGTAAGTCATGTTTAGTTGGTAAGTCATGATGAATCATATGCTAAGTTTTTATTGGTATAAATTTTGGAACATAGGTTAAGGGGGGAGAGTATGAGTTGCGGGGGAGCGGCATACTATTTAAAAGTTGAAAACATAGTTGAAAACATTTGGTAAACTTTTGGTTATAAGTTGTGACATTAAAATCATGTTAGGTTATTTTGAAAATCATCCAAAAGGGGGAGAATGTTGAGAAATATGTTTGGATAATTTTCAAAGCCATGATTTTAAGTGATGAATACTTAAAATGTCACATATGGTGTTATAAATGAAAGAGTTGAATAAGTGAAGAAAAATGACACGATGTCTAGGGTTGTTAGAAATATTTTTCTAAAATGTGATAAAATAGTTGTTTTTATTTTAAATGATTTATATATGTTTATCATGTTGTGATTATGTGATTTTTATGATGATAATATCTTGTGGCTAATATGCCCTTGAAGTTTCTACAACTTACCAAAAAGGACAAAAGTGGTATTTTGAGTTTTGTAGGTACTCGACATGGTGAATATGATTCAAGAAGATATTATCATCTTATTTATTATCAAGAAGGTGTTATTATATTTAATTGTGACCATCGGGGTCATTTCTGGAGTTTTATCTCACTAGGGGCATTTTGGTCATTTTACCCCCCGAAGGCAGTTTCGGTATTTTTACTCAAGAAATCTCTTGAGTATCTTATTATATTCATTCTGGAATTCATTTAATATATTCTTGAAGATTATTTGGTGGTTTCTATTTTATTCTCTCATTTGATGATTTTATCGACGGTAGCGGGATATGTGACGGTATTCGATGTCACGTTCTATTTTCTCTTGAAGACTCTTATATATATGTTATTGGAGGTTCTTAATCATCATCTTTCAGAGATTACAAGGTGTCCTTGGTGCAAGATTCATCACAATATGTCAAGAAGAAATGGAAATTTTGATATTATATGTTGACATAACCTTGTCAACTATTATTTGTTGATTTCTCCTCAAAAATCTGAGTTGGTATACATATACACAGCCTCCAAAACGTGATTATACAGGTGGAGATGATGTTTTTCTCATTTTATGAGTTGGAGACAAGAAGACAAACCAAAAGCAAGCTTAGTTGGCAAAAGTTTGCCAACTTGAAATTTCAAATTTGAATGTAATGGAGACAAGATGTTGGAGATGATTATGGAGGTGTTTTAATTCAAAATTCTCAGCCATCACATGGTCTAAAAGTTGGAGGGAATATGTCATCAATTCACTCTATAAATAGAAGGCAAGGTGAAGAAGAGAAGACACACACTTGAAAGCAAAAATTAAAGTTGTTGTCTTGCTATTCTCTTTTCATATTTTCGTTCATACTTTGTGTAGCTAAGGGTTCTATTTCTAGTTGTTGTCCAGCTACACTATACACACCTTCTTGTGTCTTATTTGTAAGATTGATTAGCCAAATCTACAAGGCTACATCAATAGGTGATAGAGGTGTTGCAAACCAAGAGTTGCATAAAGGTGTTCATCCAAGTCTTGAATAGGGTTGGTGTTTACCCTAAGGATCAAGCTTGGTTCTTGCTGTAATTTGGTTTCATACCATAGTGAAATCCAAGGAAAGGTGTTCCTTGGGACTGGAGTAGGGTCACATTGACCGAAACCAGGATAAATTCTTGGTGTTCTTGTCTTCTTTACATTTTTCTGTTTTCTGCCCTTTTTCACTACAGATTTCACACAAATTTTTACGTTTGAAAAAAATAGGTAAACACTTTCAAAATTCGTGATTTTTGGTGAAGTTATACTTCAGACTATTAGTTTCATTTTCAACAAGAATCACTTGATTTGAGCAAGGGAAAGTTAGTCTCTCAGTCATTGCAAGATAACTGCTCCAATGTGGCTGCAATCTGACCAGTTTGAGAAAACTTGAATTCTGTATTTATCCATAATTGTTTGAGGTCAGGACCTTTTGGAAACATTAACTAGACTTTCTAAGGAGTGTTTTGATATAAATATTAATCTTTTTGGTCAAGTATTCAAAGAGAAATACATTTTGCAAATCAGCAACATTCTGTCCAATTCTGTCCTGTTGACCATCTGAATCTTTTTATTTGTTTGAAGGGTCAAAACGATCTTATTTGTACTTGATGTTTGGACAGAGTCTTTATAACACATGAAGTTCAATTATGAAAAGTTTCACGATTTTTGGAGTTGTGTACAATTTATTTGTGAATTTTTCAAAAACAGGTCTGATCTGAGGGTGGTCTCAGATTCTGTTTTCAAATGGGATTTTAACAAAGGGTTGTAGTGTAATTTATGCTAACCACTATTCACCCCCCCTCTAGTGGTGTTTATTGCAGGTGCACGGTCCAACATCTTAGTTTCCACCATGCATATGCGCACAACTGAATTGAGCATCGGAGGGTTTTTTTCCATGATACACGGATTGTGCACGAAGATTTGACCTTCTTTTAACTCTAACACAAACCTCCCAATCAGCTTGGATGATTGCACAATGGTATTAATCCACCGTGCTCAAGCTGGATAGAATTTTCCGTGAGGTTTAATGAGCCTCCCCTCAAATGAGTTCAAATGTTTTTTAAGCAAGAATTAATCCTCTTGGACATTGTCCCTTCCAAGTACAAGGAATATACATCTAAGATAGCTCAAGTCCTGAATGGAACCTAGCCTAGATTCAATGTGAACTTCTCCACAGGTGAGTTCTAACGTTTACTAAGCAAGAAGCAATGAACAACCCTCCTGGACGTTTTTCCTCCCAAGTATAAGGTAATACATTCAACGGTGTTCAAATCTTGAAGGGAATCTAGCTTAAATTCAAGGATCAAACAAGAACACAATGGTTCCTAAGCACTCGGCTGAAATTGTTTTTCATTTATGTCTTTAGTTTTACAAAGGACTAACTCATCTATTTATAGGCCTAAGCTACATTAAACTATTATATAGTGACCTAACTATTAGCCAATGAAAACAATGGCTCAAAAGTAGAAGAAAAATATGCTTGCAAGCAAAAGAAACATTCAACTGTTTTCTCGGTAGAATTGTGTAGTTCCCTTTTGCAACTTGGTTTGAGGTCTTCTTTCTGATTGGACCAGAAAAATGTCTTCATGAAAGTTGTAGATAATTAAAAGAAATCCAATTTTGACTTTTGAATAATCTGATTTGGAGCTGGGATGAAGGAGATATGATGTGTTGAAATTTCAGCTGCTTCCAGGTGTGGACCTTTGAAGCAGTCAGCAGCTTCAACTTCATGGCGTTTTTTGAGCTTAATAATGAACGAATCTGAGAAAGTTCAAATGCAAAAGTTGTATCTTAATCTCTTAGCTTGAATCTCCAACTAGAACCAAGAGAATCGAAGCTGTGGTTGAGGAGATATATGCAAAATACGAATATTGCGACAGCCTCGTCTTATCTATCTATTTCAGCTTTGTGTTTGTTTCATGTTATGGCTTCATTACTGCTTCAATTGACCTACAATGAGCTTATAAAAGAACCTAACAAACATGTACAACATGTCCTAATATATGCTAGACTCAATTATACATAGACTTGTAGAAACAAAAGTAAGACAACTCCTGAAACCTCATACAAGTACTGCATGCCTTAAAGATCTAAGAATAAAATGTGACATGTGTAATGACGATGCCTCATAGTAGTTCATCATTCCCTCCTTCCTAGAAAATATTTGTCTTCAAATCTTAGCATGTATGCACTAAAGGAAAAAGAACCACAACAATACAGCAACTATGCAAGACGCACCTAAACAATTTAGACACAACACCCATGCACAATTTCATCATAATATGTTTAGGGTGTATAAGTAACTCGACAAAGGAGCATGCACCCAACAACACATTGGAGAATATCTTAATATGAATGCTTAACAACTAGCACCTTTTCCTAATGCATTTTGGATGATAAACAAGGAATTCTCAAAATTCAGCTAAAAGAATAATGCAACACATGAAACACTCAAAGCATCTTTCTTCCTTATGTGTTCTGGATGTACGAGAATTGTTATCACATATATTTGAATTTGAACTTCATGCTCACGCAACCATGCATCAAACTTGGATACATAAAGATCTACGAACACATAAGATGGACTTTGTAGCAACAATTGCAATGGACTGAATTCATAATCGTGCAAACTATCATTTTGACTAGATGCAAATAGAGGATAGTCTAGCTCATGACTTTGAACATAAGGCATCACACTTTGTACACAAGATGTATCATGCATGTAATCAAAAGAATGTGTAACATAAGGGACAAACGACGTACCTTGTGTGCTTAGCTCTTCCAAATCAGTTTCTTCACCACTTGTTTCAAGCTCATCATTATCATTCAAATCAGTAAGTGACATATTTTCATCATTGAAGTCATACAAATCAGTAGGTAAATCATCTTTTAAAGTCAAAAATCATCATGCAAGTTAAGATTTTGATTATGCAATATTTCTTCCTTAGGTTCTTCATTGTTAACACCATTTAAATCATGTTCAACCAAAGGAGTTTCAGCAATATTTCCATGCATATCATGCTCAACTATATCATGCACGACTTTATCATTAAGCACACTTGAATCATTGCTAGGTTCATCATGATTTTAGGTTGGAATGCAAGTAACATAAATTGCAACTCTAGCATTGTTTTATCCATGTATTCACAACGAGATTGCATTCTACTCAGCGTATTATTCAATTCCAAAAACAATGCTTTCTCGTACATAGCTCTAAGAGATGGAAAGTATTCACTTGACATGCAATCAACAATATCCTTGTTTAAACCAGCATAGAACCTAATCATTCTTAATTCCTCACACTCCTTAGTGTTAGCATAACAATAATCATCAAACATGTAATTGTAGTATGCTCGAATACTTCATTTTTCTTGAGGAAACCTTTGACAAGATGGTACCTTTTGGCGATAATTTCTTACCCAAATCTTATTTACCTTACTAAAGTGATACATGCGCCAATCGACATCATTATAATCATGTTCATGAAGCATGACTCCCCAAATGATTTCAATCCTCATTGGAACCCTAAAAGAAGACATGAAACAAACAACCTATTGCAAAGATAGTTAGTATAAAAAATCAGTTTGCGTTTGTATGTATTTTTGCCTCACTTGCTCTCTTTTCTTTTCTCTATACAAGACTTTGTTTTCTTGGCCAACCTTTGGTTAGAGCCAATAAGAGGAGCACATCAATGAGGTGAATCCCTTAGTCCAATATGTCTTCAACTATGCTTCACAACTCCAAATCAAATCAAAACAATCCAATAGAGCAAAGGTACAAAGGCACCTCCAAAAATTGGACAAAACACTAGGAATAAAGAGTAAATGATACCAAAAGTTGGGTAAGAGGCTGAGCCAAAGAAGAACTAAAGGTTACTCTGGGCAGTCTTTAGTTAACCTTAGGCTTTATGCAATTTAAATCACAAGCGTGTTTGATCAAATGGTAACCAATTGTGTCCAAGTGTTTTTGGCTATATATAGGTCTCGTATAAGGTTGAAATTTCAGTAGTTTTACGGAGGTAAGTCACGGCAATGTGGAGGGAAAAATATCCACTTTTTGGAACAATTTGCACCTTATCAACTTGCAAGTTTCAAGCCCTTCTTGCCTTGATCTTTTACTCTATCCTTTTGATCTCCTTTCTTTTCTTTTGTCCTCTGTTTTCAAAGGTATGTAGACTGATTCTTTTTCTAATAAAACGGCGGTTTGGTATTTTCACACTTTGGGCACCTGAGCTCAACCTTTCAGCACAAGTTTGAAACTTTTTTTTTCGAGTGGAGGCTGTTTATGCCGTGGGGTCCATGTGTGGGGAAAGTAGGATTTGCTTCAGGTTGTATAGGCTGATTTCATGATGGTAGAAGTTAGGGTTTTTCAGCAACCTTGAACACAATGAATCACAGCCTAAATCTATCAACAAGTGCAATTCAAACACACAAAGATTCAAGTTAACTACTAGCTTCGTTAGCAACAAGAATTGTAATGAACACTAGGTAGCTTTTTAGGTAAAAGTAGACAGCTTTTTATGTGGCTGAATTACAATCTATAGCACAAAACCTATTGTCTAGGTTCATACAAAAAGTCCATATAATATCAAGAATGACAACAAAGTTGAGATCTTTTGGCACCAAGAATAATCATCAAGGAAGTCACGATCTTTTTTTGTGATTTCTAGATTTGTTTGACAAAGAAAAATGAAATGAAGACACGACAAAAAAATTCGATCTCCCTAAGGGTAGACTGAATAACACTAGAGATGAGAACAAGAAGGAAAAAACGAAATTTGGACAGAATTAAAAGATAGGTAAGTTAAAGTGTAACATTCGCTCTGATACCACTTGACGCACGGATTGTGCATGCAGATTGGACCTTCCTTTAACTCCAACACAACCTCCCAATCAGCTTGGATGATTGCATAATGAAATTGAATCCACCATGCTCAATTTGGACTGAATTTTCTGTGAGGTTTAATGAGCCTCCCCACAAATGAGTTCAAATGTTTCTAAGCAAGAATTAACCCTCTTAGACATTGTCCCTCCCAAGTATAAGGAATACACATCAAAGATAGCTCAAGTCTTGAATGGAACCTAGTCTAGATTCAAGGTGAACTTCTCCACAAGTGGGTTCTAACGATTACCAAGCAAGAAGCAAGGAACAACCCTCCTGGACGTTTTACCTCCCAAGTATAAGAATAATACAATCAAAGGTGTTCAAACCTTGAAGGGAATCTAGCCTAGATTCAAGATCAAACAAGAAAACAATCGTTCATAAGCACTCGGCTGAAATTGTTTTTCATATATGTCTTTTTTTACAAAGGACTAACTCATCTATTTATAAACCTGACTACATTATACTATTGTATAGTGACCTAAATATTATCCAATGAAAACAATGGCTCAAAATTAGAAGAAAAATATGATTGCAAGCAATAGAAATATTCAGCTGTTTTCTAAGCAAAATTGTGTAGTTTCCTTTCGCAACTTGGTTTAAGGTCTTCTTTCTGATTGGACCACAAAACTGTCTTCAAGTTGTAGATAATTACAAGAACTCCAATTTCGGATTTTGAATCATCTGATTTGGAGCTGGAATAAAGAAGATATGACGTGTTGAAGTTTGCTCCTTCTAGGTGTGGACCTTTGAAGTAGGATGCTGATTCAGCAGCTCAACTTCATGGCCTTTTTTGAGCATAATAATGAACGAACCTGAGAAAGTTCAAAGCACCAAAGTTGTGGGTTAATCTCTTAGCTTGAAGCACCAACTAGAAACAAGGGAATCCAAGATGTGTTTGAAGAGATATAGGCGAAATATGAACACTGCACCAGTCTGGTCTTGTCCATCTATTTCAGCTTTGTGTTTGCTTTATAATATGGCTTCATTCTTGCTTCAATTGACCTCCAATGAGTTTATACAAGCGCCTAAAAAACCTATACAATATGTCCTAATATATGTTAGACTCAATTAGACATAGACATACAAACGAAAGTAAGACAACTCCTGAAACCTCATACAAGTACGCATGCCATAAAAAATTAACAATACAATATGACATGTATAATGATGATGCCTCATGGTAGTGCATCACTCAGGAGAAGTAGTCTCAGGACCTCTAACGTCGTCCTTCCATGCAAGTTTCTAGAAATATTGTCTCGATGTTCCTATGAGACGTTAACAGTGTTACCCACAAATCACCCCTTATCTTTTGGTGAAGATCCGACTTCGTCAAGTGGTGCGAGAGGAAGGGCTACGTTCTCGGTTAGAAAGGTGGATATCTATAAATCAGCAACAGCCTATTGTTGGGCCTCATATAACCGCTGCAGAAATATCGCAGCCTCACTTTGGAACTCAGCCACTTCATGCTCCGCCTCAGCTCGACCCTTGTCCGCCTCCTCTAATTGCACCCTGAGGGCCTCATTGTCAGCCTCAGCATCCTTTAATGTGTGTTCCACCTCCGTAACCTGGCTCTACAGAGTATCGATAGTTGAAGAAGACGTCAAAGCAAACTCCGCTGCTTCCTTATCTTTCTTATTCTTTTCCAACTCAGCCTCCAACTTAGTGATTCGCTGAGCTCTTTCCTTAGCTACTCCCGCGAAGGTGATGCATGTATCTATCTCCTTCTCTAGGAGCTCACCTAAACTCTCAACATGGCTAGTGAAACCCAACGGAGTATCTCTAAACTGCAAACATAACAAAAAAGTTAGTTCAATGAAAAACAGAGTTAAGATATCAAACAAGTGTAGGAACTTACTAGTTACAGGTCTCGCTGCATTTTGTCTGTCAGCTCCCCAAAAGACAACGCTTGAAGCCTATCCAGTCGCCATGCAACATCGACTCCCTATTTAGGCGTCATGCCACTTTTGTCTCCTCTCGTCCGCTCTCTCCTCTGGCATCCTAGCTCTCAAAGGCTGCAGCGTCTCACCCGTTGAAAGCTTAGTGGGTTGAACCATTTTTCTTGGTTGAAATAGGACTGCATAGAAGGGCCAAGTCTTAGGCCCCGCCATCTTTTCACTGTGCGATATGCATGCTTTGTCTCATCATCCTCATCATCAAAGCTAGCCTCCATGCCAGCCACAGCGCTGAGGATTTCAGCGCATAGAGCTGACGTATCTCCAATTGGGGTCATAACCTCCACCTCTTGTAGCAATTCTGCAAAAACAGAAGCAAAGCAAGATTAAGTGCGGAAAAAAGCCAAAGGAAAGCTAAGAATAAAACTTACCTGGTGCCAGGTGCACCCTTGTTCCTACAATTTTGTGAGCTCACTGCTCTGGGAGGTTTCCTGTGCCAACCCACTTAACGCACCTAGTTGGGGCCCCTCTGCCCCCTGGGTAGCCACCTCTGCCTGGCTCACCACTATAGTCACTTGCTTCCCTTTTCTTCTGGTCTTCATTGTAGCCACTAGGTCAGCTGATATAGATGCCATGATTCCTGCAAGAATATTATGTCAGCTCAGCAAAAAAACAAAAGCTAATATAGAGTACAAAGGCTTGAGCCCTACCCTGGATGACCTCTAAACATTGCTCGCCTAAAATGCTGAAACTAAGGCCACACGCCAAATGATCCAGACCAGCCTTCTTCAGTGCATGACTGCTGACCTTAAACGAGTTATTTGTGGCCACAAAAACCTACAAACTCATGTCCACTTCATGATGCTGACCTGTGGAGTTTGCTATCAGCCCTAGACGTCCTTCAAAAGTCATCGCTAGTTGTGCCAACCTTTCTCACATAGAAAAATTTTCCTTTCTAGTTCTTGGTGGAGGAAGGAAGATTGCTATCAAAGCTAAATGCCTTATTCAAGGTTCGCATGGTAAAAAAAACCAACTTTCAGAGGCCTTACATGCGAAAACACTCTGAAAAGTTCGATATCAAAACTGACCTGAATGGCTCGAAGGAAGAGGAAGTAGCAAGCTAAAATCCTAAGACCATTAGGTCCAATCTGAGGCAATATGAGCTGGTAGAATAAAATAATCAACTTCAAAGTACTGGAAACAGGCAAAAAAATCAATTTTGAAATACTCTTCGTACACTGCTTCATACCACACAGGTGGGCATGGGCATTACAACCAGCGGGAGGAAGAATATGGTCAAATCTATTGTAGTCGATTTGGTGAGGTTGGCAGAGATCAGTGAGCTCAGCCAGAGACAGAGTGCAGAAATGCATCTTTACCAAGCCTGTAGACTCACCTCGGCTTACTGTTTCGAAGGACAGAGAGCTGGTGTCGACCTCTCGGGGCTGACAATTTAGGTTAGGGCGCTCTAGCGCCGCCCCTTGGAGGACGACCAGGATATGGAAGAACTCCCCTCTGCGCCGCTAACGGAAGGAGAAATTTCACAATTTTGAGAGTCACTAGACATAATGGCCGAAATAGATGGAAGAGAGGACTCACTTGGAAGAATGGGCTAAGACATTGGAAGGACTAGGAGACTTAGAAGGCTCGACAGCACCGGATTGAGGAAAAAATGACACAAGAGAAGACGCCCAAAAAACTTTATTGAAGTCAAAAATCATCTACGGGTCTAAGCCTATTTATAATAAGGGAAAACGCCGACGCGGGAGGGCGG
The DNA here is from genome assembly GCA_036186865.1 of Eustoma russellianum. Classification (NCBI taxonomy): domain Eukaryota; kingdom Viridiplantae; phylum Streptophyta; class Magnoliopsida; order Gentianales; family Gentianaceae; genus Eustoma; species Eustoma russellianum. Next base: position 14,942,791 of record AP025056.1, read on the forward strand.
GAGTACCTGCATTAGCTCCTACTAACGCCATGTTTCACGCCTTAACCGGAGTTTAAGTAATGTCCAACCCACTACTTAGCGCCAACCAATCAGATGATGACACGTCACGAACGTGGGTAAGTGAAACAGATTAGCTATTAATGGGCAGTTACTTGGAGATTAGCCTTCCCCATTGATCTCGGCAAGCCTAATCTAGGGGCAGTCTAACAAGCCCATAAACTAACTACTAATAAAGACAAGTATTTGCGCCTCTCTCAGTAACAGTCAACGTTGATGGGCCCCGCCACTAGCGTGGGATAATCACCTCACTCAGCTGCTTAGCTCTACTCCTACTCATCCCACAGAGCAAACCATTGACTCAGCAGATCTCAGTCAACTCAGCTCGGCCAAATAGTGACGCAACCTGAGTCATTAGATCAGCATGTCACGACTTGCTCATCTCAGCTCAGGTCGGCAAGCGATGAGGGTCCGCGTCCTTCACCTCAGCTCGGCAGACCTACGCGGGTCAATTCATGCCATGCTACCCTCACCTAGCCTTTTCACTGGGCTGCTCAGAGTTCATCTTAGCTTAGTCATACATGCCAAAATGGACATCTGCCAGCGAACCACTCTAGCCATGCATCGCAACATGTGGCCCCACGTGGACACCAAGAACTGCAGTAGGACAGCCATGTGTCATCATCCCACGACTCCTCACCATGCGATGCTCACCCTGATGTATATGAAGAAGCCTCAACCAGAGGGAAAAATGAGAACCAAGTTGAAAGGCCTAAAAAAACGGCCACCTCTTCAGTAATCTAAAAATGTTGCTTTCCCTCTATTTTTTAATTACCACCATGCATATGCCCACAACTGACTAGAGCGTCGGAAGGTTTTCCCTGGGACAGTAGCCCCGGGACCTCTAACATTGTCCTTCCATGCAGGTTTTTGAGAATATGCCTTGGCGTTCTCACGAGATGTTTACGGTGTTACCTTATGGATCACTTTCGGATTCTTTAATGAAGATTCGGCTTCGTCAATGTTAAAAGATAGTTTAACGTTTATAAAATAAACATGTTGAAAAAAAAAATTCTTTTATACGAGGTTAATGGGAAGAACCAAAGAAGAGTCTCGCAGCGATGAGTAAAAGTATGAAAAGACCTAACAGCAAACGTTGACTGAGAAATGCATCAGATAAGAACATGACGGCCGTCCCGTGGTTAGTACTAATCATTTAACGATGCAGGGAAAAGTTGGGTTGTTCAATATTTTCCCGTCTCAAGTTAAGTGTTTATGTTAAATTTATACAGCAAAAAATAGTTGAGCTAGATTTGATGTTTTTGTTTTTTGTTTGTCATTAAAAACCCTGTGGTCTTAAAATATACAATATTAATTAAAAAAAATTACTAATTTAACAAATATTTTTTTAGTTTTATGGAATGTAAACAATTTTTTTTAAAACAAAGAAATATATAAACATAAACAGTTAATTTAGAAAAAGTGAAAATCGTAGACCTCACAGGGAATCAAAATAAATGAATGGGTGGCTGCCGTTTTGAGGGGGTCCATCTAGAGGGTTAGGATCCTCTCCCCATTTTTTCCTCATCCACGCATCACTGCACGATAAATGGCAAGAGGAGATAGTGAGGCTGGATACAGATGACTCTTATCTAGCTTCACCACCATCTCCTGCTGCTAAGTGTCGTGCGGTGGCGCATGAGATGAGGAAAAAGGAAATAGGTTATCTGATCCCCATCTAAAACGATGTCCAAATACCTGTAGAAGATTTCGGTTATTTATTTTTTAATTCATATCACATCAAAGAAATTGTCTTGCCTTTGAAGATTGAAAGTAAGATTTTCTTATCGTCTCACGTCAAGTTTAACATTGAAGTAAGCCCTTTTATCTTTTATTAAACTAGTTTTTTCCTGGGGCTACTCCGTTCAATTTCATTGTCTTAACACATTAAAATTGTTTTTTTTCACTCGAAAGGGACCGTGAACTTGGAAGCCCCCTATTTGCCAATAGAAATGTTGGCATACTTCCACACCAGATACATTATAAGTAAAGCTAGGCGAGAAAGACTTATGA
>AP025056.1:14955468-15013913 GCA_036186865.1 Eustoma russellianum
TTGTGGTTAGACTTGTGAGAAAGTGTGAACCTTACTATATTTTTTTTCAACCCACTGTGAGAAGTTCTTGAGGGAACTTTTGTTGAAGTAGTGAGGAAGCAAGAAGTTGTTCTTGCTAAGAGCTGTAGTTGCTGTAGTTGCACAAGTGTGTGTTGTGCAAGAAGTTGTTGTTGTTATTGCTTACACTCAGGTATTAGTGTAAGTATTGTTGTGGTTGTTCTTATTGTTCATAATAAGAAGATTAGTTGTTGAAAATCCACTTTGGCAACAAAGTGGTAGTGGAGTAGAATCATTTACGATTCGAACCACTCTATATCCGGTGTACTCATTCACTACTTCTCATCTCCCATTATTGCTCTGATTTTGAATATCTTTTGAGTTGATCCAAACGAGAAAATTCCGCAAAAGAGCCAAACACTCTATTCACCCCCCTCTAGAGTGTATTTCGGACCTAACACCTTCTCCACTCATCTGGCATTTTTTCTGTTTTGAAAATAAGGTTGAACAGAGTAGTTAGCCATTGAACTCCCTCCTCTCCCAAACACTTCCACGCCTTAATGGGTATGCTATCCAGGCCAACTGCCTTAGCTCTTCCCATCTTCTTAAGTGCTCTCTTCACCTCTCCTTGTGTGATGCTATGATAATCGCAGTTATAGTGTTGTCGTTTTTGGGTAGTGATGCTTTCTCTTTCTTCGTGGTCGACCCTCCCGCTGTTGAAAAGGATGTGAAAGTATGTTTGTCATTGCCCGTTGATGTCTTGTTCTTTGACTAAGACATGTCCATCTTCTTCCTTTATAAACTTCACGACTCCCAAGTCTTACCTCTTTCGATATCTAGCTTTGACAATCTTGAACTTATCACGCTCTCCATCTTTTGTTTCTAATCTTTCATACATCCTTTTATAGGCTGCGTTCTTCGCCTCCATCACTGCCTTCTTCGCCTCTTTCTTGCCAATTTTGTAATTCTCCATCACTCTCTCTTTCTCCTCTTCGTTTGTACAGCTTAACACCTCTCTAAAACTCTTTTGCTTATTCCTTATGATGAGGATCAAGGGTCCGATGAGGATCAAGGGCCCCATCAAGAGGTCAAATGTCCTATAACAAGAAGGAGGGCAAGGGAACTTTGTCATCAAGCTGCCACCTTCTTGTACAAGCATGTTCAAGATGAACCTAAGACTCCTTGGGTTCATTTCATTGAACCTTCAACTTGAGCATGTATCACATGCACGTTTTTGAATTTTATTTTGTGTCGTGTGATCTTAGTTTTATGTATTTGCTTTGTAGGTAAATTAGGTTTAAGAGAATGTTTGAAGAGAATGTTTCAAAAGAATGTTTGAAGAGAATGTTGAAGAGAATGTTTCAAGAGAATGTTTCAAGAGAATATTCGAAGATAATGTTTGTCTATGCTAAGACAAATTCAAAAGTGTCCAAGATAGAGTCTCTTGATCAAGTTGAAATCAAAATCATCTCCATTATCCACAAGAAGGGGGCGGCCATATCTAAAGCAAATGGATAATGATCAATTGAGTTTAAATTCAAAGCTAGGCTTGAATTTAAAATTCAACCTAAATTTGAATTCAATCTCAATCAATTGGAGACTTAAAGTTCAAAAGGATTTCAGCCTAATCTACATCCACTCCAAAGAAGTCACACGCCAACATGAAGTCATTTTGAAGGATAAGGATCACACGCCAATTTTTGAAGCAAAGATGAGATGGCAATTCAAATTTGAATCCAAGTTTAAAATTCAAGTTCAAGTTAAACTCAATCTCCAACCAGCATTTGAATTCAACATCTCAACCAATTGAAGACATCTCACACGCCTAGATAAGCATCCACACGCCACTTGAAGATAAAAAAAAAGGATGGGATTATAATTCAAAGATTGAATTCAAGTTTGAAGTCAAATTGAATCCAATCTTCAACTAGCCTTTGAATGCAAAGTCAACCACATCTCCAACGCCAATTTCAGCATCTCCAATGCCAAGTTCATCACCAAACATGACTAGATTCATTGAAGATAACATCTTTCAAGCATTTCAAGTTTTAGCTAGAATTATCGTAGTTTAAATTTTCAAGCAAAGTTCAAATTCAAACGTTTGTTAGATAGCTTTATTTGAATTATCTCTAGCCATCTCAAGCTAAAGGGGGGCGTCTTCTAGGCCTATAAATAGGACCCTTTGGCTGGTTGTAAACTCACCTTTTTCGATGAATAACAATTCTTGATATTTTCTTCACTTTGAGTGATACTTTGTTTTCTTGGTTTTGCATTAAAAACCTAAGTTAAGATCCTTCAAAGTTGAGCGATTTGAAGGTGTTGCCATTGCTAAAAGGTGCCGTCCAGGAGGGCCTTCTTGGTTTGCCTGATCAACGACCATCTTATAGTGTTGGTCTTGCTCGTTGTCCACACGTTTGATCACTAAGGAAGCAAGGGGAAGTTTACTTCTTTGTGCCTAACCCTTTGTGAAGGACGTTTAGAAGGTGGAATTGTTGGAGCCCACGAGTTGCACGCATCACCTTATTTGTTGTTTGCACAATCTCGTTCCATCACCACGACTCTTTATGTACAGTTGTCTTTCCTATTTTTATCCTAAGAGTTTCCCATGCCGCGTGAGTAATGGTAGTCGCCATAGCCTCCCACATATGATTTGTGTCCTCAACTAGTGGAGAGATGAAACGGTAGTCAAATGATACAAAATGGAAAACTAAGAAAAATGGAGAGATGACGGTGATGTCTGTCCATCCGGGAAAAAGGAACGTCCTCCCAGGGCGTTTTCGGTGTATTAGATTCTCGTATTTATGCAAGGTCGGGAGAAAGATCAGATCGTTATGTACGTAGCCTTACCCTACATTTTTTTTGTACCAGAGAATGTTTCTGCGGCTTGAACCTGTAACCTCAAGGTCACAAAGCAGCAATCTTACCAGTTAATCCAAGATCTGCCCTCTCACTACCGAACGTCCTCTTACTATGGAAGGCAAAATAAAATAAGATATAAAGGGCAAAATGTCCACTTTATTTAAAAATTTTAAAATTGCTCTGTTTGGAGCAAATAAGTTATATATATATACATATATATATATATATATATATATATATATATATATATATATATACTTGACATTACTACAATCTTCCATATGGATTGGCATACTTTTGCATTCGCTGCCTACATTCTTCAGGATGCAGGCAGGCTGGGCACGATGTTGCTCCTTCATGGATTTATCTTTTATCGCTGTTTTCATCATATGCTTACGATTCTCATTCATCTTGCATGCCCGGCTTTGGAGGATACAGATGGATCACGGATGCATTTGCTTTGGGCATTTCACTACTTTCACATGTTGCATATTGATGTCCCATATTGGATAAATATGTACTCTTTTTCCTTCGTGCAAGATTTTATCCACAATAGTAGTTTTGTTTGCCAAGGTTTTGATGGGGGCATATCATATACAATATGGGCATCCTTTCATTTGTGCGAGCTTTTGGCGGATTACATATTTCTACTTTTCGTCCTTTGAGTTGTTTCATTCAGTTAACTTATGCACTTTTATGTATTCATGGTATTCCTCCGCTATGAGGGAGGGCAAATATTTCATAATAAAATGAAGGAGGCAAACACCTCCGTTATTGAAAAAAAATATATTACCAAATGTATTAAGAAAAAAGTGCGGAATAAAATCTGTGAATTATTAGATCAACAAATTTTTCCATATTTAAATTATACTTATAGAGAATTAGTTAGATTAGTCCAAAAAGAAAGATTAAAAATTTGCTAAGATATTCATTTACAAAGTAGTCTAAAGAAAGAACTACCACATACAAAGTATTAGTTAGGAACTTTCTGTCGACCATTTGAAGACAACCATATAAATATTATCCCCTGTATGTGGTATCGGACCCTTATACAATATTAGCATATTTTATATTTCTCTCTCTTCTTTCCCCTCTCTCCACATAGATCTTGATTTAAAAATTTGTATCTTCTTTCGAAATTTTCTCTTCGTATTTTTATATGGTTAGTGCTTAAATCCTCCTTTCAAGAACTTTTTGTACTTTATATTCTTGTTTTACATTTGCGCAGTGGCCGGTTAATCCGCCTAAGCTTCTATTTTGCGTATAATCTCATTCTGTTTGTGGCGGATGAGATCGAGAGAGATTAAAAAAGAGATCAATTATGAGGCAATCATTCAGCAGCCGCCACGTGTAAAGTAATCTATTTTTAAAAAAATCAAAAAAAACTAATGCTTTACACGTGGTGGGTGTTAAGTGGTTATGACCTTTTATCCGTGTTTGTGGAGGTATAATAACCCCACCCCACCCCCATCTATTATTTTATTTCTGCAATTTAAATTATGTACGTATGGCTGGTTCATCCGCCTAAATAGTGAGGTTTTCTACCCCTTGTTTATACTTAAATTCTGTACATTATGTCTTTTCATTCATAATTTAACTTCTGTATTTCTTCTTCGGAAATAAGAGTTCATCTTATCCTCTATTTGATTTATCCACCTAAATAGGGAGTTTTTCTATCTCCTTTTTATGTTATTTACTTAAATTCTATACATTATATTTGTTCATTCATAGTTTATCTTCTGTTATTTCTTCTTCAGAAATCATACTTTTCTTATCCTCTATGGTATCAGAGCCAAGTTGGTGGATTGTTATTTAACTCCTTTGTAGAGACAAGAAATACTTAGTGCAGTAAAAACAGATGAAGATTGTAACCCCCTCTGTACTGATAATGTTGAAGTTACATCTGATTCTGTTTCAACACCTATATTGTTTATATCCTTACATTTTTTATAAGTGACCTATCTCATATTAAAGACAAAAATACTGAATTACTTTTAAATTTACGTTGACAAAAGTTTAGTGATTTTCACGGGTATAAAAACACTTTTCTTACTAGAGTTGTGTTTAGAGAATATATTGCAGCCTTACCCTATACTTGTAATGATAGTTTGTAAAGGCAATAGGATGAAGAATGAAGTTGGATTGGTGTTTAAATAACCAAGAATAGTTTGGCTCATGACATGGATCAATTCATGTCTCAGTTGGATCAATCCATGTGGCTTGAAAATGAAGTTGGAGTATTCTACTGGACATAGATCGATTACATCGATCGATCGATGTCACATAGATCGATGACTTTGATCGATCGATGTATCATGGGTGCAAAGTTGAAATTCAGTGTCCAACATAGGTCGATCACATACATCGATTGATGTGACTTCGATCGATACATAGATCGATTGAAGTGGTTTGGATGAAATTTGGAACTCTCTGTGAGACATCCATCGATGACATCAATCGATAACATCGATCGATCGATGTGCTCGACAGATGTGACTCTTCGATTAAAGTTGCAACTTATGTACCAATGGACATATGCAATCACCATGCAACGGCTAGAAACGTCTGAAATGAAGTTCAAGAGCCTATAAAAAGGCCATTGCAAAATATTTCAAGACATCTTGATATCAAGTTTATTCTAGCATTCAAAGTTTTTTTTCCTGCATCAAAAACACTCTCATTTGAAAGTTCATTTGGTTTCTTTCCTTATTGCTGAGGTTAGAAACTTGTTGGCTGTTGTATCCTAAGAGGTAATTTGTCTACAACCCTGCAGCAACTAGTGAGGGCAAATATTTCTTACGGAAAGTGTAATACACGTCTCAAGCCAACAAAACTTATTCATACTACTCTTGTTCCTGCATCCATTTTTATAACAATTGTAAGAAATATTTCAAGATGGATTCAAAGACTCCTGAATCAAGAGAGAATGAAGTTAGACCACTTTGATGACACCAACTTTCTGTGGTGGAAGGACAAGATGATGTTCCTGCTCACTTGCGTTGCAAATTGGATACTGCCTAGACCCAAATTTGAAGAAATTGCCAACCTCCCGCGATGAGGATGATGAGGCGGTGAAGGCCGCCTTGCGCAAGAGGCAAGAGGATGAGGTTCTGTGCCGTGGACACATCCTCAATAACCTGTTAGATCATATCTACGATTTGTTTACTGCGACAACATCACCAAAAAAGATATGGAATGCCTTGGAGTTCAAGTACAACAATGAGAAACAAGACGCCGACAAACTCTAGGTGATTGAAATATTTTAATTTTAAGATGATTGAAAATTTTTCAATCATGTATTAAGTGCACGAGTTGCAGGTCATTGTTTTCAAACTCAAGGAGTTGGGTATGAAAGTTTCTGAGGCATTCCAAGTAGGAGGGATAATCGTAAAGCTTTCCTAGTTGGAATGACTACAGGAAGAAATTACTGCACTAAACTAAATCCTTTTCTCTTGAGCAACTTCAGATACATTTGAGAATTGAAGAGAAGACTAGAAGTCTCATCAAAAGACATGTTTCTGATGATGCACCTAGAGTGCATTATGTCAAAGTCAAAGCAGGGAGTTGGGTTGGAAACAAACGGAAGAACTCTGAATCGTCTGAATCCACAAACAAAGCGAAAAATTCGAAGAAAAGCAAGAGATGCTATAATTGTGGCAAGAAGTGACAGCTCAAGAAGGACTGTTGGTTTCGAAAGAAGCAAAAACAGGACAGTGATTCCCAAAATATCAACAATGCAAATATAGTAGACATTGGAACCGGTCAACCAGTTGCAATGGTCTCAGGATTGTATGTTGGCATGGTGACAGAGATGAATATGGCTACAAACGAAATCACAAATGATTGGTGGTTCGATTCGGATGCAATAGTACATGTATGCAATAACAAGAATCTATTCAAGTCCTACCATGTTGTGGATGATAGCCAACAGGTTCTAATAGGAAACCGCAGTGCCACAAGAGTCTTGAGAAAAGGTAGTGTAGAGTTAGACTTTACTTCTGGAAAGAAGTTGTTATTGGTCAACGTTCTACGTGTACCCGAGATTTCTAAGAATCTCGTTTCTGCTAGTCTAGTCTGTAGAAATGGATTCAAGATTATAATGGAGGGAGAAAAATTATAATGCCCAAAAACAGAGTCTTTGTTGGCAAGGGTTACTCTGCGAAGGGATGTTTAAACTCAGAATCAGTAAAAATTCCGCAGCTTGTGTTTACTCTGTTGATTCTTCTTTTTCGTTATGGCATGATAGACTTGCACATGTTAGTAGTGCAACCATTAAATTTATGTCTAAGCATACCTTAATTTCTTGTAAAGACGAAAACAAAAGAATATGTGAGATATGCATACAAGCTAAAATGACAAAGAAACCATTTCCGAAAGTAGAACGAAAACTGAACTCTTAGAACTTGTTCATTCGGATATTTGCAAATTGAACGGTGTTTTGACTAGAGGTGGAAATCGATATTTTGTAACTTTCATTGATGATGCCTCCAGATATACATATGTATATTTGCTAAGGCATAAAGATGAAGCCTTTGACATGTTCAAGGTTTACAAAATGGAAGCTGAAAATCAATCGGGATTGAAAATCAAAGTTCTAAGTAGTGACCTGGTGAATACTTCCCTCTTGAATTCAATCAATTCTGTGAGGAGAATGGTATCATACACCAGAAAAGTACTCCCTATACACCCCAACAAAATGGTTTGGCTGAAAGAAAGAATAGAAGTTTAGTTGACATGCTAAATGCTATGTTAATAAACTCCGGTTTGCCAAAAAATTTGTGGAGAGAAGCCTTATTAACGGCTTGTCATATTCATAATAGAATTCCTTCTAAGAAGTTTAAGGTTTCTTCATATGAAATATAGAAGAAACAAAGACCAAATCTGAGTTATCATAGAGTTTCAGGCTGTCTAGCTTATTATAGAGTTCCGGATCCAAAAAGTACTAAGTTGGGGCCAAGAGCTCTTAAATGTGTCTTTATCGGATATGCTGAAAACTCTAAAGCTTATAGGATTCTAGACATAGAATCCAATGTGGTTGTTGAATTTAGGGATGTTGAATTTCTTGAGAATAAATTCTTAAGAACATATTCAAATCAAGATTCAACAAGTGAAAATTTGAGTGAACCGATAGTTGGAGATTTTCCAATGATCATTCTAGTGTTGATCAAAATCAAAATTCTCCAACTGAGATTAGGAGAAATCAACGTGCTAGAAAGGAGAAGCATTTACATCTGGATTTTATTTATTCACAATCTATTACTTTCTTAGTTGAAGGTAATAGGACAAAGATGTTTAATGAAATACCTATTATACTAATTGTAAAAGATGATCCTAAATCCTATAAGAAGGCGATGCAATCGAGAGATGCATCACTTTGGAAGGAAGCAATTGATAATGAGATGAATTCGTTATTATCTAACAATACGTGGATTCTCACTGATTTGCCTCCGAGTTCCAAAGATATTGGATGTAAATGGGTATTTAGAAGAAAATACAATACGGATGGTTCAATTCAAACTTTCAAGGATAGATTAGTAGTCAATGGCTTTAGACAGAGAGAATGGATAGACTATTTCGATACTTATGCTCCGGTTGCAAGAATAACATCCATTAGAGTATTGATAGCATTAACATCCATAAATAACCTGTTTATTCATCAAATGGATGTTAAAACTGCATTTCTCAATGGTGATTTAGACTAGGAAGTCTATATAGAACAACCAGAAGGTTTTGTTCTACCGGAGAATGAGCACAAAGTGTGCAAATTGGTAAGGTCATTGTATGGATTGAAACAAGCACCGAAACAATGGCATGAAAGTTTGACACTACCATTTTAAAAAAATAGTTTCCGGTATAATAGTGCTGATAAGTGTATATAATCCAAGTTTACGGACAAATAGGGTGTCATTATTTGTTTGTACGTGGATGACATGCTAATTATTGGCACTAATATGGAAGGAGTAAATGAAAATAAGAAGTATTTAACTTCACAATTCCAAATGAAAGATATGGGCAAGGTAGATACTATCTTAGGGATAAAGGTGTCCAAACACAGTGGGTCTTTGCTCTTTGTCAATCTCATACATAAACAAAGTGTTGAATAAATTCAATCACTTGGAAATCAAAGAAGCAAACAAACCATTTGATGTATCATACAAATTCACTGGACATACCGATAGAGCGGTAACACAACTAGAATATGCTAGTGCAATTAGTCGTTTAATATATGCTACATGTTGTACTAAACCGCATATTGTCTTTGCGGTGTGCAAATTATCAAGGTATACTAGTAATGCTAGTGTGGACCATTGGAAGGCAATTGAGCAAGTACTTGGGGTACTTGAAGAGGACTATGAATTACGGATTGTACTATAATAGTTTCCAACCATGTTGGAAGGTTTATACTGATACTAGTTGGATTAACTAGTGTTGGTGATAACAAATCTATTACCGTTTTAGTTTTTTCATTGGGTGGTGGTGATATTTCTTGGGCTTCAAAGAACAGACAAGCATAGCTCATTCCACAAGGGAATTCGAATTCATAGCATTGGGATGTGCATGTAAGGCAGCAGAATGGCTGAAAAATTTGCTATTGGCTATAAAGTTGTGGCCATAACCGATGCCAGCCATTACCTTACACTGTGATAGCCAAGCTACGATGTCTATAGCTTATAGTAAAATCTATAACGGAAAATTTAGACATGTCAGCCTTATACATGATTATGTAAGGCAATTAATTACGGATGGTGTAATGGCCATTGCATAGGTCAGATCCTGCAATAACCTAGCGGATCCGTTGACAAAGAGTCTTTCAAAAGATTGGTACAAATTATATCTTTCAGGATGGGATTGAAACGTATGGGATAAGTTCACTTGGATGATGGAAACCCAACCTTTTCTAGCATACTACTAGTCAAAGTTTCAATGGATAACCAAGTCACAAAGTGAGGAATTAAAGCACCAAGATTGATCTTTAAAAAATTAGCCCACAGAGTTTGATCTCTAAAGAAGTAAATGTTAGTGTTAATGGAGAGTGAGTGTTAAGGCACTCTTAATGAAGGATTAAGAGAAATATCTTAATCTTCACCTATATGAACATGGGAAGTGGTGCCGCTTCAGCAAGTATAATCTTGAAATGTTCATGAATACTAGGAGAAGCACAAGGCCATAAAGTGCGGTTTAAAATAAACTTCTAGGGAGAGTGTGGGTTTCATGTGTATAATATTTCCGCCTTCTAGCACATAGGAATCTGATTTAAGGCTTTTAGCTATCAAGATTTCATTAGAACTTTGAAGTATTATATGAATAAGAGATTCAAATCGAAAGATACTTCTTAGATGCGTGAAATGTTCATAAATTGGCTTTACAAACTAAGTGGGGGATTGTAATGATAGTTTTTAAAGGCAATGGATGAAGAATAAGGTGGATGGTGTTTAAATAAGCAAGAATAGCTTGGCTCATGACATGGATCGATCCATGTCTCAGTTGGATCGATCCATGTGGCTTGAAAATGAAGTTGAGTATTCTGTCGGACATAGATCGATCACATTGATCGATCGATGTCACATAGATCGATGACTTTGATCGATCGATGTACTCTATGTGCAAAGTTGAAACTCACTGTCCCAACATAGATCGATCGATGTACTCTAGGTGCCAAAGTTGAAAACTCACTGTCCAACATAGATTGATCGATGTGACTTTGATCGATACATAGATCGATCGAATTGGTTTGGATGAGGAATGGAACTCTCTGTGAGATATCGATCGATCGCTCACATCAATCGATCGATGTGCTCGACAGATGTGACTCTTCAACTAAAGTTCAATTTATGCACCAAGGAACGTATCCAATCACCATGCAATGGCTTGAAACGTCTGAAATAAAGTTCAAGAGCCTATAAAAAGACAATTGTAACACATTTCAAGACAACTTGATATCAAGTTTATTCTAGCATTCAAAGTTCTCTTCCTACAATCAAAAACATCCCATTTGAAAGTTTTTTGGTTTCGTTCCTTATTGCTGAGGTTAGAAACTTGTTGGATGTTGTATTCTAGGAGGAAATTTGTCTAAAACCCTGCAGCAACTAGTGTGAGCAAATATTCCTTACGGAAAGTGTATACACGCCTCAAGACATCAAACTTATTCATACTAATCTTGTCCTTGCATCCATTTTTATAACAATACTTTGTGTAAGAGGTTGTTTCTACAATTCAAACCCGTAATGTTGAGCTCATAAAACAGCAACAATCTTATCATTGTTCCAAGCCGGCCCTCGTAGCTGTCATATAGGAAGTCCGCAATATAATAAATGTATGTGTGATTAACTACAATCAGAGTCTCGTTTATAATGTACAGTGTATTTTTCGTGTATCATATAGTTGACCAATTGCATCATGAATGAACATGTGATTAACCTCAATATTAGATCATCTGGATGCGATGGATTCTTCATGTGACTATTAGATAAGCGGTCCATAGTATTATAAATGCACACGCAATTAACTACAATTAGGAGTGTAAATAAGCCATGCAATTTGTGAATCGATAGAGTTTGGTTTAAGTTTCGCGAGTAGTTCAATTCGATAAAATCTGAGAAAAATTCGTATCAAATATTTAGCGAGTCGATCTTTAATATAATACTCAAATCATTAGCTTGTAAACACATTCGAACTTATACTATTATGTATGGATAGTTCACGTCACTGTCAATAATAGTAAGACTGACCACAATATTAGTAATTTCATGATGTAGTGGATTGTTCATGTGAGTGTGAGATAGAAGGTTCAAAGTATTATAAATTTACATATGATTAACTATAGTATTAGTATCATTTTATAATGTACAGGGGATTCTTCATTTGAGTGTTAGACAGTTGGCCTACTGTATTATAAATGTGTATTTTATTAATCACGATATTAATCCATTCATCATGTAGTGGATTCTTCATGTATCTGTCTAATATAAGACACGCAGTATTATAAATGTATATATGATTACTACAGTATTATACAACGTATATGACATGACGAAAATTATTTGAACCACAATATCTAGTCTTTAAATTTTCTTTGTCAGTAAGGATATAAATATTCTCTTTGTATGATGTCATATATATTCTTTTATTCTAATTTGTGACATTAAGCTAATTATAAATTGTATACCAAAATAAATAACATTATAATATTTCAAGCTAATAAGGCCTAGGTTTGTTGGCTAGAACTAAAACCTTACTAGTTTTTCTGTAACGATTTTTATTCAGTTTTGGAAAGGCTTTTTCTCCCTTCTTCATTGTCATTCAATTTGGCCGCGTCAGCTTGGTTGCAAGATAGATCTTGCCTATATTACCCTTCCTTTTTGTCTTATAAGCAAAATAAGCTTGCCCTTTCATTTTTTTCTTCTGGTAAGTCTTTGCTTTATGGATGCTCTTTTTATGTGGGCGAATCTTTGGTTTGTGGATAGTTTTCCATTCTTGTAGTTGTATATTTCGTATGTACAGCAATAACAACTATACATAGTATATTCAACAACACAAAAGCTATCGCTTGAGTATGAGGAGCATGAGAAATAAACAAACAATACCTATATCCTAATGGATAAAAAGCTTACTTCCAGTGAGATCATAGCTCTAAATGTACATGTATAGATGACATAATAATAAGAATATGGGGTGTTAATATACTGGTAAAAAAATCTTAATAAAAACAATGGATCTTAATGTATAAATTTTAAAATGACATGGAAAGTAACTATAAGAAATTCTCGTATTATTTGGATATCCATTTTTTTATGTATTCTTATACGTTCAGTTCCACGATTTCAATGACTTCAAGACCGAGTTGCTGATTTGTTGTTCAGAAAAATAAATATCAGATAAGAGGTAAGTGTTCCTTAAAAATTTAAAAACATAAGGGCAAAGCAGCCAGTTGTGAACAAAGAAACAAGGCGGCCAACGCGCGAGATGTTAGGTGACGTGTCGGACTACGACAGACAGTTACGCCGACGAGTCGGCTGCGTAAGCAATGCGGTTTCATACGGTGGGTCCCACGTAAGACAGAAAAGTGACGGCCGACGGGAGAAGAAAGTGACCGCTACGCTTTAAGTCAAACACTCGCAGCCCAAGCGCGTGCTATTGAGTTTTCAACACTGAATAAAGGGAAAATAAAAGACTGCCGCATGAAAAGCCGGAGAGGGATTGCGCTTGTCCGGGGAGCCACCGGCTGCTTCCTTTCCACTGACAAGTCATTTTTCTTTTGTCAATGACTGACACGTCATTTGAATGTCTTTTTCCCCCCGCGATTATTCTAGTGCCCACCATCAACATAAGTCTTAAAAAAAAATATTGATGGCGACTCGGTCATTTTCGTGTTAATATTTTATCTATTCATCTGTTTTTTTAATATTTTCCCGATTCATATTATATTTTTATAGATTTATCAGAAATAAAAGACAATGTTGTTTTTTTTAAAAAAAAGTTTATTAGTCTCCAACCAATAACAACCACCTGCCGTCCCTCTCTATCAGATTCCCCCGAAGTAAAAACAACGTTGTATTTTTCTATTCCCTTGATGCTTATTCTGGAAGCAAAAGTACAAATCTTCGGTTCTCTTCTCTTAAAGCAACTATAACACCAATTATATTAGTATACAAAAATATAAAAATCATTGCAATAAATATGAACCAACAAATGATTTCCAATCAGATATGTTTAGTGTACAGAATACATAAATAATACAATAATATAAACAAATTAATTGTCGCCAATTTGTCCATCTGTACCGCACGGTCTCCAATGCGTAGTCCGTTCTCCATGTCTGATAGGTCTGCATGTGTGGGTAGTAGGGGTGTAGGCATGGACACAGACTACGAATAATGATGAGATAGCTCTGCCACGTCATTTTGAGGATGAGGTGGTGTTGCACCCATCGACTCTAAGTGATCTGAACACCTGTGCATCATCCATGCAACCAGTTCCCATATCTTGTGCATCTGGAAGACCATCTACATCATAATAGAAGCTGCAATTTTTGACAAATATTAATAATTCATCATTTGTATGAGAAACTATTCTAACAAAAATGTTACAAACCTTTAATCGTCGGATGCACCTCCTCGGATCCAGCCTCCTTTCGGAACCTGATAAACCATAATTAATCGTTTGTTAGTCAGCAACAGTCAACGATATAACTCTAGCAGTTCAACACCCAAGTATTGCTGTTCAGCCGTGATTGCACTTCGGCTGAGCCCCATGACATCCTCTCTGCTATCGAAGAATATGTCAAGGACTGCACCCCGGCACCGAACCCCAACATCAGCTTCAGCTTGCTACACCTCAGACCACTTCAGCTAGATTCAACGTTGCACTTCAGCAAGACTTGACCTTGCACTTCGGCAAGGCTTAGTGGGGCACTTCAGCGAAGGAATCAAGCACAATGTTACTGTCATACCCCGTAACTTTTAAGCACGACGCTCAATATTTAAAGGTCAACCTTAGACACAATTTAATTAATGGTATAGGTTAGGAAGCTGAGTTAAATAAAATATAGGAAAAGAAAATAAAGGGTTAAAAGTGAGAATTAAGAAATTAGGATAAATTACCCAAAATACCCCTCCCCACTTAAATGAAGGGGGAGTTACACAAAGGGGTATAACTCCCCATTGTCTAGCCATCGATTATAACACCAAAAGGAGAGGGGAAAACCGCCAGAGAGAAAAGGGAAGGAGAAAGAGGAAAGAAGAAGAAGAAAGGAAGAAGAAAAGGGAAGGAAGAGCGTTCAATCTAGGTTCAATCTTTACAGAAATTCTGTCAAACACTCGTAAGCGTATCTAGATTCCAAGGCAAGTAATCTTTCTATACGCTTTACGTAAATTTTGATACTTTAGGCCCTATGTTCTTACAAAGAGAAAACTTGGATCACACGTTAGTAATCTTGACTTGTCTATGTTAAAAATGCTTTACTATATGTAATTGTTGTTGCTTGTTGCGTAAAGTCTTGTTCTTTGGGCCATATTTCTTAAAATGGTTATGTGGTTCTTTGTGTTGTCAAGCATGCCCATGAAAGTGTATTCTTGATGTGTTTATTGTCTTGTTCTATTCTCGTGTTGGTTGTCTACACCTAGATGTTTGAGAGTAAGTGCAGGGAATTGAAGGAGGAATGATGGCATTGTTAGACTTGTTGTGTTGGGAATGTTGATGATATCTTTTGAAGGTTGTGAATGATAGAAGGTTAAGAGTGGATATTATTAGATGTAACTAAGCATCAATTCATGTTAGATGTGTGTTAAGTATGATGAATCTAGATGGTAAGATGGATCTTGAGAGGTTTAACATGAAAGGGTTGAAGGAGGAAGGAGATGGGAGGAAGTTACTGTAGAAAAACTGCAGTTTATAACTGTCAGAACACTTCGAACACCTACATTAGGCGCTTCAAGTCACATTAGGCGCCTAATGTAGGCGTTCAATGTGTCCCAGAGCATCCCCGTACACTTCGAACACCTACATTAGGCGCTCCATGTCACATTAGGCGCTTCATGTAGGCGGTCGATGTATACGCACATCCCCGAACACTTCGAACGCCTAGTATAGGCACTCCATGTCCACATTAGGCGCTCCAAGTAGCGTTCGAAGTATACTGGAAGTCTTTTTGACCCTTTAGGCGCTCTATGTATGTGTAGTAACTTTATACACTTCTTTTGAACATAAAATGCAAGGGTATTTGAGGTGTAATTGAGGTGTAGATGGTAAGTTTGATCAAGTAAGAATAAGATTGAATCTCAAGTAAATTAGTGAGACGAACAGACTTGGAAAGATACGAACATGGAGTGTTTGAGGTGCAAGACCGTATACTTGATATGTAAGATGTGTGTGTGTGTGCGTTACATGTTTGATACGAAGTTACATGTGCATCCTGCATCATGACATGGGCACTTGCATTTGATTTGAGAATTTGCTTCGAATGTGTGTACAAGAGAAGTTTAAAGTTTTCGAAGACAAAATGGCTGCTGGTTGATCGCAGGTATAAAAGTCACGCCTGCGAAAGCAGGGATAAAAGTGTGACCTGTGAATCAACAGCAATGTATAAAATATGTTATGGGGCTGTGGACCTATCAGCATAGAAAATAAAGTATTTTATGGGGCCGTGGACCTATCAGCACGGATATATGATGTATGTAATGAGGCCGTGGACCTTTCAGCATGGGGTATAAAGTTATATGTTATGGGCCGTGGACCTTTCAGCACGGGGTATAAAGTTCTGTTTGCTGTGGACTGATCACCCACAGGGTATAAAGTTCTGCTACGCGAAGAGTATGATAAGAAGAGTTATGAAATGCTTTGTGAAATGACACGCATGACATGTTTATGAAAGAAGACATATGCATGGGTGTTGTGTGTGGTTTGAAAGAAGTACATGCATCATAATACACGAAGCATAAGACTTGACATGCAAGAAATGTGATTAGTCTATGTCTTATTTATGCGATATGTTGTTTAATACATGTTTGTTCTCGTATCCGCATGTCCTTTATGTGATTTATCTGTTTTGAGGAATTCTTATAAAGATGCTATTTGCTAACCCGAGCACCTTATTTTGGGCAATGACTTGTACACTGGTGACTCGTCGTGTGTGATCCCGTAAGGTGTAGACGGGTTACTTGCTGGCGATATTTTCGCTAAGAACATATACTGTATTCCTTTTCAGTGAGCCGGAATATGATATGATATTTATCAAGACGATGGCGAGTGGGCTCAATGGATGGCGGGCATGGAAATAGATAGATGCTTGATTACTCTATTTAAGTTTGGAAACTCAATGTTTTATGTGTTGTTTGGAACTTATGTTAGCTAGATGAACAAACACCTTTTAATTCCGCTGTACTTTCTAGTTACATTATTGATGGTGAAGTTTTAAATTTAGCAACGTTTCCGCTGATTTATCTTACGTCATGGATGATGTACGCTTGATCTGCTTTGACGCTTCGTAGTTCTCATAGTAGACTACGGCGGGTGCACTGATTCCGATGACAGTTTCGGGCCGGGTGCTACAGGTGGTATCAGAACCTAGGCTTCAGATCTATCTCGAAACTTAGGTTCATGATCTTTTAGCAATTAAGATATGATTTTCCCTTAAGATTGATCCTTAGTTATAAGTACTGATCTTTCTAGATTTAAGTATGATTGGGTTAGGTGTGTGCGAGCGCGTTTAACATCTAATGTCGTATTAATAGTTTTACCACATACCTCACCCATTCTTACGCGTTCAAGCTTTCATTAACTTCTTGTATTTACTGAATGCTAATGCAAGGTTAACCTTTCAGAGAAATATGCCTCCAAGAAGAGATAACACAGGCAACTCTGGGACAGGAGAACCAACCACCACAAGTGGTTTTACCCCAGGTGCTCACTGATGCATTAACGGTGATCGCACAAGGGTTTGCTCAGCAGCATCAGCCCTCCGCCGCCTCCACCACCACAGCACAACATCTGGTTCTTCTACGGAGAGATGAGGAAGATGAGAGTTCCGGAGTTTGGAGGATGTACCGATCCGGAGGAGGCTCAACACTGGTTGGCTGAGGTAGAGAAGTGTTTTCGATTGGTGCAAGTGCCTGAAGAGATAAAAGTAGATGTGGCCACACCCCTTTGTGTGGCAAGGCTGGCGAATGGTGGACCGGGATGGTGTTGAGGATGACCCCACCTATCTCTTGGGCACAGTTCTGTGATGTTTTTCTGAAATACTACATGCCCGAGACTGCGATACTGGATAAAATAAGGGCATTTGATCGGTTGGAGCAAGAAGGATGACGGTGTCAGAGTATGCGATCGTTTCCATGCTTTAGGTAAGTTTGCCCCTGTGATTTGTCAGACAATCGCCTTAAGATGACGAAGTTTGAGAGGGGTTTGGACTCAAGGATACAGTCGGCAATAGTGAACGCGGGAATGAAAACTTACGAGGACATGTTGGATGCGTGTTTCCGAGTTGAGAGCGATTTTCGTAGGGTGGCAGCGCGAGCAGTTAGTGAAGGGTCATCTGATAGAGGCAAGAGGTCAAGAGAGGAGATTAGAGTTGGTGGCAGACCCGGGCATTGGGTCAAGATTCCAAAGGGGGGTCCAGTTGAAAATTTTCAAAGACCCCCAGTGCAAAATCCAGTAGTTCAGCAGGCTATAGGAGTTCGCCCTCATTGCAACAAGAACCACGTCGGAGAGTGTAGGAAAGTGGCTAGAGCATGCTTCCGATGCGGGCAGGTGGGTCATATGATTAGAGATTGTCCGGAGATGAAGAAGAATACTCTCGGGAGAAGCGGCTCAGCAGCCGAGAGCGAAGCCTCGAGCAAATGCCTGTGTACATCTCATGACGGACACCGATGTGCAGGAGGCTACCGATGTAGTAGCAGGTACCATTTAAACTAAGTTTGAATTCTTATTGTATTAGGTATTTACGTGCTTAACTCTTTGTGTAAAACTTGATATGGCCTTAGGTGCGGTTTTAGTAAATAAGATACCTGCCAACGTGCTCTTTGATAGCGGCGCAAGCCACTCCTTCGTAGCAAAGAATTCACTAAACACCTTGGTAGTTTGCTAATGGTTAGAAACTCCGTATCGTGTTCAAGCGGCCGGAGATCAAATTATGGTTTCGTATCATCAGTACCGGGATTGCGAATTAGAGTTTGAAGGACAATTCTCTGCCACACTGATCCCTATTCATGTATGACTTTGACGTGATATTGGGAATGGATTGGTTGGCCAAGTATCACGACAACATTTACTGTCGATTGAAGCAAGTGACAGTCAAGAGTGCTAAGATGGAAGAGGTAATGTTTCAAGGGATGCGGAACGAAAGGTTCCCAAGAAGGTATATGTGTCCGTTGCACAAGCACGCAAAGCCTTGAGAAGGGTGCTGAGGGATTTCTAGTGTATGCCATGGATGTACTCAGGAAGTACCGTCTATTGAGCAAATTCCAGTGGTTAATGAATTTCTTGATGTGTTTCCGGACCAGGAGTACCACCCCCAGGGAAGTCGAGTTCGAGATAAACTTGGTTCCAGGAACTGAACCTATCTCTAAAGCCCCTTATAGAATGGCTCCGGCAGAGTTGAGAGAGTTGAAGGAACAACTGCAGGAGTTATTAGACAAGAAGTTTATCCGCCCTAGTGTATCGCCTGGGGAGCACCTGTTTTGTTTGTAAAGAAGAAATGGTAGCATGAGACTTTGTATCGATTATAGAGAGTTGAATAAAGTTACCATCAAGAATAAGTATCCCTTCCACGAATTGAGGATCTTTTGACCAGCTCAAGGTGCTAAAATCTTCTCTAAAATTGATCTCCGATCAGGGTATCATCAGTTGCGAGTGAAGGCCGAGGACATCGCAAAGACAGCCTTTCGCACAAGATATGGCATTATGAGTTTTTGGTGATGCCGTTTGGATTAACAAATGCCCCCGCAGCTTTTATGGACTTATGAATACCGTCTTTCGAGAAGTTGGACAAGTTTGTAGTGGTATTCATAGATGATATTCTGGTGTATTCTCCTGACGAACAAACTCACGCTGAGCATTTGAGAACCGTTCTAGGTATTTTGAGGCAGAAACAACTATACGCTAAGTTTAGCAAGTGTGAGTTTTGGTTAAGAAGTGTGGCTTTTCTGGGTCACGTGATATCGGAGGAGGGGATTGCTGTTGACCCGAAGAAGGTGGAAGCTATAACTGAATGGCCTAGACCTACCAATGTCACCGAAGTGCGAAGTTTCTTGGGTCTAGCGGGTTATTACAGAAAGTTTGTTGAGGGATTCTCAAGGATAGCCGTACCTCTCAGTCGCCTTACTCAAAAGAAGTCCAAGTTCGAGTGGACGGCGGAATGCGAACAAAGCTTCACGGAGCTTAAGAAGAGATTAACGACAGCTCCAGTATTGGCTCAACCCTCCGGAACTGATGGGTTTGTGATTTATAGTGACGCATCGAAGAACGGTTTAGGTACGTAAACTGTAGTATAAGGTTATGATCTTGCATACCAATTAAGTTTAGACTAATACCTTGTTTGTAGGTTGCGTTTTGATGCAAAACGAACGAGTCATTGCATATGCCTCAAGACAGCTAAAGCCTTATGAGCAAAATACCCAACACACGATCTTGAACTCGCCGCAGTTGTATTCGCCTTAAGATTTGGCGGCATATTTATATGGAGAAAAGTGCGCGGTATTCACGGACACAAGAGTTTAAAGTATTTATTCTCTCAGAAAGAATTAAAATGAGGCAGCGAGATGGTTGGAGTTGCTAAAAGACTATGATTGACATCCATTACCATCCAGGAAAGGCTAATAAAGTGGCAGATGCGTTAAGTAGGAAGTCCAGCCATGCGCGACAATCACCATTGGAAAGAGAGATAGAGAATTCGGTTTAGATTTGGTTGACTCCACAGTGAACGTTTTGACAACATTGACTATCACACCAAGTTTGGTTGATCGGATAAAGGAGGCTCAGAAGAATGATAAGACCCTCAGAAATAATGGAAAGGGTGAAACATAGCCAAGTTGAAGGATTTCGGACAAAGAGGATGGGAGCTTGTGTTTAGAGAAAGATTATGCGTACCTGATGTTGACGAACTTAGAAAGGAAATTTTGCAAGAAGCTCATAGTTCGAGGTTATCAATACACCCTGGTAGCACCAAGATGTATAGAGATCTCAAGCAATATTATTGGTGGTCCGAATGAAACGACATGTTGCTGAATTTATAGAAAGGTGCTTAGTTTGTCAACAAGTCAAGGCGGAACACCAACGGCCTGGTGGATTGTTGATGCCATTAGAAATTCCAGAATGGAAATGGGAATGTCACGATGGATTTCGTAGCTGGTTTACCAAAGACAAGAGTGGATATGACATGATTTGGGTCATCGTGGATCGTTAACAAAGTCTGCCCATTTCCTACCCGTTTCAAGTGAAGCACCTCTTGACAAGTTAGTGAATTTATATATGGAGAATATTGTTAGCTTGCATGGGTTCCAGTAAGTATAGTGTCCGACCGAGATTCACGGTTTACATCCAAGTTTTGGACAGCATTCCAGAAAGCCATGGGTACGGAATTAAGGTTGAGTACGGCGTATCATCCCAAACCGATGGACAGTCTGAGCGGACTATTCAGACCTTGGAAGATATGCTAAGGGCTTGCATGTTGGATTTTAAAGAGTTGGGATGGAATGGTAAGCTAATGGAGTTTTCTTATAACAACAGTTACCACAGTGCAATTGACATGGCTCCTTTTGAAGCTTTGTATGGAAGGAAATGTAGGTCCCCGATTTATTGGGACGAAGTGGGTGTGAGGACCATCACCGGACCTGAGCTATTGGAGAAAACATTAGAAAAGGTGAAAGCCATCCGGAAAACTCAAGGCGGCTCAGGATCGCAACAAGAGTTGAGCAGATTCCAAACGACGACCATTGGAATTTAAGGTGGTGAAAAAGTCTATTTGAGGGTATCACCTACAAAGGGTGTTATGAGGTTTAGAGTAAAAGGCAAGTTAAGCTCTCGTTTTATTGGTCCTTACGAAATACTTGAGAAGGTGGGAGCCTTGGCATATAGGTTAGCATTACCTCCGGTATTGGCGCAAGTTCACAACGTATTCCATGTTTCACAACTGAGGAAGTACGTGACGGATCCAAGTCATGTACTTGAGCACAACCCTTGGAACTCAAAGATGATGTTACTTATGAAGAGATACCAGTGAAGATAATAGACCGGAAGGATCAAGTTTTGAGGAAACGAGTGATCCCTTATGTGAAAGTTCAGTGGAGCAAACACACAGAACGTGAGGCTACTTGGGAACTCGAAGAACAAATGCGGGAGAAGTATCCTCAACTCTTTGACTAAGGTACGTAAGTTTCGAGGACGAAACTTTTTGTAAGGGGGGGGGTGGAATGTCATACCCCGTAACTTTTAAACACGACTCTCAATATTTAAAGGTCAACCTTAGACACAATTTAATTAATGGTATAGGTTAGGAAGCTGAGTTAAATAAAATATAGGAAAATAAAATAAAGGGTTAAAAGTGAGAATTAAGAAATTAGGGTAAAATACCCAAAATATCCCTCCCCACTCAAATGAAGGGGGAGTTACACAAAGGGGTATAGCTCCCCATTGTCTAGCCATCGGTTATAACACCAAAAGGAGAGGGGAAAACCGCCAGAGAGAAAAGGGAAGGAGAAAGAGGAAAGAAGAAGAAGAAAGGAAGAAGAAAAGGGAAGGAAGAGCGTCCAATCTAGGTTCTATCTTTACAGAAATTCTGCCAACACTCGTAAGCGTATCTAGATTCCAAGGCAAGTAATCTTTCTATACGCTTTACGCAAATTTTGATACTTTAGGCCCTATGTTCTTACAAAGAGAAAACTTGGATCACACGTTAGTAATCTTGACTTGTCTATGTTAAATGCTTTACTATATGTAATTGTTGTTGCTTGTTGCATAAAGTCTTGTTCTTTGGGCCATATTTCTGAAAATGGTTATGTGGTGCTTTGTTGTTTGTCAAGCATGCCCATGAAAGTGTATTCTTGATGTGTTTATTGTCTTGTTCTATTCTCGT
Organism: Eustoma russellianum; assembly: GCA_036186865.1. NCBI lineage: Eukaryota > Viridiplantae > Streptophyta > Magnoliopsida > Gentianales > Gentianaceae > Eustoma > Eustoma russellianum. The sequence goes on from AP025056.1 coordinate 14,977,889, forward strand.
GTTAGTTGTCTACACCTAGATGTTTGAGAGTAAGTGCAGGGAATTGAAGGAGGAATAATGGCATTGTTATAGACTTGTTGTGTTGGGAATGTTGATGATATCTTTTGAAGGTTGTGAATTATAGAAGGTTAAGAGTGGATATTATTAGACGTAACTAAGCATCAATTCATGTTAGATGTGTGTTAAGTATGATGAATCTAGATGGTAAGATGGATCTTGAGAGGTTTAACATGAAAGGGTTGAAGGAGGAAGGAGATGGGAGGAAGTTACTGCAGAAAAACTGCAGTTTAGAACCGTCAGAACACTTCGAACACCTACATTAGGCGCTTTAAGTCACATTAGGCGCCTAATGTAGGCGTTCAATGTGTCCCAGAGCATCCCCGTACACTTCGAACACCTACATTAGGCGCTTTATGTCACATTAGGCGCTTTATGTAGGCGTTCGATGTATACGGCACATCCCCGAACACTTCGAACGCCTAGTATAGGCGCTCCATGTCCACATTAGGCACTCCAAGTAGCGTTCGAAGTATACTGGAAGTCTTTTTGACCCTTTAGGCGCTCTTTGTATGTGTAGTAACTTTATACACTTCTTTTGAACATAAAATGCAAGGGTATTTGAGGTGTAATTGAGGTGTAGATGGTAAGTTTGATCAAGTAAGAATAAGATTGAATTCCAAGTGAATTAGTGGGACGAACGGACTTAGAAAGATACGAACATGAAGTGTTTGAGGTGCAAGACCGTATACTTGATATGTAAGATGTTGTGTGTGCGTTACATGTTTGATATGAAGTTACATGTGCATCTGCATCATGACATGGGCACTTGCATTTGATTTGAGAATTGCTTTGCGAAAGAACATGTGTGTACAAGAGAAGTTTAAAGTTTTCGACAGACAAAATGGCTGCTGGTTGATCGCAGGGTATAAAAGTCACGCGTGCGAAAGCAGGGTATAAAAGCGTGACCTGTGAATCAACAGCAGGGTATAAAATATGTTATGGGGCCATGGACTTATCAGCACAAAAAATAAAGTATTTTATGGGGCCGTGGACCTATCAGCACAGATATATGATGTATGTAATGGGGTCGTGGACCTTTCAGCACGGGGTATAAAGTTATATGTTATGGGGCCGTGGACCTTTCAGCACGGGGTATAAAGTTCTGTTTGCTGTGGACTGATCACCCACAGGGTATAAAGTTCTGCTACGCGAAGAATATGATAAGAAGAGTTATGAAATGCTTTGTGAAATGACACGCATGACATGTTTATGAAAGAAGACATATGCATGAGTGTTGTGTGTGGTTTGAAAGAAGTACATGCATCATGATACACGAAGCATAAGACTTGACATGCGAGAAATGTGATTAGTCTATGTCTTATTTATGTGATATGTCGTTTAATACATGTTTGTTCTCGTATCCGCATGTCCTTTATGTGATTTATCTGTTTTGAGGAATTCTTATAAAGATGCTATTTGCTAACCCGAGCACCTTATTTTGAGCAATGACTTGTACACTGGTGACTCGTCGTGTGTGATCCCGTAAGGTGTATAGACGGGTTACTTGCTGGCGATATTTTCGCTAAGAACATATACTGTATTCCTTTTCAGGTGAGCCGGAATATGAGATGATATTTATCGAAGACGATGGCGAGTGGGCTCAATGGGATGACGGGCATGGAAATAGATAGATGCTCGATTACTCTATTTAAGTTTGGAAACTCAATGTTTATTGTGTTGTTTTGGAACTTATGTTAGCTAGATGAACAAACACCTTTTAATTCCGATGTACTTTCTAGTTACATTATTGATGGTGAAGTTTTAAATTTAGCAACGTTTCCGCTGATTTATCTTACGTCATGGATGATGTACGCTTGATCTGCTTTGACGCTTCGTAGTTCTCATAGTAGACTACGGCGGGTGCACTGGTTCCGATGATAGTTTCGGGCCGGGGCGCTACAGTTACATCGAAGAACCATCAGGCAGAAGTGCGATTCGAATATAGTGACTACAGCTGGTTATTCAGCTTGAACACGCCAAGGTCACTCTAGCAGATCAATTAGTCGCATCAGCCGGTCTACCAGTCACATCAGTAGACCTACGATGTCTTAGACTTTCTGCCCCAAGCAAACATCTCATCCGCCATCAGAAGCCAAGGGCGGGAAAAGGTTAATAAAAGCAAGCCAATGTAGACCTGAAAAGGGATCCAAGATCCAAACATCGACATCAAAAAGCAAATTCATACACTTTGCTCTTCAGCTCATACTATGAGAAATACTTAACTCACCATCTAAATTATATTCTCAGTGAGAAATGACCCAAACTGACTTGAGCGTCGGAGGGTTTTTCCTGAGGTCATCTCCCTGGGACCTCTGATCTTTGCTTCCTTGTGCAGGACATTCAGGAAGCTATTCCAGCTGCAATCTTCAAGTCAGTTAACAACTCTTCAAGTTAACTTACGACGTTTATTTGAGGTCGTCTTAGACCCTTGGTGAAGATCCGGCTTCATCAGAACCCATGCTTGGCGTACGAAAATATTCCCCACCGAAGGCCCTGAATATGTTTGTGTCGGAGGCTGAGTCTTGATGGAGTCATACTGTGACACATAAATGTATGTAGTCTGTTGTGTCGCTACATTAACAGATGGATGGTCTAAGAGATCTCTAAAGCCCTTAAATTGACGAGTATCAGTATCAATACGTAGAGCGGTGGCATAATTTGTTGCCTAATTTGCATGCAACACACGCGCTAAGTGCCCCATCTATAAAATTTAAGATCAGCAACTGGTCACGTTGCATATCACAATAAATATTTGTAATTGTGTCTTAGACACCAAGACGTAATTTTGAATTACCTTGTAGATGGGTAGTTTTCAAATTCAAATGTGGTTTTGCCTGAGGTGCGGTTCAGAATTGTGTTGTAAAAATATTTCTAAAGCACAATTCAGAATAACGTCTTATGTGTCGTAAAACTCTATTTAAAAAACACTTAAATTAGTTAGAAAATTTTCCCCAATCATATCCTATTTATAATTTTCTTACTAAAGACTACATTGTTTTTGTTTTTTTTATAAAAAATTTTGCATGAGATTACCTTTTCCCGTCATCTTATATGACAACATAGCTTAATTAAAGAAATAGCCGGCAAAAACATAATGAAATGCCGGCCGCAAAAAGGAGAGAGGTGGAGGAGTAGGTAGGTGATGCTGTGGGTGGCAGCAATATCTGGAAGAATCTGTAGACTTTAATTTTGGCCGCCAGATTGGATGTAAAGGTTGACTCCCCCTGCCAATTCTAAAGATTTTGTATAAAATATAATTCAAGTATTCAGTTCTCAGATATACATAAGGCCCGTGAATTAGTGCCCACAAAAAATACAAATTTAAACTCATTTAGTGTTAGCTAAAACGGATAATAGAAATTTACACCCTTGTTTTCCGGCTGTAAATATTCAAACGTATAATTTTAGATACGATTTACTAATATAATATCATATGCATTTTTCGAATTCGACTGTCTTTGGTTTAAACGAGTTGAGTTCTAACAAATAATTAGATTTGTTTATTTAATGAGCCGAGCGATGTCAAGTCAAGCCAAATTTGACTCGTTTACAATGTTATAATATTATCGAGTTGAACTAACCAAATCTTTAACTCGGTATACTAAACAAGCCTAGCTTGTCAACCATATCTAAACGAACTTGAAAACTCATTATTTAGCTCGGTTTGTCTCGTTAACTGCGGTCATGTTAACCCTTTATTAAGTTTTCCCGCGTAGTGCCCATGCCGTCTTTTTTCCTTCACAATTCTCCTCACGTTGCCCTTTTTTCTTCTCCCTTTACATTTCCTTGTGTTTTTTTTTCAAAGCTCAAGTATAAAGATAAAGACGTCTGAAAACGCCATTCCGCACGCATCACTTGGGCAAAATATCAAATTAGTGTATTACCTGACCTGATAAGTATTTCTTATATAAAAAATAGTTTAGGTTAATACATTTCCTTCATCAATTTGTTAAATTTTTTCATTTGATTGTGTGGTAAGGTTATGCTTTTGAAACTTAAGTTTATAACTAAACAGCTAAACAAATCTAAAGTTACAACGTCAATACACAAATGATGGCATATAATGTCACTATTTTGAGTCTTGGATGCAAAAAGCTAAATTCTCAAGCTCAAAAACTGCCGCATTTTAGTTTTAATGATTTATAGATTATGTAAATTAAGTAATCATCGGTCCACTAGGTAAGAAATAAAATCTGAAACCACAAATAGTTTCGAGTATATTTAGGGACATAGATAGTCGTAGACACTATCTACGCTTTAGTTTGACTTTCCACTTGGTTGCATATGTTATACCGCTGTTTTACATTACATGTACATATACACGTGATGTGTTTTTAATATCGAATGTCATTTCTTTGTATTTCTTGAATTTTCTAACTAACACACTAGCACACATATCTCTGTTATCATATTATTTATGCAGATACATATAGAGCCAGGGGTCTCACTGGAACCAGACTCTCTATCCCTTAGGATAGAGGTATTGTCTGCCTACCACTTACTCTCTCCAGACCCTAACGATAGCTTTTGCTGTCATTGGGATATACTGGATCCGGAGGATGATGATGATGATATTGTCGTATTCAATGTTCGAACATTGGAATCATGCTATTGACTCAGTGACATAAAAGAGTACAACTTTTTCTTTAGGTTAGAATTTCAAATGTTGAAAATGCAGCGTTTTCCATTTGCCGTGTCAAAAGGGAAAAACGAAAAGTCAATAAAACTGAAAATATAAGTGCCCCTACAAATTTTTAGCTGGCCATGCATGTCCCTAAGCCCTACGTAGAACACGGGCAGCAATTTGTTTAATTTTAAATAAAACTTTCATCGAATTGATAATGTAAGAAGTATTTCACAAGGTCTCACACGTTGGAATTAAAAGATCACGAAACGGTCCAATCTTTTCAGACTTTGTGTAAACGCGGAAGCTTAGTAATATCGAAAACGTCCTTTAGAACGGTTGTCACATGTTGGAACTGTTTATCATATGAGACCAATAATGACTAATGAGTAATATATGTACCATATGTTGGAAAATTTGGCTCGATATGGTACCAAACATGAACAAGAGATATTCAAATGAAATAACTCAGTGACATAAATTTAATGTTTAATAAGATGACTACGAACATCATTCAAAGGGGGTCTAGTATATATAGAATTCGATTGACATAGGTGACAATAAACATATGCAACCAACTGTTAGGAAAATATGGCAACAAACAAGCAAGAAGATGTAAACGAACAAAGCCAAGACGAGTCTCAAGATGACTCTGTCATTAATGCAATTTAGTCTCTACCAACGAGCAAGGTAGACAACGAGACTAATGCTTCTCAAGATATAACGGCTGCCTTCTTTTCCTTTGCTCTAGGAGAAGAAGAATGAACTTGGTGTAGAAGAGAAGATAATAGAAGATAGCAAGAGATGAAGAATGCTGAGAAATCTTAGTTTTTTGCAAGAATGTCAAGTGTATGAAGAAAATACCAAGATCTACTATATAGATCTTGGGGTGTGTTTAAAACCCTTTTTGAAATATGTCTCAGATTCTTCTTAACCTCCAATGGCAGTTGTTTACCATTCATAGGTGAAAGAAGATGATTCTTGGACCAAAAGCTGCAACCCAAGTTGAAAAGTTCTGTCCGTTGGCACGCCGATCGATCACATCGATCGATCGATGTCACTTCGATCGATCGATGTGATCGATCGAAGTCGGATAGAGAACCTCCTTAAGCCTCAGATCTACGTAGATCGATCACGTCGATCGATCGACGTACGTCGATCGATCGAAGTGAGAGATCTACGTCCAACTGAGGTTTTCCAGCTTTGCAACACTTCATATCAATCTCCCAAACAACCTCATACATTTCTATATAAGTTTGGAGCACCGGAAAGGTACTTTAACGTACTTTTCCAACAATCCCCCACATGATCCAAACTTATATAAAACAACTTCAAAACGTTAAACAACTAACTTCTCCATTATCAATTGAAGATAATGACACATAACGGATACGATGACTTGTGGTCTTGAATCGCCGGTAGTACAACTTGAGTTATATAAACGGAAGTAAGATGAACTTCGTCTTGAATCTTACTCCACTATGTTTATATGAACAACAGAAGACATATCATTATCTACTTCTTCAAGTTCGCGGTTTTGGTGCGATATCGGCCATGCACCTATCTCAGGATTCATAAGCTCTCTAGAGAGTTTTCCAGGCTCTCACAGGAAGCGGCACCACTTCCAAGCTTATATGAAATTCATCAAGTGTGCACTGTTCACACCACCAAACATTATGGCTATGAATTTTTCATTAAGAGATTCTTAAAATCTCACCCTCAATCATTACAGTGAGCACTATCAACAACAACACCATAGGGAGAGACACTTAGATAGTGCAACATAGAATCTTTCATGATTGTTCTTACCACATTGAACCCCGTTCGTAGGATCTCTACTAATAGTGGGTTGGGTTCCCATCATGAAGAATTCTCTACAGATGGAATAAGTCCCATCCCCCTCGATGTTTCGTAGACCAACTTCTTGTTTAGTCCTTTAGTTAAGGGTCTGCAAGGTTAAACTTGGTTCTTACAAACTCCAAGTTACCACCCCATGAACTAATCAACTCACGCACAATGTTGTGCCTCAAACGATGTGTGCTTTCCCATTGTATATTTGTTCCTTGCACGTGCATCGCAGCCTGAGAATCACAATGAATAGATACAGAAGGCATAGGTTTAGACCATAAAGGAATATCAACAAGCAAATTCCTTAACCATCGGCTTCTGTACTAGCAAGTTCTAAGGCAATAATTCAGATCCATTGTGATTTAGCACTACAAGTTTGTTTACATGATTTCCAACAAATAGCTCCACCACCCAATGTGAAAACATATCCACTAGTGAGTTTATTTCATCATTATCAGTCACCCAATTAGCATCACAATATCCTTCTAAAACAACGGTGACCCTAAACATTAGTCCCAAATTCATTGTTCCTTTAAGATATTTCAACAAACGTCTTAATGCACACCAATGACTCTCATTTGGATTATGAGTGTATCGTGCAAGCCTATTCACGAATATGCAATGTCAGGCCTAGTGCAATTCATCAAATACATTACACTACCAATTATCCTAGCATATTCACATTGAGACACACTATCACATTTATTTTTAGTCAAAGTAACATGCGAGTCATAAGGCGTACTTACTGGTTTTACATCGTAGTGATTAAACTTTCTCAACATTTTCTCCACATAATGTTCTTGAGAAAGTAAATAACCCCCACATTTCTCTATTAACTTAGACCAAGAATTAAGTCCGCCTTCCCATGTCTTTCATATCAAACAAAGTAGATAACAATGATTTTGTATCATTAACAACATTTATGTTGGTTCCAATATCAACATATCATCAACATAAAGGCAAAATAATGACACCATCACAATCATTAAACTTACTATACACAACGGTCACTTTCATTTATACTATAAACCATTAGACACTAATGCGTTATCAAACTTCTCGTGCCATTGTTTAGGTGCTTGCTTAAGACCATACAAGACTTCTTAAGCCTACACACTTTGTGCTCTTGACCTTTACTATCATCACCCTCCGGTTGCTTCATATAATCTCTTCTTCTAAGTCTCCATTTAGAATGCTGTTTTCACATCCATTTGGTGAATAACAAGCTTGTGAATGGAGGCAAGTGCTACTAGGACTCTAATCGTAGTGATCCTAGCAACCGGTGAGTAAGTGTCAAAGAAGTCTATACCTTCTTGTTGTGAACCCTTTTGCGACAAGCCTAGCCTTAAACTTATCAATTGTTCCATCCGCCTTTAGTTTCTTTCTAAAGACCCACTTACAACTGATAGGTTTACACCCTCTAGGCAAGTCCACTAACTCCCAAGTATTATTACTTAATATAGACTCAAGTTCACTATCTATGGCTTCCTTCCAAAACTTAGAATCAATTGACTTAATTGCTTCTCCGTAAGTTTTGGGATCATCCTCTAAAATGAAGGCTGTTATGAAGTCACTTCCAATGACTTCTCTGTTCTTTGTCTCTTACTTCCTAGGTTCATCAACTTCTTGATTAACTAGGACTTACTAGACTCGCCTACAGTTAGAGACACACTTGGATTGTCTATTCATAGGAAATATATGCTCAAAAAATCAGCATCTTTAGATCCAATATAGAACTATTCTAACATGAATCTATATGCTGCACTATTTTGAGCATACCCGATGAATACACAATCTCTTGTTTGGACCGATTTTACTTTTCTTAAATCTGGAATCCCAACCTTGGCTAGACACCCCCACACTTTCAAGTAATTTAAGTTGGGAGCATAGCCTTTCCACAACTCATAAGGAGTTTTATTAACTTCTTATGAGCAACCTATTCAAAATATGACAAGCAGTCAAGATTGCCTCCCCCCACAAATTGTGTGCATCCTGAACTAACCAACATGGCATTCATCATATTTTTCAACGTTCTATTCTTCTTTCGCTACTCCATTAGACTGAGGTGTGTACGGGGGTGTGACTTCATGAATAATGCATTCTCTTCACAAAACTTTTGTAAAGAGTCTGTGCTATATTCGCCACCTCTGTCTGTTTAAGCCTTTTGATTTTTAAGTCTAGTTGATTCTCAACCTCGTTCTTATAACTTATGAACTTAGACTCGGCCTCATCCTTATGACTTAACAAATACACTTTTATATCTAGAGTAATCGTCGATAAAAGTAACATAATACCTTTTACCACCTTTACTCATGTGATTCTTGAAATCACCTAAGTCACTATGGATTAACCAAGTTTTTGTGAGACTCTATCAACTTTCTTAAAAGGTTTCTTATGATGTTTCGCTTCAACACAATGTTCACATTTGTTGAAGTTATCATCATCATAAGAAATCACATTCATGTTTTTGAGTTTCTTTATTGCTCCTATATTTGCATGTCCTAATCTAGCATGCCACATATCAAGAGACTAAGAAAAATAAATAGAACTAGATGCATTTGTATTATTGCATCAAGTAGCATCAAGAACAAGCAGCCCCCCTTACAAAATCCCTTACCGATAAACTCTCCATTCCTAGACAAGACAAGTTTATCTGACTCTAAAACAAGCTTAATGTTAGCCTCGTTCAGCAGCACTCTGGAGATCAAGTTCCTACGCATGGCAGGAACGTGCAACACATTGCTTAACTCCAGTTTCTTCCCAGATGTCAACTTGAGAAGCACCTTACCCTTTCCGAGGACTTGGGTACTATGTGCATCTCCCAAGAAGACTTGCTCATCACTGCCTATTTCCTTGTATTCAGAAAATAGGTCTTTACTGGTAGCAATGTGCCTAGTATACCTGTGTCTACCACCCATTCCGTAGTGCCACTAACAAGGTTTACCTCTGTTAAGACGACCGCTGCGATGATGTTGTCCTCTGCTCCTTTGGCCTCTATCAGATTCGCCTGGTTGCTTGACTGGCCCTTCCGTTTCCTGTAGTTGACTGCTAGGTCTCCTGGTTTCCCGCACACCTAGCAAACTCCTTTCATCTTGTTTTGGCCCTGCACAGCAACTTTCTTACCTTTACCTCCACCATTGAATCCGCTGTTGTTGTTGTGGAACTTGGGCTTCTTCGTAGCATGCTCCACAACATTGGCCTTGACACCCTCTTCTCGATGAGACTCATCTTCCAACCGGTTGTTCTCTTCGATGCGTATATGTTTGATTACGGCATCTAGAGACAACTCTTCATCGTCGTGCTTTCCCTTCTTCTTGTATTTGCTCCAAGAAGGAGGAAGCTTCTCTAACAAAGCCGCCTGAAATGTCTCATCAACCTACATTTCTTCATGTTCCAGATTATCCACCAACTGCTGGAACTGATGGATTTGATCATTGATTGGAGAATGATAAACCATCTGGAATTTCAAGAATTCACTCACCACATACTTGCGTTTGCCTACGTCTTCAGCACCATATTTGTTCTCCGTGCTGACCAAATCTCTTTCGCAGACGGAAATTTGACATAAATGTCAAACAGAGAATTGGCCAGAAAATGTAGAATGTGGCCTCTGCAAGTAGTGTTGTCTGCATCGTATTTCTTCGCTTCAGTTTCATCACTAGGCTTATCCATCTTGAGTACATATGAAACTGAGAGCATTTCCAAGAAGAACAGCACTTTTGCTGCCCATCTCTTACAGAACTTGCCGTCGAACATGTTATGCCCCGCACTTACCGTAGGGTAATTAAAAGACAAAGAAGAATTTTACGGGAATTAATGGCAGTCAACGAGAATTAATTAGGCATTAATATAAGGATTAATTAGAAATTAATGATGGATTTAATGTTAGAATTTATTTATATTTAATTTAGAATTAATAATTAAGTTTATCCTTTAAGGAAAATAGGAAAATAAGATATAATTTAGAAACACCAAACTTTTTCCCTTTCCATATAAAAACTGACAGAACGTCAGTTTTCCCATTACGCAGAGAAAACTGACGCTCATCTCCCCTCATAGGCGATTCCTCTCCTTCTCCAGCAACCCTAGGAGAACTCTATCAAGATCCTCAATCCAATCTTCGTTCGTCTTTCATTTCTTCTTCGAGTAATCAAAGGCAAGTAATCTGTTTATGAGTTCCTACGTTTTGTGAAAGAGAAAGGGCCTATTTTGATATCAATTTGGATCACCATGCAGTAATTTCTCTATGTGAATCTATTTGTGAGATCTATGTGTTTTGGTTTGAGATTTGGCCAATATATGTTGAAATCTTGTTCGTTGATTGTTGTTATATGAGATCATGTAAATCCCAATCCCTTGAACCCTACCTTGTTGATAATGGTGGTTGAAGGGAGGGGAGAGTGAAAAGATTTGATCTTTGGGTTGATTTGATAAGTACTTTGAGTGCTAGGCTTGAATCCGTGAATCGTATGCTAAAGATGTTGTCTTGGGTGATTTTAGGATGGATTGATAGTGGGAAATAGGCTTGGAACGGTTTTGAAGGAAGTTGGAGTCGAGTTGGGGGTTATTTCTGCAGTTTCTGCAGAAAATTGCAGAATGGTGTTCTGGAACGGGGACGTCGATCGATCGACGTCAGGGTATGACGTACGTCGATCGATCGACGTATAGCAAGTGAGGGTATGACGTGCCTCAGAAGGACGTAGATCAATCGACGTAGGATGAGTGAGAGTTCGACGTGCCTCAGATGAACGTCGATCGATCGACGTAGATTGAGTGAGAGATCGACGTGCCTCAGATGGACGTCGATCGATCGACGTCAGGGTATGACGTACGTCGATCGATCGACGTCAGGGTATGACGTCAACCAGTTTTGTGGGAAAGCAAGGGAAGAAATAGGGAAGCTAGGGGATCCTTTGGGTGACCTTAGGGACTTCTTAGGACCTGATTATGACTAGTCTAAGTCTTGGGAACATGACTTAAGAAGGTGAATCAAGTTTGGAGAATTTGAAGGGTATTCGAATCGGAGTTCAACGTGGATGACTTAGAAGGGTTAGGAAATGAACGTACAAGGTGTCTTGGAGTTCAATGAAGGAAAGATAGGGATACTCTCGTCGGGATGTGAACCTTAGAATCAAGGTTAAGCGTTGACGAGCTAGTTGAAGTCTAAGTGTTGATGAATAAGCTAGTGAACTCTTGTGTGTGACTTGTACTTGCGCATGTGAATGTGAATTGCATATGTGAACGAGAAGTATGAATGAAGTAAGGAGTCTTGCATCATGGCACGTGCATTGCATAAGGTTTTTGAAAAGAGAGGTGCTTCGGCACTGATTTGCGAAGGTGACCTACAGTGTTAACCGGGATGGAAATTTAAGCCGGGGTGCACTGTAGGGCACAAAAGACTGTAACGTTAACCGGGATGGAAATTTAAGCCGGGGTGCGTTACAGGGTATAAAGTCCTCTACAATGTTAATCGGGATGGAAATATAAGCCGAGGTGCATTGTAGAGTTTACGAGAGCTGTGATGTTAATCGGGATGGAAATATAAGCCGAGGTGCATCACAGAGCATACGAGCTTGTAACGTTAACTGGGATGGAAATATAAGCCGGGGTGCGTTACAAGGAAATGAGTTAGGAACCGGACATTGTGTCATGCATTGCATCGATTTGAAAGAAATGGCTCATGCATATGTGATTGTGTAGCGTAGTGCATTATTTGACATGCATCACGAGAGTCGTTGTGGTATGTGTGTTTATGTTATTTGATCGACATTGAATTGCTTACCTGCGTTTTAAGTTGCTGTACCTGATTTATTACATGTTCCGCTTATATATTTGAAAATTACAAGACATGTGCCCCTCAATTCCCTCAGTTTATCTATTACTCATGTCTTGCCATGTGTTGATCCCGTATGTCTTATAAGTGGGTTACTTGCTAGCGTTTTTTTTCGCTAAGGGTACTGCCTTTGATCTTGCAGATGAACCCAGTTACGATATGATCTTCATTGAGGACGACGGCGAGTGGGCTGAATGGGATGTTTAGACTTTGTAGAGAGCATTACGTGGATAGCTTGGATATTTCTGTTCCATAATTTGTTTGAGGTTTTAGATGGCTGCGACCATATACAGTTCTTTTAGTAATTACATTGTCTTTGACGTAGTAATTTGATGATTTAGATTGACATGATATGTTTCCGCCCTTATTTCTCTTACGTCATCGATGATGTGTATTCGAGAGATGAGACGTCTTGTAGTCTTCTCAGTAAGCTACGACGGTGAACCGGTTCGGATTCCGCTGTCCGGGTCGGGGCGCTACAGGTGGTATCAGAGCCTAGGCTTCAGATCTACCTCGGAGACCTAGGTTATGACATGTAGAGTTTTAAGCTATGATTTTCACCTTAAGTTGATTTTTAAGTCTAAGTATGCAATTTCAGATTTAAGTTTGATTTGGGATGGGTGTGTGTACGAGCGCGATTAGAGCAATCAAATAGATGTAATCCTTGTACCTTACAACTACGCCTTGTACCCCTTATTGATTTCAAGTTTTATTTTTGGAACTACTTGACACTAATGAGCGTGATCTTACAGGAAATGCCTCCCAGAAGAGACAATCAAGGAAACGGTGACAATGGGAACAACGATAACCCTCCACCACCACCACCCCCAGTTTTAGTACCTCAGGCGCTAATCGATGCTATCACAGTGATAGCGCAAGGAGTTGCGCAACAACAGCAACAACCCCCTGCGCCAGCACCGCCACAGCACGGCATAAGGTACTATATTGGGGAAATGCGGAAGATGCATGCCCCAAACTTTGAAGGGACAACTGACCCAGAGGTGGCTGGGTTTTGGCTGGACGAAGTAGAGAAATGCTTCAGGCTAGTGCAAGTGCCTGAAGAACACAAAGTGGATGTGGCCACGCCTTTTCTGACTGGCAGAGCGAATGCATGGTGGAACGGCATTCTGGCCAAGATGACTCCTCCCATCCAGTGGAGTCAGTTTGTGAAGGCCTATAAAGACTACTACGTGCCTGAGACTGCCGTTCTGGAGAAGATGAGGCAGTTTGACAGATTTGAACAAGGGAGGATGACTATTTCTGACTATGCGGACAGGTTCCATGCCTTGGGCAAGTTCACACCCTTAGTTTTAGAAAACAACAGAATGAAAATGCTGAAATTCGAAGAAGGGTTGAATCCCCGCATACGGACTGCAATAGCGGGGTCGAGCTTGAAGACTTTTGAGGAGATGCTGGACGCATGTTACCGAGTGGAGAGTGACATGCGTAGGTCACAGCCGAGAGAGGCCCGAGAGGAGACGAGCAAGAGGCCAAGTAGAATCAAGCGGAAGTAGACCCGGACGTTGGGTCAAGATCCCCAGAAAGGGGCAAGCGGGGCCAGCTCAAAGGGCACCGCAACAGAACCAGCAGAATAGCCAAGCACCTGCAGAGTGCCCACACTGCCAGAAAAGACATGTGGGCGAATGTTGGAAAGTTAGCGGTGCATGTTTTAAGTGTGGAAAGACGGGCCATAGAATCAGAGATTGTCCCGAGTGGAATCCTAAACCACAAGCCGGGGCAGGGCCAGCCCAACAGCAGAAAGGTAGGCCCAATGCGAGAGTTCACGCGATGACGGACGCTGAGGTCCAGGAGGATGCAAACGTCGTGACAGGTACGACTTAAGTTTAATAATAGCAGTCTAAGGTTGAATTTTTTTTAGCCTTTTAAGTTGATGATTCAATATGCTTTATATGAGACCTTTATGCGCTGCACTTTCATGTTAGGTGTGATCTTAGTTAACAACGTGCCTGCAAACGTGTTATTTGATAGTGGTGCTAGCCACTCCTTCATTTCTAAGCAATTCGCCAAAGGACTCGACTGTCTACCCGAATGGCTTGAGAACCCATTTAGGGTACAGGCAGCAGGAGAGCAAGTACTGGTTTCTCACCATCAGTACAAAGACTGTGATTTGGAATTAGATGGAAAACTCTTTTCAGTCACACTAGTCTCGATTCCGATGAAGGATTTTGATATAATATTAGGCATGGATTGGCTGACCAAGAATCATGCCAATATCGACTGTAAGCTCAAGAAAGTGACTCTCAAAGACCCTGAGATGAATGACGTCACCGTGCAAGGGAATACTAAGATAACCAAAGCTCCAAGGAAAATATACATGACGGCGATCAAGGCCTTTAAAGCCTTACAAAAGGGAGCTGAGGGATTTATGGTGTATGCACTAGATGCGAAGCAGGAGGTTCCCTCCATGGACCAAATACCGGTAATAAATGAGTTCAAGGACGTATTTCCGGACGATCTACCGGGAGTACCACCAACGAGGGAAGTGGAGTTTGAGATCAACTTGATCCCTGGAGCCGAGCCTATATCTAAGGCACCTTACAGAATGGCTCCGGCTGAACTCAAGGAGTTAAAGGGGCAACTGCAAGAGTTGTTGGACAAGAAATTGATACGCCCCAGCGTATCGCCTTGGGGAGCTCCGGTCCTGTTTGTTAAGAAGAAGGATGGCAGCATGAGGTTATGCATCGACTATCGTGAGTTGAACAAGATCACCATTAAGAATAAATATCCTCTACCAAGGATTGAGGATTTATTTGATCAGCTAAAGGGAGCTCGCTGGTTTTCAAAGATTGACCTCCGTCAAGGTTACCATCAATTGCTTGTGAAAGCGGGAGACGTCCCTAAGACCGCTTTTCGGACTCGATACGGGCATTATGAATTTTTGGTGATGCCTTTTGGTTTAACTAATGCCCCAGCGGCCTTTATGGACTTGATGAACACTGTGTTTCGAGAGCAGTTGGATCAATCTGTAGTGGTGTTCATCGATGACATCTTGGTCTACTCCCCTGATGAGCAAGCCCACGCCGAACACTTAAGAGTGGTGTTGCAAATCCTGAGACAACAAAAGCTCTACGCCAAGTTCAGCAAGTGTGAATTTTGGCTAAGGAGTGTAGCCTTTCTTGGTCACGTGATTTCGGAAGATGGGATCTCTGTGGATCCTAAAAAGATAGAAGCCATCACTGAATGGCCAAGACCCACCAATGTGACCGAAGTCAGAAGCTTCCTAGGTTTGGCAGGCTATTATAGGAAGTTCATTGAGGGTTTCTCAACAATAGAGTCCATTGAGTCGACTTACGCAGAAGAAGACTAAATTCGAATGGACTTCTGAATGCGAGCAAAGCTTTACCGAGCTCAAAAAGAGATTGACCACAGCCCCGGTGTTGGCACAACCTTCCGGCACCGACGGTTTTGTGATCTATAGTGACGCATCCAAGAAAGGACTAGGTATGTACACCATTACAATTAATGCATTGTATATACTTATGCAAGTCCTAAACTAACCCTCTGTTTATAGGTTGTGTCTTGATGCAAAACGAACGAGTCATATCGTACGCGTCAAGACAACTGAAACCATACGAGCAGAACTATCCGACGCATGACTTGGAGCTCGCAGCTGTGGTATTCGCTCTCAAGATCTGGAGACATTACCTATATGGGGAGAAATGTGCCGTGTTCACGGATCATAAGAGTTTGAAATACCTATTCTCACAGAAGGAATTGAATATGAGACAAAGGAGATGGTTAGAGTTGCTCAAGGACTATGACTTGACCATCAACTACCATCCAGGTAAGGCCAACAGAGTGGCGGACGCATTGAGCAGAAAGTCTAGCCACGCAAGACAATCACCGTTGGAAAGGGAGATCGAAGAATTTGATCTTGAATTGGTAGATTCAGTGGCAAATGTTCTTACGCCTTGTCTATCAGCCCAGACTTGGTGGACAGAATCAAAGAGGCACAGTATGAGGACCCGACACTGAAAGAGATCCACGACAAATTATCTACGGGACTGGTAAGGGATTTCCAGATGCGAGAAGATGGGAGTCTATGGTTCCAGAATCGGTTATGCGTGCCAAGTAAAGACGAGCTCCGAACAGAATTGCTCCGAGAAGCGCATAACTCAAGAATGTCTATCCACCCCGGAAGTACTAAGATGTATAAGGACCTCAAAAGAAACTATTGGTGGATAGGGATGAAAAGGTCAATAGCGGCATATGTTGAGAGATGTTTGATATGCCAACAAGTCAAAGCGGAACATCAACGACCTGGTGGTTTGATGAAACCACTAGAGATTCCAGAATGGAATGGGAACACGTGACGATGGATTTCGTAATGGGACTACCCAAGACCCGCAATGGAAATGAAATGATTTGGGTAATTGTGGACCGATTAACGAAGACGGCTCACTTTATAGCCATGCCACATGGTACTCGTATGAGAGATTATCCAATATATGTGGATAACATTGTAAGTCTTCATGGAGTCCCAGTCAGCATCGTATCGGACCGTGACCCCAAGTTCACCTCTAAGTTCTGGAGGGCATTCCAGAAAGCTATGGGTACAGAGTTGAGAATGAGCACAGCATACCACCCGCAAACGGATGGACAATCCGAGAGGACCATACAAACATTGGAAGACATGCTGAGAGCATGCGCCTTGGACTTTAAAGGAAACTGGGATAGCATGTTGAAGTTAATGGAGTTCTCCTATAATAACAGCTATCACAGTGCAATTGGCATGGCGCCATTCGAAGCGTTATATGGGCGTAAGTGCAGGTCCCCTGTTTGTTGGGACGAAGTGGAGAGAAAGGACAATCACTGCACCAGAATTGGTTGAACAAACTATTGAAAAGGTCAAAGCGATAAGAGAGAAATTGAAAGTGGCACAAGATCGTAATAAGAGTTGGGCTGATTCCAAGAGACGACCTTTGGAGTTTGAGGAGGGCGATAAGGTCTATTTACACCAACCAAGGGAATTGCCAGATTTGGAGTGAAGGGCAAGTTAAGCCCTAGATACATTGGTCCTTATGAAGTCCTTGGTAAAGTCGGTGAAAGAGCATACCGACTAGCCTTACCTCCAAATTTGTCCCAAGTCCATAACGTATTTCATGTATCGCAACTAAGGAAGTACGTATCGGACCCGGGCCATGTCCTTGAAGCTCAACCCTTGGATGTTAAAGAAGATGTCACGTATGAAGAGCATCCAATAAAGATTGTGGATAGAAAAGATCAAGTCCTACGCCGACGCGTCATTCCGTATGTCAAGGTTCAGTGGAGTAACCATACGGAGCGTGAAGCCACGTGGGAGCTTGAGGAGCAAATGAAGGAGCTATATCCACATCTTTTCCAATAAGGTACGCCAGTTTCGAGGACGAAACTTTTTGTAAGGGGGGTGGAATGTTATGCCCCGCACTTACCATAGGGTAATTAAAAGACAAAGAAGAATTTTACGGGAATTAATGCAGTCAACGAGAATTAATTAGGCATTAAGTAAGGATTAATTAGAATTAATGATGGATTTAATGTTAGAATTTATTATATTTAATTTAGAATTAAATAATTAAGTTTATCCTTTAAGGAAAATAGGAAAATAGATATAATTTAGAAACACCAAACTTTTTCCCTTTCCATATAAAAACTGACAGAACGTCAGTTTTCCCATTACGCAGAGAAAACTGACGCTCATCTCCCCTCATAGGCGATTCCTCTCCTTCTCCAGCAACCCTAGGAGAACTCTCTCAAGATCCTCAATCCAATTCATTCGTCTTTCATTTCTTCTTCGAGTAATCAAAGGCAAGTAATCTGTTTATGAGTTCCTACGTTTTGTGAAAGAGAAAGGGCCTATTTTGATATCAATTTGGATCACCATGCAGTAATTTCTCTATGTGAATCTATTTGTGAGATCTATGTGTTTTGGTTTGAGATTTGGCCATTATATGTTGAAATCTTGTTCGTTGATTGTTGTTATATGAGATCATGTAAATCCCAATCCCTTGAACCCTACCTTGTTGATAATGGTGGTTGAAGGGAGGGGAGAGTGAAAAGATTTGATCTTTGGGTTGATTTGATAAGTACTTTGAGTGCTAGGCTTGAATCCGTGAATCGTATGCTAAAGATGTTGTCTTGGGTGATTTTAGGATGGATTGATAGTGGGAAATAGGCTTGGAACGGTTTTGAAGGAAGTTGGAGTCGAGTTGGGGGTTATTTCTGCAGTTTCTGCAGAAAATTGCAGAATGGTGTTCTGGAACGGGGACGTCGATCGATCGACGTCAGGGTATGACATACGTCGATCGATCGACGTATAGCAAGTGAGGGTATGACGTGCCTCAGAAGGACGTAGATCGATCGACGTAGGATGAGTGAGAGTTCGACGTGCCTCAGATGAACGTCGATCGATCGACGTAGATTGAGTGAGAGATCGACGTGCCTCAGATGGACGTCGATCGATCGACGTCAGGGTATGACGTACGTCGATCGATCGACGTCAGGGTATGACGTCAACCAGTTTTGTGGGAAAGCAAGGGAAGAAAGAGGGAAGCTAGGGGATCCTTTGGGTGACCTTAGGGACTTCTTAGGACCTGATTATGACTAGTCTAAGTCTTGGGAACATGACTTAAGAAGGTGAATCAAGTTTGGAGAATTTGAAGGGTATTCGAATCGGAGTTCAACGTGGATGACTTAGAAGGGTTAGGAAATGAACGTACAAGGTGTCTTGGAGTTCAATGAAGGAAAGATAGGGATACTCTCGTCGGGATGTGAACCTTAGAATCAAGGTTAAGCGTTGACGAGCTAGTTGAAGTCTAAGTGTTGATGAATAAGCTAGTGAACTCTTGTGTGTGACTTGTACTTGCGCATGTGAATGTGAATTGCATATGTGAACGAGAAGTATGAATGAAGTAAGGAGTCTTGCATCATGGCACGTGCATTGCATAAGGTTTTTGAAAAGAGAGGTGCTTCGGCACTGATTTGCGAAGGTGACCTACAGTGTTAACCGGGATGGAAATTTAAGCCGGGGTACACTGTAGGGCACAAAAGACTGTAACGTTAACCGGGATGGAAATTTAAGCCGGGGTGCGTTACAGGGTATAAAGTCCTCTACAATGTTAATCGGGATGGAAATATAAGCCGAGGTGCATTGTAGAGTTTACGAGAGCTGTGATGTTAATCGGGATGGAAATATAAGCCGAGGTGCATCACAGAGCATACGAGCTTGTAACGTTAACTGGGATGGAAATATAAGCCGGGGTGCGTTACAAGGAAATGAGTTAGGAACCGGACATTGTGTCATGCATTGCATCGATTTGAAAGAAATGGCTCATGCATATGTGATTGTGTAGCGTAGTGCATTATTTGACATGCATCACGAGAGTCGTTGTGGTATGTGTGTTTATGTTATTTGATCGACATTGAATTGCTTACCTGCGTTTTAAGTTGTTGTACCTGATTTATTACATGTTCCGCTTATATATTTGAAAATTACAAGACATGTGCCCCTCAATTCCCTCAGTTTATCTATTACTCATGTCTTGCCATGTGTTGATCCCGTATGTCTTATAAGTGGGTTACTTGCTAGCGTTTTTTTTCGCTAAGGGTACTGCCTTTGATCTTGCAGATGAACCCAGTTACGATATGATCTTCATTGAGGACGACGGCGAGTGGGCTGAATGGGATGTTTAGACTTTGTAGAGAGCATTACGTGGATAGCTTGGATATTTCTGTTCCATAATTTGTTTGAGGTTTTAGATGGCTGCGACCATATTCAGTTCTTTTAGTAATTACATTGTCTTTGACGTAGTAATTTGATGATTTAGATTGACATGATATGTTTCCGCCCTTATTTCTCTTACGTCATCGATGATGTGTATTCGAGAGATGAGACGTCTTGTAGTCTTCTCAGTAAGCTATGACGGGTGAACCGGTTCGGATTCCGCTGTCCGGGTCGGGGCGCTACAGAACAGCTCCACCTTGGACATATCCGGTAAAGCTTGTTTGGATTCCATTGTAAATTGCTTTAAGATTGTTAGGAAAATATGGCAACAAACAAGCAAGAAGATGTAAACGAACAAAGCCAAGACGAGTCTCAAGATGACTCTGTCTTTAAAGCAATTTAGTCTCTACCAACGAGCAAGGTAGACAACGAGACTAATGCTTCCCAAGATATAACGGCTGTCTTCTTTTTCTTTGCTCTAGGAGAAGAAGAATGAACTTGGTGTAGAAAGAAGATAATGAAAGATAGCAAGAGATGAAGAATCCTGAGAAATCTTAGTTTTTTGCAAGAATGTCAAGTGTATGCAGAAAATACCAAGATCTACTATATATAGATCTTGGGGTGTGTTTAAAACCCTTTTTGAAACATGTCTCAACCTCTTCTTAACCTCCAATGGCAGTTGTTTACCGTTCATAGGTGAAAGAAGATGATTCTTGGACCAAAAGTTGCAACCCAAGTTGAAAAGTTCTGTCCGTTGGCACGTTGATCGATCACATCGATCGATCGACGTCACTTCGATCGATCACATCGATCGATCGACGTCACTTCGATCGACCGATGTGATCGATCGAAGTCGGACAAAAACTTCGTTTTTCATTATGTCCTACATCGATCGATCACATCGATCGATCGATGTCACTTCGATCGATCGAAGTCGGACAGAGAACATCCTTAAGCCTCAGACCTACGTAGATCGATCACGTCGATCGATCGACGTATGTCGATCGATCGACGTATGTCGATCAATCGAAGTGAGAGATCTACGTCCAACTAAGGTTTTCCAGCATTGCAACACTTCATATCAATCTCCCAAACAACCTCATAAATATTCTATATAAGTTTGGAGCACCCGGAAGGGTACTTTAACGTACTTTTCCAACACCAACGACTATGTGATAGTCACAGATGCTAGAATGAAGAAATCAACAATATTATGACGCTTGACAGAAGGACCAATAGAAGAATAAAGCCGAAACGAGACTCGAGAGGTCTCTGAACTTAAAGCAATTTTGCCGTCACCATTAAGCAAGCTGAACTTCAGACAAGTGCTTCCCAGCATATTACGGCTTACTTTCTTTTGGTTGATCTCCAAGAGAAAGTTTGAACTTACCCGTAGAAGTGATTGTTTGTTAGAGGAAAGAAGAGAAGAAGAAGAGAGGATAAATTTCCTACAGAAATTCTCTAAGGTTTCATCAACTTCAATCGTTTTTTCCATCTACCTCTATAACATGTCAAAGCCTTCTTTATATAGGCTTCAAGTGGTTAATTAACACCTTAAAGACATCTTTTGGCAGAGAATTTGACCTCCAAGTTGGTTGGTAATCGTTGGTTATCATTCTAATTGAAAGGAGATGTCATATGGTGCAAGAGTTGCATCTTTTATGAACAGACGGACACTTCAGGCGCCTTATGTATGCGTTCGAGTATTTTGGAAGCTTGTTAGAATACTTCGAATACTTATATCAGGAGCTTCATGTCACTTCGAACGCCTACATTAGGCGCTTCATGTCACATCGAACACCTATAGAAGGCGTTCGAAGTGTACTGGACAATTCCTTTAACACATGAAGCGTCTCATGTTTGGGACGCTTCTATTTCTTTCCATTGTTCATAAAACACTTCAACCTTCATCCAATCTCCTACCAATTGACACATAACATTATACAAGGTTGGATCACAAGATTTAAAGTACTTTTAAGTACTTTTCCAACAATCCCCCACATGATCCAAGCTTGTATAATCACATATCCGAACGATAACAAACTAACCTCTCTAACAACAATGCGAAGACAATGACACATAACGGATACAATGACTTGTGGTCTTGAATCGCCGGTAGTACAAGTGGAGTTATATAAACGAGAATAGGATGAACTTCGTCTTGAATCATATTCTACTATTGTTTTTATGAACAGCCACGAGACATGTCATTATCTCCTCACTTCAACAAGTTCGCGGTGTGGTGCGAAATCGGCCATGCACCTATGCCAGGGTTCATAAGCACTCTAGAGAGTTTTCTAGGCTCTCACAGGAAGCGGCACCACCTCCATACTTATATAGGTAAAATTCATTAAGGGTGTACTGCAACACACCACTATCTTTGATGGCTATGAATTGTCTATTAAGAGATTTATATCTCCCTCAAACATGCTGTGAGTACTATCCTCGAACATCAACATAGGAAGGGACATGTATGATAGTACTTAACTGAACTCTTCTATGACGTGTTTTTACCACATTGAACCCCGTTTGTAGGATCTCTACTAATAGTGAGTTGGGTTCCTGTCATAGAGAGTTCACAACAATTGGAAAGTCACATCTCCCTCGACGTTATTGTGGGTCTCTCTCATAGACCTTGCACTGACTATGTTTTACCCAAGAAAACTCGTGATAGTGCACAATCTCATGATAATTCCTTTTATTGATTTCCTTCAACAAATCACTCAATTACAACAGGATGATTTTTTAACAATCAAATCACCAAATTTAAGATGATTTTTCACCAACCAAATCATCAAACTTAGGATGATTTTTTTCAAGCAAATCATCAAACTTAGGATGATTTTTGTCAAGCAAATCATCAAACTTGTTCTTACAAACTGACTCTTACAAGCATGATCAATAATATCATGAACAATTTTATCCAAGAGTCAGTTTTATCAACAACAAATAACCAAGCATGATGAACACATCATAACATCATACCAATTAACTGCATTCAAATGCTTGCAACTATTCTTCGATCATCACAATTCATTATCATCATCAATTTTCAATATAAGCATCAAGCAAGCTTAACAAGCTTACAAACACGCAACCTCTTTGATTACCAAACCTCATGAATATTATCATGGCACGTCATAAACAGCAAGCAAGCCTATCACCCTTATAGACTTGGAACATTAATCATCAAACAATTAGAACAACACAGTGACCATTACTTTGGCGTTTAAACGAAACATAAGTTATTTACATGTTCAACATTCACATGTTCTAATAACTTTATTTTTCAATGAAAATACTAAAGGGCTAAACCCCCACATTTCATCTCAATCTATATTAATCGCAAAACATACTTTTATTCATCATCATCAATTACTTCAATATTCATCTTCGACTAATCACAAATTATCAGACAACTAGCTATGGTATAGATTAATTCAAAAGGCTTCCAACAATGACCATAGACTAAATGCTTTATGTCATTTTGGAGTAAACTGCAACAATCTTCTTATGAACCAAAATTCATAAGGAACTAGCACTTTTGATCTTTCAATCATACCACAGTTTCAACAGTTATTCATCAACCCTCCATTTTGTTTAGTCTTTTTTCCATACTTCGCTAAATGTATGACTATCACTTTCTTGAACATGGTTTTATAAAAGCTAAAAACTAAAACTAGAAATCCAACATTTATGATTTCTAGGTTTTTTTTCGCATAGCACATTAGCTAGTTTTACCCTAGAGAACAAATGACTAAGACTAGAAAACTTTATTTTCATAAGTTTATCTTCATCATAAACAACTAGTCTCAGTCAACCCATTTTCAACAAGAAACTTTATTCATGAAGGATGAAAGCAATCTATATTAATCTTTCCTTCTTAGATTTCTTATTCTTTACTGTAGAATGCTTTCATTATACACAAGCAACATGCTTCATATTTCAACTTCTAGGTCGATTTTTCTTTTCATGAAATTCTAAGTTGAAATGCAAAACAAATTACACACATTAAAACATGTATTTAAACCACATTTAAATGGGATTAAATACATGCGACTATTTCTTCACAAATCATACAAAACATATAGTATTTTCCTTTATTTTCTCAATAGATTAGCAAGACTCATGTTCTTGTCTCTCACCATGCATAACACATGAAACGATTTCAGATAAACTAGATACAAATCTATTAAGACTCATAAATCACATATGCAGCATAAAACAAACATTAAAACCCTTGTTTCATAGCAACTCAGAAATCATTCCTACATGTGTAAGAATATCACACATATTGCCAACTCCAATTTTTATAGACAAAGTTAACTTTAAGTGCACTTTCTACTATTCAAACTCTTGGATTTCTAGTGCATCATTAAAGAAATTAAGCTACCTCTCTACTGGTTGCAATAAACTTGATAGACATAATCTATCGTCCTTTCTGAGGAACTATCAATAAGATTACCTCATAGAAGACCGTTGTGATCTCCATATCCTCCATCATGTTGATACTCCAAGCAGCTTCTCCTCTTCATCTGTCACCAATGATCATGTTGGTAATTCTCTTGTTCTTTTGTATCTTTGAGCTTTCTTTGGTTGACACCAAATAAAATCTATTCTTGTATTGTTTGTTTCCATGTGTATGCCGCTATCTCCACCTTGTTAGCCTTCATCTTCCATCATATTGTAGGAGTTGCATGTCCATGTCCTCCTATGGAGTTTCTTCAGTTGACGTCGAGCATGAAGACAACTGAATGGCATCCACCCCCATAGGCCGAAGGAAATTGAAATGATATCACATTCATCCCATTATAAAAATAACGATTTTCTAAGATATTTTCATCAATGATTCAACCCCCACACTTTCCTGGAAATGAGATTGAAGAATGGCAAAGAAACAAGACTTCTTTGTGAAACTTGTTTCTTTGTGTGGATCAAACTTGAACATATTGGAATCCAAGAACTATTTGGGAACCATATCAACTAAAAATTGCTTTATGACTGTTAGAAAATTTGGCTCGATATGGTACCAAACATGAACAAGAGATATTCAAATGAAATAACTCAGTGACATAAATTTAATGTTCAACAAGATGACTACGAACATCATTCAAAGGGGGTCTAGTATATAAAGAATTCGATTGACACTGGTGACAATAAACATATGCAATCAACGACTATGCGATAGTCACAGATGCTAGAATGAAGAAATCAACAATATTATGACGCTTGACAGAAGGACAAATAGAAGAATAAAGCCGAAACGAGACTCGAGATGTCTCTGAACTTAAAGCAATTTTGCCTTCACCATTAAGCAAGGTGAACTTCAGACAAGTGCTTCCCAGCATATGTCGGCTTACTTCCTTTTGGTTGATCTCCAAGAGAAAGTTTGAACTTAACCGTAGAAGCGATTGTTGTTAGAGGTAAGAAGAGAAGAAGAAGAGAGGATAAATTTCCTGCAGAAATTCTCTAAGGTTTCATCAACTTCAATTGTTTTTTCCATCTACCTCTATAACATGTCAAAGCCTTCTTTATATAGGCTTCAAGTGGTTAATTAACACCTTAAAGACACCTTTTGGCAGAGAATTTGACCTCCAAGTTGGTTGGTAATCGTCGGTTATCATTCTAATTGAAAGGAGATGTCATATGGTGCAAGAGTTGCATCTTTTATGAACAGACGGACACTTCAGGCGCCTTATGTAGGCGTTCGAAGTATTCTAGAAGCTTGCTCGAATACTTCAAATGACTACATCAGGCGCTTTATGTCACACCGAACGCCTACATTAGGCACTTCATGTCACTTCGAACGCCTACAATTCCTTCAACACATGAAGCGCCTCATGTGTTTGGGACGCTTCCATTTCTTTCTATTGTTCATAAAACACTTCAACCTTCACCCGATCTCCTACCAATTGAACACATAACATTATACAAGGTTGAATTACACGATTTAAAGTACTTTTCCAACACCATAAGGTCCATAACAGAATAACTGTGTTATACAAATGATTTATAAGTGTCATTGAACAAGTTGCCAAGGTTTGAGCCTTTCTTTTTTTTTTCTCCAATACTTATATACAAACTAGCAATGTACGTGTAAAAGCATAAGTTAGTGATGAGAACACAAGCAATTTATATGTACGCTATTATCATGCAAGAATTGTTCCACGTAACATGCGTGCAGCATGTTTCAACCCATTCTTTCGCGGTATGTATAAATCTTTTATGATCTTATCATAATTACTTTTTACCATACCTCTGTCCGTTTGTGTAGGGCTTTATGCCTTGCAACTTAAATTGGACGCTGAGTAAAGAGAGATCTAAATTAAGCAATTGTTGAAGGAAAAAAAGGGATTTTGCAGGGACATTCAAAATTGTATCCATGAACAGCTTTTGGTATTTTGGAACAAGAGAATTTTGGAACGTTAACAACAACAACAACCATATCTAGTATATCACAATGATAACAAAACTATCGCTAGGATAAGAAGATCTGATAATAGTTTTAATTTATGTAGTCTCCTGGAAGTAATTTATATGTTTGTCTGAGTGTAAACTATTAGAGAATTTAAGGTTGGGCTTTGGCCCATCGTTGGAGATTGGAAGATTTGGGCTTTGGCCCGTTAATGATGTTGCAAAACTTGGTTGAGCAACGTACTTTGAGCTTAATGAGTTTCGATAATGAAATCAAAACTAATGAATCCTTAATTATCTACGTAACGAGTAGTTAATGTTAGGATGTGGAATCACTCAATTATGGATTGGGTGAATGTGAAATTAATGCTCAAAGTAGATGGAAAACGTTGTGGATGGGTGATGTGTCACCCTTATGGAGGAATACCACGTTGGATGTGTCCATGTGGTGTAAAAGAGCTTCTGACGGACATCGATCGATGACATCGATCGATCGATGTCACTTCGATCGATCGATGTCATCGATCGAAGTTGATCAGAGAGCTTCGATGTTTCTGTCTCACATCAGTCGATCACTTCGATCGATCGATGTGACTTCGATCGATCGTGTATCGATCGAAGTTGGACAGAAAGGTGAGGAACGATTCTGACGTACATCGATCGATACATCGATCGATCGATGTGATCGATCGATGTCGAACAGCGTCAGAATCTCTTCAGTTTGAGTGGTTATGTTTCAAATCTGAAACTAACACTATCCTCCTGTTTAAAATAAGATCAACTGTTTTGATCTAACGGTGGTGGGGAGGCAGCTTTGATCTAACGGCCGAGATTTAAACTGTCTTAACCGCTTAACCGAATATGGTTTCCATCTAACGCTCAGGTTTAAACCTGCTAATCTATCTTCGATCTAAAGGCTGAGATTAAACCTTCCTAATCTAGATAGGAGGTTTTAATCTAACGGTCTAAATCAAACTTCGGTTTTGATCCAACGGTCACGGTACCTTGTCTAACCGACTCCCCTATATAAAGAGGGCAAAGGGTGCATTCATTCATAACATTTTCAAGCTTTCATAGCATACTAAGTTCGTAGCATCCGAGTCTTGCATATCGTCCGGGAGAAGTCAGGACATTCGAAGGTTCGAGAGTAGTTCAAGTTCAGCAGTGCCGCTCAACTGAACAGGTACCCGTTGTATCCTGGGAGACGATTGCTCACACCGGTTGGGCACAGTATACCGGAGCAATACGTCTTAAGGACAGAGTCCTCGACTCGCCCCGGGTTTGATTTATTTTTTTGCTGTTTCATATGCACACTTGTACGACTGCGTCTTGGTACAGGATTGATTGTCTCCAACAATCTTAAGACGTATTTCAATTCAATTAATTTCTGTACCGTTTTTAATTTGCGCAAAAGCAGTTTGTACTGATTTGCAGTCTACTTCTACTCCTTTCTTAAATCTGATTCTGTTCTGATCTATTCGTTTTGATCAACTGAACAGTAATCTGATGGAGAACGCAAGCTCAGGCTCGTTCATGGTGCAGACATTCAGAGTTCTGCTCCAATGGCACCAACTGCTGGGGTGCCAAGACATGCTCCTCCTGCGCAGGGTCCTGCAGTGGCCCAAGTGGAGAAACCGGAGAAGTTCAGTGGGAGCTTCTTCAAGCGCTGGCAGCAGAAGATGCTGTTCTTCTTGACTGCTGTGGGATTGGCAAATTTCCTGACTGAGGACCCGCCTATGGTGGATCCGTTGGAGGACCAAGCCCAGAATATGCAAAACCAACATTTTGTTGAAGGTTGGAACTTCAACAATTATGTTTGTTTGAGCCATATTCTGAGTTGTTTGGACAACTCCTTGTATGGTTTGTACTGTACGTACAAGACCGCAAAGTCTTTGTGGCAGGCTTTGGAAAAGAAATACCGTACGGAAGATGCCGGCACTAAGAAATTTATTGTCGGCAAATTCCTGGATTTCAAAATGTCTGATTCTCGCACTGTTGTTTCTCAAGTTGAGGAACTTCAGACGTTGGTTGCCGAGATGGAAGAGGAGGGCATGTTGCTCAGTGAATCTTTCGTCGTGGCAGCAGTGATTGAGAAGCTACCTCTTTCGTGGAGGGAATTCAGAAGCTATCTCAAACACAAGAGAAAGGAGATGACATTGGAAGATCTAATTGTTCGACTCCGCATTGAGGAGGACAATCGTAGATCTGAAAGAGCGCCACAATCTAGCTCTGGTCAGGCTAAGGCCCATGTTGCAGAGGCCAAGAAAAAGAAAGGCCAACTCGGGGTGAACAAGAAAGGCAAGCAGATCGCCAAGAAGTTCACCGGGAAATGCTACAACTGTGGCATTCAGGGGCATGTCAGCAATGAATGCAGAAAGCCCAAGAAGAAGCAACCAAGGCAAAGGCGAACATAGTCGATGCATTGGATGATCTGAATCTCTGTGCGGTGGTCTCAGAGTGCAATGCTGTGGGGAACGTACGAGTGGTGGCTTGATACTGGCGCCACTAGACATGTTTGCTCCAGCAGAGAGATGTTCACGGAGTACCAGCCCGGGAACAATGAGCAACTTTACATGGGAAACTCGGCCTCCTCGAAGATGAGGCGAGGGCAAAGTTGTTCTGAAGCTCACATCAGGGAAGCATCTGACTCTGCAGAATGTGCTGCACGTCCCTGATATTCGGAAGAATTTAGTATCTGGATCTCTTCTAGTCATGCATGGTTTTAGACTAGTGTTAGAATCCAATAAAGTTATTCTTTCGAAAAATGGCATGTATTTGGGGAAGGGGTACTTGTCGAATAGGATGTTTAAATTGAATGTCATCACTATTGTACCCAAAAGAGATTTGCCCGCAGAGGCTAATAAAATTGCTTCCTCTTCTGCTTACATGCTTGAGTCTTCTTGTTTATGGCATTTTCGTTTGGGACATGTTAATTACAAGTCAATACAACGTATGAGTAATCTTGACTTATTGCCCAAACTGGACTTTAATAATAAAGGAAAATGTCAAATATGTGTTGAAGCGAAGATGGCAAAGGCGCCATTTCCTTCAATAGAAAGGAACACTGAACCTTTGATTTAATTCATACCGATGTGTGTGATTTAAAGTTTGTGCAAACGAGAGGTGGTAAAAAGTATTTTGTAACTTTTATCGACGATTGCACACGATACTGTTATGTATATTTGCTAAGCAGCAAAGACGAGGCCCTTGATGCTTTCAAGGATTATAAAAATGAAGTTGAGAATCAACTTAGCAAACGAATTAAAACAATTCGTAGTGATAGAGGTGGCGAATATGATACACCGTTTAATGAATTCTGTTCAGAACATGGCATTATTCATCAAACGACTGCACCATATTCACCTCAATCGAATGGTATTGCTGAACGCAAAACCGTACTCTTAAAGAGATGATGAATGCTATGTTGATAAGTTCGGGTTTACCTCAGAACTTGTGGGGGGAAGCAATCCTCTCAGCCAACGTCATTTTAAATAGAATTCCATCTAAGAATGGATGTAACCCCTTTCGAGCTTTGGAAAGGCCAAGCCTAGTTACAAATACTTGAAAGTGTGGGGGTGTCTGGCAAGGTTGCTGTACCTAACCAAGACAGGTGAAAATTGGGCCTAAAACGGTTGATTGCATATTTATTGGTTATGCAACTAACAGTAGTGCATATCGGTTCTTGGTGCACAAGTCGGATATTCCTGACATACATGAAAACGTTGTCATGGAGTCAAGGAATGCAGTGTTCTTTGAAGATGTCTTTCCGAGGAAAGACAAAATTCAAGAAGAAACAAGATTTGGTAAGCGATGCGTGAGGCGACTCCTCAAGGAGATGAGGAGCTTCGTCAAAGCAAGCGTGCCAGAATGCCAACTTCGTTTGGACCGATTTTCTAACCTATATGGTAGAAAATGAGCCAGGAACTTTTCCGAGGCTATGTCAACTCCAGAAGCTCCATTCTGGAAAGAGCAGTTACAGTGAATAGACTCATTCTTCAAAACCACACTTGGGAGTTGGTTGACCTTCCACCTGGAAGTAAACCACTTGGTTGTAAGTGGGTTTTCAAGAAGAAACTGAAAGAGGATGGGTCTATTGAAAAGTATAAAGCCAGGTTGGTAGCTAAAGGCTATCGACAAAAGGAAGGCTTTGACTTTTTTGACACCTACTCACCAGTGACTAGGATCACTTCTATAAGGGTGCTAGTTGCAATTGCTGCAGTCTATAACTTGGAAATCCATCAGATGGATGTAAGACTGCGTTTCTGAATGGTGAGTTGGATGAAGAAATCTATATGGAACAACCCGAAGGGTTTGTGGTTCCAGGACAAGAGTCTAAGGTTTGTAGACTCGTTAAGTCCTTGTACGGACTTAAAAGCGCCTAAGCAGTGGCACTTGAAGTTTGATCAAGCTATGTTAGCTAATGGTTTCAAGATCAATGAGTGTGACAAGTGTGTCTATATTAAGAGCACACAGAATGCTTATGTGATAGTGTGTCTCTATGTAGATGACATGCTAATCATGGGAAGTACTCGGGACATAATCTTAAACACAAAGAAGATGTTGACGAGAACTTCGATATGAAGGACATGGGAGTTGCCAATGTTATTCTAGGAATTAAGATTTCTAGGGTGACTGAGGGACTCATTGTCACAAACACACTATATTGAATCTCCTGAAACGGTTCAATATGGATGATGTGAAACCGGTAAAGACCCCGCTCGACTTAAGTATGCACTTAAGAAGAATCGAGGCGAACCTGTTGCCAGTTGAAATACTCTCAGGTATCGGGAGTCTGATGTACATAACGAATTGTACAAGACCAGACTTAGCTTGTTCAGTAAACAAGTTGAGCAGGTTTACCAGTAATCCAAGTGATGATCATTGGAAAGCTCTTAACAGAGTGATGAGGTATCTGAAATACACAATGTTCTTGGATTACATTACACGAGATATCCAGCAGTGTTGGAAGGATACTGCGATGCAAATTGGATATCAGATAGTAAGGACTCGAAGTCCACCAGTGGGTACGTGTTCACTATTGGTGGTGCTGCTGTGTCGTGGAAATCCACGAAACAAACCTGTATAGCTCGGTCCACTATGGAAGCTGAGTTCATAGCATTGGACAAAGCTGGGGAAGAGGCTGAGTGGCTTCGGAATTTCTGGAAGATATTCCGTGCTGGCCTAAGCCGATCGCTCCTATTAGCATACACTGTGATAGTCAGTCAGCTATAGGACGTGCTCAAAGCAGCATCTATAATGGTAAGTCACGACACATACGTCGAAGACATAACACCATTAAACAGTTGATCTCTAATGGCGTGATTTCCATATTATATAAATCAATGGAGAATCTTGCGGATCCGCTTACAAAAGGTTGCCTAGAGATCAGATGTCAAGATTGACAAACGGAATGGGACTGAAGCCCATAATGCATGAATCTTTGTAATGGTAACCCAACCTTGTTGACTGGAGATCCCAGAATCTTGGTTCAATGGGACAACTAAGTTATGAAGATTCAGTTAGCACTTACTCATTCCGTCTGATAAAAGTGCTGTCTGCAGAGAATTGTAGGGTAAGCTAAGGCTTTTAATGATGTCCTATATCTTGATGCGTCAAGTGGAGTATGGCAGAATACTCTTGATAGGTAATAATCACCTATGTAAGTGTGAAGTGGGGCCGCTTCTATGAGAAAGTCTAGGAGGCAAGATTTCTCTAAAACACTTTCTGAAACCAGGTTGTTCATGGCCAAAACGAACACAACCATGAGAACCAAAAGGGTGTTAAAGGAAATATTGTGTGAGTATCATTGTCTTGGTTCACAACAAAGGCTGACTAGTTCAAGACATCAAGTCACTACTTAGCCGAGTGAATCCGATGGTACATCACTATGAAAGGTTCAAAGCCAGAAGCTACCTCTTCTGATGCAATATTTTCTTGTCTGACTTCTCCTCAGAGTCTGCATATGCGTCTGCATTAATTTCCATTCATGTGGGGGATTGTTGAGAATTTAAGGTTGGGCTTTGGCCCATCGTTGGAGATTGGAAGATTTGAGCTTTGGCCCGTTAACGATGTTGCAAAATTTGGTTGAGCAACGTACTTTGAGCATAATGAGTTTCTGATTATGAAATCGAAAACTAATGAATCCTTAATTATCTACGTAACGAGTAGTTAATGTTAGGATGTGGAATCACTCAATTATGGTATTGGGTGAATGTGAAATTAATGCTCAAAGTAGATGGAAAACGTTGTGGATAGGTGACGTGTCACCCTTATGGAGGAATACCACGTTGGATGTGTCCATGTGGTGTAAAAGAGCTTCTGACGGACATCGATCGATGACATCGATCGATCGATGTCACTTCGATCGATCGATGTCATCGATCGAAGTTGATCAGAGAGCTTCGATGTTTCTGTCTCACATCAGTCGATCACTTCGATCGATCGATGTTGACTTCGATCGATCGATGTATCGATCGAAGTTGGACAGAAAGGTGAGGAACGATTCTGACGTACATCGATCGATACATCGATCGATCGATGTATACATCGATCGATCGATGTGATCGATCGATGTCGAACAGCGTGCAGAATCTCTTCAGTTTGAGTGGTTATGTTTCAAATCTGAAACTAACACTATCCTCCTGTTTAAAATAAATCAACCTGTTTTGATCTAACGGTGGTGGGGAGGCAGCTTTGATCTAACGGCCGAGATTTAAACTGTCTTAACCGCTTAACCGAATATGGTTTCCATCTAACGCTCCAGGTTTAAACCTGCTAATCTATCTTCGATATAAAGGCTGAGATTAAACCTTCCTAATCTAGATAGGAGGTTTTAATCTAACGGTCTAAATCAAACTTCGGTTTTGATCCAACGGTCACGATACCTTGTTATCTAACCGACTCCCCTATAAAGAGGGCAAAGGGGTGCATTCATTCATAACATTTTTCAAGCTTTCATAGCATACTAAGTTCGTAGCATCCGAGTCTTGCATATCGTCGGGAGAAGTCAGGACATTCGAAGGTTCGAAGTAGTTCAAGTTCAGCAGTGCCGCTCAACTGAACAGGTACCCGTTGTATCCTGGAGACGATTGCTCACACCGGTTGGGCACAGTATACCGGAGCAATACGTCTTAAGGACAGAGTCTTCGACTCGCCCCGGGTTTGATTTATTTTGTTTTGCTGTTTCATATGCACACGTTGTACGACTGCGTCTTGGTACAGGATTGATTGTCACCAACATAAACAAGACCAAAATATTCTGAGTGTAAACAAGACCAAAATATTGATGCTGTTGCAGGCAAATTTCTTTTTTAGGGGGAAAAAAAAAGAAAGAAAGAAACGATTTAGTGGCAGAATTCAACAGATTTTTATTTAATTCAACCAGTAGCTGCATACCCTCAAAGCAAATGTATAGCAGCCTTTTGTATTGTCACGCCATATCAGAAATCCAGTAGTATATATTATGAAGTATATGGATGGATATGGAATAGGATATCACTATGAAAATTTTCCCATTCGCTTCTATAATATAGAAATTATAATTTTTCCTTTGAGCATTTAGTACTTCTGTATTACATAAATAATTCAAATCCCTTAAATCATAATACAATATTCTATATGAACCAACGCCTTCACTTTAACTGGAAGTATTTTGTTACGTATTCTTTTGTTATTAAAATAAAGTTTAGTCTGTCTTCTTAGGTGTTTAAAAACGTTATATTTGCGGTTTTGGCTTTGAAATCTCTGGAAATAATGCAGCATTCTGTTGACTTGAAGTCATTTTTTCAAGGTAAAGAAGACACAATAAACTATTTAATCACATGTTAAACCATAATTCACAAAAAAAAAAAAAAACGCCAAATAGCTTATGAACACATGTAAGCAAAAGACGCTCAACATAAGAGCACAAATAGTCAATTGGCTCAAATAAAGAGAAATTTGACCCCTTTATATGTGTTCGCCTTTCAAGGATCTCAACACTTATTATACTTAAGTATATGTTCTTAGAATTACTACATTAAGTCAGGAAATTAAATTGGATTAGTATTATCATACTGCCAAGGAATAAGGCGTATCATCTTATTAATAAGATAAACACACACACACACACACACACACACTATATATATATAATATATATATATATATATATATATATATATATAAGATATAAGCTCACATATAAACAATTGGTGATGATAAAGTCTCTTTTTACCACTAAATAGAAAGATCGTCCACCATCAACTAACAGAATCCAATTGTTTGATTTTGGTCTAATTAGACACTTCAAATTTATTTTTCTAATAAAAACAATAAAAAGCTTTTGATAATTTAGTTCACGTTATTGTTGAAGTTCTTCCTTGTTCACAGTGCTCCTTTAAATTGAAATGGAGGTTAGAAATTCAACCTTTCTCCCAAAGTCTAGTATCTGATTTTGGTGAATGCAACAACATTACTTATTGTTTTAGACGTTTCTATCTATGACAGAATATGAAGAGTCAGATGTACGCAACCATAAACATATATAATCAAATTTGCCATGATTTGTATCTTGGTGAATGCGCCAAATCCATACGACACGCATCATAACAAAACTAGAAAAGAACCCATCATTTGGACGCGGTCCGTCCTGGACTTGGTCTATGGACATAAACTTGTCACCGTCCAATATCTCAAATTTGACTTCATATGATTCTGCAATGGAAAGAGGAAAATTTCTAATCAATATATAAATAACTGTTTAAGTTTCTAAAGATGTCCGTTTCATTTAATTTAATCATCCAAAACGGTCGTAATCATAGTTAATTTATTACAGGGATTAGAACATTGGACTCTACACTCTTTTACTCCCATTCTTACACAATTCTATGCGACATATACAAGAAGTATTAATAGAGAAGTCAACGCATCGAAAGATTTATGTTCCAAAAGGAAGATAACAAAAGAAAAAGACCAAATTCCATGAACAACTCCATCATACATCTTATTTAAATCTTGAGTTCTTGATAGATACATCCTAAGAATATGACTGTTGTATTAAATTGAGACCGGCCCTCCATGTTCCATAAATTATCAAAGGATTTGGTGTTCAAGAGTCCAGACCATATTTAAAAAATAAATAAATCATAATGTAATCACACATCAAAACTAGGTCAAAACCCGTCGTTTAATTATTATTATTCCACAATGAGAAAGACCTCCTACTTCTCCGTTTAGCATGATGACGATTGTAAAAATTTATTATGTCAATTATTAATGGTGTTTCCACCTGCAAACTTCTAGTGGTTTGTCATTTATATCTTATATGGTTCCTGGAGTAAAAGGTCATACCTTGGTTCTGAAGACCTCCACCGCTCCATTCTTAAGCAGCATTGTGGAATATCCAAATCAGGTGTTCATCGGCCTCCTAGGTTGGGTGAAGACTTATGCAGTGACCTACACAAGGTGTCTCCTCTGCAAACTAGTCCTTCGACCTAGCAGCAGTGAACATCCACACTTTACGTATCCCTAGAATCAAATTCTT
>AP025056.1:15013923-15140973 GCA_036186865.1 Eustoma russellianum
ACGTATCCCTAGAATCAAATTCTTAACCTCTTGGAATAAATCATAACCCGAGTAACAAGCGAGTTATGCCCTGGGTGCTATATCTTATACGGTTCTTCATTTCATGCTAGTTTGTTGTATGCATTATACATATATATCATCTCCATCGTGTGTTGGCTTTTACTTTATATCATGTATAAAAAAGCTATGAAGTCATGTAATAGTCAATTATTGGTTAATAAAGATATTGATAATTAAAAACAAAGTATCAATTTGATAAACAGTGTACGTGCAAAAGACAAAATCAAACATATCATTAACTAACTATGTATCAAAAGTTCCAAATAACAAGTAATCTGCCAATGATTAAGTTAAAAGTTAGTACAACAAAAATTCTTTAAAAACAATGTCTGCTTATGTGGAACTATTGGACTCTTTTCCTCCATTTCATTTTCTTTAGAAGTTGGAAGATAAGTGCAACGGCTTAATGTAAAGATCCTAAAAAAGAAAGTTACACGTTAAAAAGAAGGAAGGAAGATGATGAGATAATATGTAAGTATATTCTACGTGTTAAATATCAACTGAATTAATTCTTTTCAAATCAGCGAGTACAAGAAGCCTGATTATATTGGTATTCAGTAATACTTGTCTATAATGTTGTCAGACCTAAACAAGGGTCAAGCCTAGAATCGCACAAAAAATCCAGATTGATACAATTATTATATCATGTAAAGACCTAAAAGGATTCACATATTGGAAAGAAAAAAAGACGGCAACATGATATATATTAGTATGGCTAAAATACTAAATACCAACAAGGATTATTATTTTTGGACAAGCGAATACGAAAAGTCCGATTCAATTAGCATTCTGTAGTTTTTGCCCATAGTGATACCGACGGTTCCAAACAAGCTCCAATCGTAGAATCAGCTAGGCAAATCTGATTGTAAATCTTGGTGCATTAGAGCTGACGAGCTTAATCATAGTGGAAGAGGGAGCCAAGTTTGAGATGTTAGGGGGATCCTTGTCTCTTAGTATGGTCTAAAGAAGACGTTAACCTGTTAAGAGATGAAACATAAATACTCAAAAATCCTACTTTCGAAAAAATAAAGATGCGAACGTGATGTATAGGAACGATACAAATGTCAACAACGATTAATCTTTTTTTGGACCAGTAAAGACGAGAAGTTTGATTTACTTAACATTCACCATGTAGCGCCCCGGCCCGGACAGCGGAATCCGACCCGGTGCACCCGTCGTAGCTTACTGAGAAGGCTACAAGACGTCACATTTCTCGAGTACACATCGTCACTGACGTAGGAGAAATAAGTGCGGAAACATGTATCTAATGAATCTCCACCATCAATTCCAGACATCAAATGGTAATAAAATCTCAAACGGTAGTCACGAAAATAGTGAACTGATCCTCAAGTGTATAAAAGAACGGAAATGAGAAATGACTATTTCAACTAGCTCCCAACATGTCTCTACGTATCCCATTCAGCCCACTCGCCATCGTCTTCTATGAATATCATGTCGTAGCTAGGCTCATCTGCAATCACAAAGGTAGTACCCTTAGCGAAAAACGCTAGCAAGTAACCCGCTTATAAGACATACGGGATCAACACATGGCAAGACATGAGTAGTAAATAATTCGAGGGAAATGGGGCACATGTCCTGTATACTTTCAAAATTTATATATAACAGTATAAGAACGTAAAACAGAAACTCTTAACAATTAACATTTAGCATCACTCAAGACACGTAGCAATCATCTTAACTGACTCACGTGATGCATGACAAAATATGCACTACACTACACACATCACGAATGCATGAGCCCTTTCTTTTCAAAACAGTGCAATGCATGTCACAATGTCCGGTCTCGTAACTCGTAACCCTGTAACGCACCCCGGCTTATATTTCCATCCCGGTTAACGTTACAGGCTCGTTATGCTCTGTGATGCACCTCGGCTTATATTTCCATCCCGATTAACATCACAGATCTCGTAAAACTCTACAATGCACCTCGGCTTAAATTTCCATCCCGATTAACATTGTAGAGGACTTTATACCCTGTAACGCACCCCGGCTTATATTTCCATCCCGGTTAACGTTACAGTCTTTTGTGCCCTGCAATGCACCCTGGCTTAAATTTCCATCCCGGTTAACATTGCAGGTCACCTTCGCAAATCTGTGCCGAAGCACATCTCTTTTCAAATCAATATGCAAATGCAAGTGCCATGATGCAAGACTCCTCGTTTCATTCTCGTATCTCGTTCACATAAGTAGTTCATGTGCACATGCGCAAGTATAAGTAACACACAAGCTTTCACTAACTTACACATCATAACTTTAGGCTTCAACCCTCTCGTCAACCCTTAATCTTGATTCTAGGGTTTACAACCTAAGGCAAGTATCCCTAACCATCCATCATTGAACTCTCAATCACCTCGTACGTTCATCTCCTAACCCTTCTAAGTCATCCACGTTGAACTCCGATTCGAATACCCTTCAAATTCTCCAAACTTGATTCACCATCTTAAGTCATGTTCCCAAGACTTAGACTAGTCATAATCAGGTCCTAAGAAGTCCTAAGGTCACCCAAAGGATCCCCTAGCTTCCCTCTTTCTTCCCTTGCTTTCCCACAAAACTGGTTGACGTCATACCCTGACGTTGATCGATCGACGTACGTCATACTCTGACGTCAATCGACGTCCATCTGAGGCACGTCGATCTCTCACTCAATCTACGTCGATCGATCGACGTGCATCTGAGGCACGTCGAACTCTCACTCATCCTACGTCGATCGATCTACGTCCTTCTGAGGCACGTCATACCCTCACTTGCTATACGTCGATCGATCGACGTACGTCATACCCTGACGTCGATCGATCGACGTCCCCGTTCCAGAACACCATTCTGCAATTTTCTGCAGAAACTGCAGAAATAACCCCCAATTCGACCCCAACTTCCTTCAAAACCATTCCAAGCCTATTTCCCACTATCAATCCATCCTAAAATCACCCAAGACAACATCTTTAGCATACGATTCACGGATTCAAGCCTAGCACTCAAAGTACTTATCAAATCAACCCAAAGATCAAATCTTTTCACTCTCCCCTCCCTTCAACCACCATTATCAACAAAGTAGGGTTCAAGGGATTGGGATTTACATGATCTCATATAAACAACAATCACGAACAAGATTTCAACATATAATGGCCAAATCTCAAACCAAAACACATAGATCTCACAAGTAGATTCACATAGAGAAATTACTGCATGGTGATCCAAATTGATATCAAAATAGGCCCTTTCTCTTTCGCAAATCGTAAAAACTTATAAGTAGATTACTTGCCTTTGATTACTCGAAGACGAAATAGGGAACGAA
The DNA here is from genome assembly GCA_036186865.1 of Eustoma russellianum. NCBI lineage: Eukaryota > Viridiplantae > Streptophyta > Magnoliopsida > Gentianales > Gentianaceae > Eustoma > Eustoma russellianum. The sequence goes on from AP025056.1 coordinate 15,017,297, forward strand.
TGAAGATTGGATGGCTTTGTGAAGAAATTCTTCTCCTAGGGTTGAAGAGCCTCCAAATCGCCTAGGGTGATGATGAAGCGTCGCTTTTCTCTGTGTAAGAGAGAAAACTGACGTCTGTCAGTTTTTATATGGGATGGGGGAAAGTTTGGTGTTTCTAAATTATATTTTATTTCCTATTTATCTTAAAGGATAAATCCTAATATTTAATTCTGAAAATTAATACAAATTAATTTCTAGTATTTAATCATTCCTTTAATTCCCATTAATCCTATATTTAATTCGTCATTAGTTACAGTTGACCGTCATTAATTTCCGTAAAAATCCTTCTTTGTCTTTTAATTACCCTACGGAGGGTGCGGGGCATAACATCCCTCCCCCTTACAAAAAGTTTCGTCCTCGAAACTGGCGTACCTTATAGGAAGAGATGTGGATATAGCTCCTTCATTTGATCCTCAAGCTCCCACGTGGCTTCGCGCTCCGTATGGTTACTCCACTGAACTTTAACATACGGAATGACGCGTCGGCGTAGGACTTGATCCTTTCTATCCACAATCTTCATTGGCTGCTCTTCGTAAGTGACGTCTTCTTTCACGTCTAAGGGTTGGGCTTCAAGGACATGGCTCGGATCCGATACGTATTTCCGTAGTTGAGATACGTGGAATACGTTATGGACTTGGGATAAACTCGGAGATAAGGCTAGTCGATAAGCTCTTTCTCCAACCTTGCCCAGCACTTCGTAAGGGCCAATGTATCTCGGGCTTAACTTGCCCTTCACTCCAAATCTAGCAACTCCTTTAGTTGGTGAAACTCGTAGGTAAACCTTATCGCCCCCCTCAAACTCCAACGGTCGTCTCTTGGTGTCGGCCCAACTTTTACTGCGATCTTGAGCCACCTTGAGTTTCTCTCTTATTACCTTGACTTTTTCCACTGTTTGCTCAACCAACTCGGGTGCAGTGATTGTCCTTTCTCCAACTTCATCCCAACAAATCGGGGATCTGCACTTACGCCCGTATAGCACTTCGAATGGCGCCATGCCAATTGCACTGTGATAGCTGTTATTATAGGAGAACTCCATTAACTTCAACATGCTATCCCAGTTTCCTTTGAAGTCCAGGCGCATGCTCTCAGCATATCTTCCAATGTTTGGATGGTCCTCTCGGATTGTCCATCCGTTTGCGGGTGGTATGCTGTGCTCATTCTCAACTCTGTACCCATAGCTTTCTGGAATGCCCTCCAGAACTTAGAGGTGAACTTGGGGTCACGGTCCGATACAATGCTGACTGGGACTCCATGTAGACTTACAATGTTATCCACATAGATATTGGATAACCTCTCATACGAAGTACCATGCGGCATGGCTATAAAGTGAGCCGTCTTCGTTAATCGGTCTACAATTACCCAAATCATCTCGTTTCCATTGCGGGTCTTGGGTAGTCCCATTACGAAATCCATCGTCACGTGCTCCCACTTCCATTCTGGAATCTCTAGTGGTTTCATCAAACCACCAGGTCGTTGATGTTCCGCTTTGACTTGTTGGCATATCAAACATCTCTCAACATATGCCGCTATTGACCTTTTCATCCCTATCCACCAATAGTTTCTTTTGAGGTCCTTATACATCTTAGTACTTCCGGGGTGGATAGACATCCTTGAGTTATGCGCTTCTTGAAGCAATTCGGTTCGAAATTCGTCTTTACCAGGCACGCATAACCGATTCTGGAACCATAGACTTCCATCTCCTCGCAACTGGAAATCCTTTACTGGTCCTGTGGATACTTTGTCGCGGATTCTTCAGTGCTGAGTCCTCATACTGTGCTCTTTATTCGTCTACCAAGTCTGGGCTGATAGACAAAGCTGTAAGGACATTTGCCACTGATTCCACCACCAATTCAAGATCAAACTCCTCGATTCTCTTTCTAACGGAGATGTCTTGCGTGGCTAGACTTTCTGCTTAACGCGTCCGCCACTCTGTTGGCTTTACCCGGATGGTAGTTGATGGTCAAGTCATAGTCCTTGAGTAACTCCAACCATCTCCTTTGTCTCATATTCAACTCCTTCTGTGAGAATAGATACTTTAAGCTCTTATGATCCGTGAACACTGCACATTTCTCTCCATATAGGTAGTGTCTCCAGATCTTAAGAGCAAATACCACAGCTGCGAGCTCCAAGTCATGTGTCGGGTAATCTGCTCGTATGGTTTCAATGTCTTGACGCGTACGAATGACTCGTTCGTTTTGCATCAAGACACATCCTATAAACAGAAAGTTGATTTAGGACTAGCATAAGTATATACAATGCATTAATTGTAATAATGTACATACCTAGTCCTTTCTTGGACGCATCGCTATAGATCACAAAACCGTCGGTGCCGGAAGGTTGTGCCAACACCGGGGCTGTGGTCAATCTCTTCTTGAGCTCAGTAAAGCTCTGCTCGCATTCCAGTCCATTCGAATTTAGTTTCTTCTGAGTAAGTCGACTCAATGGTATGCTATCGTTGAGAAGCCCTCAACAAACTTCCTATAGTAACCTGCCAAGCCCAGGAAGCTTCTAACTTCGGTCACATTTGTGGGCCTTGGCCATTCCGTGATGGCTTCAATCTTCTTAGGATCCACAGAGATCCCATCTTCCGAGATCACATGGCCGAGAAAGGCCACACTTCTTAGCCAAAATTCACACTTGCTGAATTTGGCATAAAGTGCTGTTGTCTCAGAATTTGTAACACCACTCTTAAGTGTTTGGTGTGGGCTTGCTCGTCGGGGGAGTAGACCAAAATGTCATCGATGAACACTACTACAATTGTCCAACTGCTCTCGAAACACGGTGTTCATCAAGTCCATGAAGGCCGCGGGGCATTAGTTAATCCAAAAGGCATCACTAAGAATTCATAATGCCCGTAGCGAGTCCGAAAAGCGGTCTTAGGGACGTCTCCCGCTTTCACAAGCAATTGATGGTACCCTTGACGAAGGTCGATCTTTGAAAACCAACGAGCTCCCTTTAATTGGTCAAATAAGTCCTCTATCCTTGGCAAAGGATATTTGTTCTTGATGGTAATCTTATTCAACTCCCGATAATCGATGCATAACCTATGCTGCCATCTTTCTTCTTTACGAATAGAACTGGAGCTCCCCAAGGTGATACACTGGGGCGTATCAATTTCTTGTCCAACAATTCCTGAAGTTGCCCCTTCAGCTCTTTAAGTTCCGCTGGAGCCATTCTATAAGGTGCCTTAGAAATAGGCTCGGCTCCCGGGATCAGGTTGATTTTGAACTCCACTTCTCTCGATGGCGGAACTCCCGGCAAATCATCCGAAACACATCCTTGAACTCGTTGATCACCGGAATTTGATCCATAGAGGGAACCTCCTGCTTCGCATCTAGAGCATATACCATAAATCCCTCTGCTCCCTTCTGTAAAGCCTTAAAGGCCTTAATCGCCGTCATGTATATCTTCTTTGGAGCTTTGGTTATCTTGGTATTTCCTTGCACCAAGACGTCATTCATCTCAGGGTCCTTGAGGGTTACTCGCTTGAGTTTACAGTCGATATTGGCATGATTCTTGGTCAGCCAATCCATGCCCAATATCACGTCAAAATCCTTCATTGGAATTGGGACTAAGGTCACTGGGTAGAGTTTCCCCTCTAATTCCAAATCACAATTCTTGTACTGATGGTGAGAAATCAGTACTTGTTCTCCTGCTGCCTGTACCCTAAATGGGTTCTCAAGCCATTCGGGTAGACAGTCGAGTCCTTTGGCGAATCGCTTAGAAATGAACGAGTGGCTAGCTCCACTATCGAATAACACGTTTGCAGGCACGTTGTTAACTAAGACCACACCTATTCACAGGAGGGTAGCACATAAAAGTTTCACATAAAGTACATATTCAATTATCAACTTAGAAAACTAAAATCCAGCTTAAACCACTATTATTTAGCTTAGGTCGTACCTGTTACCACGTTTGTATCCTCCTGGACTTCAGCGTCCGTCATAGCGTGGACTCTCGCATTGGGCCTGCCTCTCTGCTGCTGAGCCGGCCCTGCTCCTGTTTGTGGCTTAGGGTCCCATTCAGGGCAGTCCTTGATCCTATGGCCTGCCTTTCCGCATTTGAAGCACGCACCAGTTATCTTCCAACATTCTCCCACGTGTCTCCTTTGGCAGTGTGGGCACTCTGCTGGTGCTTGGGTTGGGTGGGTTTGGTTGCGGTGCCCTTTGAATTGGCCCCGCTTGTTTTTCTGGGGATCTTGACCCAACGTCCGGGTCTATTACCACTTTGCTCAACCCTCGGCCTCTTGCTCGATTCTTCACGAGCCTCTCTGTTCTGTGATCGTCGCATGTCACTCTCTACTCGGTAACATGCGTCCAACATTTCCTCGAATGTTTTCAGACTTGACCCCGCGATTGCTGTCCGTATGCGGGGGTTCAGACCCTCTTCAAACTTCAACATTTTCATCCTATTGTTCTCCAATACCAAAGGTGTGAACTTGCCCAAGGCATGGAATCTATCCGCATAGTCTGAAACAGTCATCCTTCCTTGTTCAAATTTATCGAACTGCCTCATCTTCTCCAAAATGGCAGTCTCAGGCACATAATAGTCCTTGTAGGCCTTCACAAATTGCCTCCACTGGATGGGAGGTGTCATCTTGGGTAGAATGCCGTTCCACCAGGCATTCGCTCTGCCAGTCAGGAAAGGTGTGGCTACATCCACCTTGTGTTCTTCAGGCACTTGTACAAGCCTGAAGCATTTCTCTATCTCATCAAGCCAAAACCCAGCCACCTCTGGGTCAGTTGTCCCTTCAAATTTGGGGCGTGCATCTTGCGCATCTCCCCAATATAGTACCTTATGCCGTGCTGCGGTGGTGCTGGCGCAGGGGGTTGTTGCTGTTGTTGCGCCACTCCTTGCGCTATCACTGTGATAGCATCGATTAGCGCCTGAGGTACTAAAACTGGGGGTGGTGGTGGTGGAGGGTTATCGTTGTTCCCATTGCCACCGTTTCCTTGATTGTCTCTTCTGGGAGGCATTTCCTGTAAGATCACGCTCATTAGTGTCGAGTAGTTCCAAAAATAAAACTTGAAATCCATAAGGGGGTACAAGGCGTAGTTCGTAAGGTACAATGATTACATCTATTTGATTACTCTAATCGCGCTCGTACACACACCCATCCCAAATCAAACTTAAATCTGAAATTGCATACTTAGACTTAAAGATCAACTTAAGGTGAAAATCATAGCTTAAAACTCTACATGTCATAACCTAGGTCTCCGAGGTAGATCTGAAGCCTAGGCTCTGATACCACCTGTAGCGCCCCGACCCGGACAGCGGAATCCGACCCGGTGCACCCGTCGTAGCTTACTGAGAAGGCTACAAGACGTCACATTTCTCGAGTACACATCGTCACTGACGTAGAGAAATAAGTGCGGAAACATGTATCTAATGAATCTCCACCATCAATTCCATACATCAAATGGTAATAAAATCTCAAACGGTAGTCACGAAAATAGTGAACTGATCCTCAAGTGTATAAAAGAACGGAAATGAGAAATGACTATTTCAACTAGCTCCCAACATGTCTATGTATCCCATTCAGCCCACTCGCCATCGTCTTCTATGAATATCATGTCGTAGCTAGGCTCATCTGCAATCACAAAGGTAGTACCCTTAGCGAAAAACGCTAGCAAGTAACCCGCTTATAAGACATACGGGATCAACACATGGCAAGACATGAGTAGTAAATAATTCGAGGGAAATGGGGCACATGTCCTGTATACTTTCAAAATTTATATATAACAGTATAAGAACGTAAAACAGAAACTCTTAACAATTAACATTTAGCATCACTCAAGACACGTAGCAATCATCTCAACTGACTCACGTGATGCATGACAAAATATGCACTACACTACACAATCACGAATGCATGAGCCCTTTCTTTTCAAAACAGTGCAATGCATGTCACAATGTCCGGTCTCGTAACTCGTAACCCTGTAACGCACCCCGGCTTATATTTCCATCCCGGTTAACGTTACAGGCTCGTTATGCTCTGTGATGCACCTCGGCTTATATTCCATCCCGATTAACATCACAGATCTCGTAAAACTCTACAATGCACCTCGGCTTAAATTTCCATCCCGATTAACATTGTAGAGGACTTTATACCCTGTAACGCACCCCGGCTTATATTTCCATCCCGGTTAACGTTACAGTCTTTTGTGCCCTGCAATGCACCCCGGCTTAAATTTCCATCCCGGTTAACATTGCAGGTCACCTTCGCAAATCTGTGCCGAAGCACATCTCTTTTCAAATCAATATGCAAATGCAAGTGCCATGATGCAAGACTCCTCGTTTCATTCTCGTATCTCGTTCACATAAGTAGTTCATGTGCACATGCGCAAGTATAAGTAACACACAAGCTTTCACTAACTTACACATCATAACTTTAGGCTTCAACCCTCTCGTCAACCCTTAATCTTGATTCTAGGGTTTACAACCTAAGGCAAGTATCCCTAACCATCCATCATTGAACTCTCAATCACCTCGTACGTTCATCTCCTAACCCTTCTAAGTCATCCACGTTGAACTCCGATTCGAATACCCTTCAAATTCTCCAAACTTGATTCACCATCTTAAGTCATGTTCCCAAGACTTAGACTAGTCATAATCAGGTCCTAAGAAGTCCCTAAGGTCACCCAAAGGATCCCCTAGCTTCCCTCTTTCTTCCCTTTGCTTTCCCACAAAACTGGTTGACGTCATACCCTGACGTCGATCGATCGATACGTCATACCCTGACGTCGATCGATCGACGTCCATCTGAGGCACGTCGATCTCTCACTCAATCTACGTCGATCGATCGACGTTCATCTGAGGCACGTCGAACTCTCACTCATCCTACGTCGATCGATCTACGTCCTTCTGAGGCACGTCATACCCTCACTTGCTATACGTCGATCGATCGACGTACGTCATACCCTGACGTCGATCGATCGACGTCCCCGTTCCAGAACACCATTCTGCAATTTTCTGCAGAAACTGCAGAAATAACCCCCAATTCGACCCCAACTTCCTTCAAAACCATTCCAAGCCTATTTCCCACTATCAATCCATCCTAAAATCACCCAAGACAACATCTTTAGCATACGATTCACGGATTCAAGCCTAGCACTCAAAGTACTTATCAAATCAACCCAAAGATCAAATCTTTTCACTCTCCCCTCCCTTCAACCACCATTATCAACAAAGTAGGGTTCAAGGGATTGGGATTTACATGATCTCATATAAACAACAATCAACGAACAAGATTTCAACATATAATGGCCAAATCTCAAACCAAAACACATAGATCTCACAAGTAGATTCACATAGAGAAATTACTGCATGGTGATCCAAATTGATATCAAAATAGGCCCTTTCTCTTTCGCAAATCGTAAAAACTTATAAGTAGATTACTTGCCTTTGATTACTCGAAGACGAAATAGGGAACGAATGAAGATTGGATGGCTTTGTGAAGAAATTCTTCTCCTAGGGTTGAAGAGCCTCCAAATCGCCTAGGGTGATGATGAAGCGTCGCTTTTCTCTGTGTAAGAGAGAAAATGACGTCTGTCAGTTTTTATATGGGATGGGGGAAAGTTTGGTGTTTCTAAATTATATTTTATTTCCTATTTATCTTAAAGGATAAATCCTAATATTTAATTCTGAAAATTAAATACAAATTAATTTCTAGTATTTAATCATTCCTTTAATTCCCATTAATCCTATATTTAATTCGTCATTAGTTACAGTTGACCGTCATTAATTTCCGTAAAAATCCTTCTTTGTTTTTAATTACCCTACGGAGGGTGCGGGGCATAACACCGTGCATGCCTACATTGACGTTATCAAAATAACATGTGCAAGGCCTAGAATCCAGATATACCATGCCCAGTGCCTAGAATCAACTGGACAAATCTGGATTGTTACACTTGATATTGAAATGTTGAAGTAAATCTACCGATAAAAATGCAAGTGTTGACGAATCTAATATAATAATAATATATAATAATAATAATATAATAATAATAATATATAATAATATCCTAAACTAATAGTAGTAGTAGTATAAGTATAATAATAATAATAATAATATAATAACATAATAATAACAATAATAATAATATAATAATATATATAATTAATATAATAATAATAATATATTAAAACAAGTAAAAGAGAATGATTACCGGAAGCATGTTTTTTTGCTGTGCGAAAAACTTCTTTGTTAAACGAATTTCATTTTGATATAGACAATTCTGAATTTGAACGGATGTTTCTCTCTCTACTAACCGCTACTTTAATGCATACTTTATTTATAAGTAAACTAATGAACATGGTGAAGAGATGATCTTCATCTATATTTATAAGCAACCAAAAGGTACGCTGATCATAACCTTTGGATTTACACCTCTTTGATAAATGAACATGTTCCTTTAATAAAAATTAATGTTTGTTAACTTAAAAGATAATCTTTCAAGATAATTCTTCTCAAATAACCATTAAGATTTAGTTATAAATCTATAACTATAATTCACAATAGAAACAACCTTACAAATAGCAAAGGAAGAACTCCGTTTTAAAAAGGGGAAGATAGAAGTTTAAATAATAAATACACTTAGGAATCAGAGAACACTGTTTATAAAATTAAAGCCAAGTTCCAACAAGGCAACTTAGCAAAAGCACAAGTTAACCACCACCAATGACTCCGTTTCAGCACAACGTAAGAACTCCTGAGATTAAATATAGAGTTAAAGCACATATGCACCTGATATATACAGAGTATGTCATTCGCAATTTTAATTTGGTATTTTTTAAAAACAAAAAAAAACAAAAATAAGACAGTGATGCTGGGCTAAGTTTTAAAACATTAAGGATGCATCATATAGTCCGTCCTTGCCTGTGTTACCAACTTCGTAGGTCTCTAACATAGAGTTTGTTTAAATTTTAGGCCCATTATATCATTTTCAGCTCAAACTATTAAGTTATATACATACGTCCTCTGGCCACAAGTCAATAAGAATAAGCCTCAAAGCGGACCTGGTTACAAAAATTCAACGTACTTTGATGATGTCAGATTTCATCACAAAGTAATAAGTGTGATGTGGGGGTTATGCCGTCAATTCTCCATCAGTTGTTTGTAGTGGACTGTTAGTCGACCTGCACAAAGGAACAAGGTCAGAGGACCCGGGATCTATGGCCCCGGTAATACCCTCCGACGCTCAAGTCAGTAGAGGCCATTTATGGAGATGTTTATATACTGGAAGTAGTTCGTATTTGGAAGGTTTTTGGTAAACCTGGCTATTTTCACCGTGGGAAAGATGAGTCACCGTTGTAATTTGTGAATTTTTCACTCCCCTTTCTCTCTCCTGTTTTCTGCCTTTTATATGGTTGCCTGGCCCAATGCATGTGTAGAGTCCAGAAATCGTGACACACAAGGAGGTCACAAGGATGACTCTTACTCTTGCATGCTCGCCAAGTGGCATTGTACTCACCTGGTTAGGAGTTTCACCTGGTATAATTATCCAGGGTAAACTTCCAGAGCCGAGCTGAGCTTTCCATAGATATTCAGAAGTGCCCGGGATGGCCTGGGCCACGGGGTCGGCTTGCTGAGATGTAAGTGGCCGACTTCGAGAGCATAGGTCGGCCTATCATGATGACCGCAGTTGACGTCACAAGTGTGGCCTGCTATCATCGGCTGAGATGGAACTGAGGCCGAGATGGACTGTGGCCGTTTGGCCGAGATGCGCTGTGGCCGTTTGGCCGAGATGTGGTGTGGCCGATTGGCCGAGACGAATTGTTTGTCAGTATATGACCTTGCCGAGCTTTGGGCCGACCTGCGAGACTTAACACTTTCATACCCATTTCCTGCCGTTGACTGTTGTTGACTAACAGACGATATTTTTTGGTTCATCACTTGCCCCCAGATTAGTTTGGCCGAGGCTGAGGCTTGAGAAGGCAAACTAATCGATTCAGAATCTTTCACGAGCTTCCTTTTCACTGACGACGTGTCAACCTCTGATTAGACTGCTCAGTACATTTACTGGCCGAGCAGAGTACGAAGGTTGATGGCGTTTTTGGTCGAACTGAGCAGACCGAACTAACCAAAGTCATAATCACACCGCCTTTTCAGCACGTGTCCATCTCTGACTGGTCTGTTCTGCGCATTTACAGTTTGCACGAGCACGAAGCATCAGTTACGCAAGCCTTTTGAATTGGGCCATTTCAGGTATCGAGGACGATCATACTAAGATGACCTTTGGGCTGCCGAGATGAACCCTTATAAATAGATCCTTCCAAGGTTATTCGAACCTTTTATGCATTCTTGCTTTCTGCTCCGGCGTTCTGTTTATTCCTCCGACAACCCTTTCAAACTCTGACGACTCAGATCTTGCTCAGCCTTCCTCCAGTCTTCCTCTTCCTTTCCTTAAGGTTTCTATAAGTCTTCTTCTTCAATTCTTCATTATGTCTTCACCTTCTCGTGATTCGCAAAACTTTTCTGAGGGTGGTTCTTACGCCGCCAGCGGTGGAGATAACTCCGGTTCTCCACCTCTGTCCGTTAGATCCGCCTCTGCTGATGATCTTTCCATCAGTAATTTATGTCGAACCACCGGTGATACTGCTCAGTCCAGCAGAGCCATCACCATGGTTAGTTCTTCGCCGGAGCAAGCAGGGATTGCTCCTGCTCTGGCATCTTTAAACTCCCTGCCCCACTGAGGGATCCATCTCTATTTGTCTGGGGTCATTGAGAGAGGTCTGCCTTCTTCCCTTGTCCAAGAGTCTCTCTCTACTTGTCCGAGGCCGACCTGGACAGGATTTGTAAATTTTATAAAATTGACCAAAATATCGGTTCAGTCCGATCCTTCCCTTGCCTGGTCAGACTGCTTATGATCCCCATAGGGATTATGAAGCAGTCTATGAGGATTACTTCAAGTCAGGTTTCAACCTCCCTGTTCCTGAGCCACTTGTCCGTATTATGCAGGCTTATGGACTCAGGCTTCCTCAAATCCAGCCAAACGGCCTTAAACTCATTCTTTGTTATCTTCTTTTCCTTAGAATTGCTGAACTCCCTTTCAATGCTACTATTTTCCGAGCCCTTTTTGCGTGTCAGGCCTCGCATAGCTGATACTATTTCAGCAAGCGAGCGTCTAACACAAATTTTCCTTTTGCCATCAATATTCCCACTTCCAATAAGAGATGGAAGGAGAATTTTTTCTATGTCAATTAATCTGAACTGTCGAGCAGAAACATCTGGAAGTCTGGCAGAGTTGATAACATGAGGCCAGGCCAAGATTACTGCGATGAAGCAGACAGAATTCGAACACTTCCAATAGTCATTGACTGGCAGAAGGTGGATTCGGAGATCTGGATAGCGGCCGACCTGGACCACTCGGCTGTTGGCGATAACTACTTGCCACTCTCCCAGACAACTTAATCATTGTCCGAGGTTGACATTATTGTATCCTTTTTCAACAACCTTACCCCTCTTTCTGTGTTTAACTGTCTGATCTCTAATGCAGGTGCAATGGCTGGACTTTCTTCCCATTCTAACCAAATGGCTGAGGCAACGGCCAGGAAGAGGGGCTCGCAAAGAAAGAAGGATGGCCACCCTTGGTTCTGGGGGAGCTTCTACCTCAGCTCTGCCCCAAGTTCCAACTGCTTCTTCTGCTGAGCCTGAGCCAGCAGAGTCTGAATCAGGTGAGAATTTTCCTCAACCTCAAAATTTTCTAAGTGTTGAGATTTGTTTTTATCTTGACTCGTTTTGCTCCTTTGCAGCTCTGCCAATCCAAGTTTTAGATGATGAGCCTGAGGCCGAGATCCAGCCTCAGGCTTTTGCTGAGCCAGAGCCTTCAGCAGAGGCCGATGAGGGCTCCAACCTTCTCCCTAGAAAGAGGCAAAGAGGCGAAGGCTCCAGCACCCAGGATCCTGGGCCATCTCAGCCTTCAGAGATGGTTGTCGCGGAGCCGGCTGAGGAGAACCTGCCTCAGCTGAACGAATTTCAAGACCCAATCCTCATTGGGTTTTCAGATGGTGATTCAGCTCTGGACCACTCCATAGCCCAAAAACTGAACAAAGTGGCAGTTCTGCCCTTGGATCATCAGAAGTTTAGGGCGACTGTCTGGGGGGGGTTGAAAAACGCCTTTTAATCAAACATTGCTTTGGTAAGTAAAGACTTTCTTTAAGTGCCTTGTTCGCTTTTTATCACTTAACTTCTTCTAACTCTGCTTCCTTTGCAGGTCCGAGCTCAAGAGTTGGAAATTCTGACCCGCCGTGAAGAATTTCTTGGAGAGCTCGAAGCTAAAAGTAAAAAACTTGAGGAAGTTGAGCTGAAGGGAGTTGAACTAACTCAAGAAATCACAAATCTGCGGGCTAACATTTCCCAACTCCAGCATAGGGCCGAAGATGCTGAGATGAAGCTGGCCACTTCCAACTCAAGAGTAGTTGAGTTGGAACACAAGGTGGCAGATCTGGAGCTGACCTCCACTCAGACTTTAAATGAGAATGAGTTTCTGAAGAAAACGAATTGCTGAGCTGATGCAGAAGAGCAAAACTGATGAAGAGCAACTGGGCTTACTGCGTCACCAACTGATTGAGGCTGAGATCAAAACAATTGTGGACTTCAAGAAATCCAAGTTTTTTTTGAAGAAAACATGATCCTTCTGCAGAGCTCAGCAATAGAGGTCGGCCGAAGAGAAGCCATTGATGTCTGCTCAAATGTTTATCCAGACCTAAACAAAGAGGATCCTCGCCTGGCTGAACTGTACAATCCCAGTGCTTCCTAAGAATTTGAAGATCAATTCCAAAAATTTGTAGATGGAGCTGACTTGAGGGAAGAAGATGATTAGGCTTAGGGTTCTCTTTGTAATCATTAGCTGAGTAGGCATCAATATATTCTGAACTCAAATTCTTCAATGAAAAATCAGCCTTTTGTAATTTACAACTCTTTCTTTTCTTTTGCTTTTAGCATTTTTAGCAAGTTTATTCTTCAAACTTATTGTTGCCGAGTTCCCATGTCGGCCTCGCTAAATTTGATCAATTTCACTAAAATAAACTAAGTCCCCAAACCATAAAACAAGCCTGTTATTTGGTTGAGCTGATACATGGATAAACTAGGAATGAATTCTGCGCTGTTTAAACCAAGCTCTGACTTTGATGATAATTATAATCTCAAGTCTTGAATTTGCAACATTACCTTTCAGGGCAATTTTACCTAGCTCTGCTAGGTCAAATGAGGTATATGTACATTGTTCTGTTTCACCTCGGCCTCTTTATGTTAAGAGGATTTTTAAAGCTTGTTTGTACAAATTTTCCCTCTGGCGGGTTTTTACCTCAGACCTGCTGAGGTTTTGTTCTATCCTTTAACGAGTTTTTGCCTCGGACCTGCCGAGGTCTTGTTTCACCCTTTGGCGGCTACGGCCTTGGACCTGCCGAGGTCTTGTTTTACCCTTTAACGGGCTTTTGCCTCGAACCTACCGAGGTCTTGTTTTTCCCTTGGCGGGCTTTTGTCTCGGACCTGCCGAGGTCTTGTTTTACCCTTTAGCGAGCGTTTGCCTCGGACCTGCCGAGGTCTTACAAAAATCCATTCCGTAGCACTCGAGATCTGCTCAGACATCTTCTAATACGGCACTGACGATAGAAACAGGTTCAAAACGCTTTAATATATACAAGAGAATTACATCACTGATGTAAGAGCCGAAGATGAGAAGAGTGCCAAGTCCGAGGGAGAGTTCGACCTTCTAAAGTTTGCAATTTGTACGCTCCAGCCGAATGTACTTCAACTATTCGGTAAGGACCCTCCCACTTAGGGTTAAAAGTTCCTGCTGGGATTGCATGACTGACTTGATTATTGCGCATCACTAGGTCTCTCACTCGAAAAGATCTCGGACGTACACGAGAGTTGTAATATTGGAAAACCAAGTTTTTGTATTGTGTCATGCGGATGTGAGCTCGGTCTCTTTTTTCCTCAAGCTCGTCCAAGTTTAATCGCAGTTCCTGATCATTGTTTGAGGCAGAGTAATAATCTACCCGGGCTGATGTAGAACCGATCTCTGCAGGAATAAGGGCTTCAGTGTCATATACTAAGGAAAAAGGAGTTTCCTTTGTAGAAGTAGATGGCGTAGTGCAATAGGCCCATAGAACGCTGGGTAATTCATCCACCCAACTAGTCCTTGCCTTATCCAGAAGCTTTTTGAGACCATCTTCAATGATCCTGTTAGCAAGCTCTACTTGGCCATTTGATTGAGGATGGACCACTGAGGTAAAGCGTTGCTTGATATGCAAATCAAGGCACCAGCTTTTCACAGGGTCTTCGGCAAATTGCCTTCCGTTATCTGAGATTAAAACCTGGGGTAGGCCGAAGCGGCAGATAATATTCTTCCACAAGAACTTCTTTACTTGTGCCCCAGTTATGATGGCCAACGGCTCAGCCTCTATCCATTTGGTAAAGTAGTCATTAGCTACCAGCAAAAATCTGACCGAGCCGGGAGCTCAGGGCAGAGGCCCTACTAAATCCATGCCCCATTGTACAAACGACCAAGGGCTAGAAATAACAGCTAACTCATGGCTCGGTAAATGGGATGTCGGTGCATGAGCTTGACAAGATTGGCAATTTTTGACTAGCCCTTCTGCATTTTTGCGAATGGTAGGCCAATAATAGCCAGCTAAATAGCATTTGCGGGCTAAAAAACTTGCGCCAGAATGACTTCCGCATATTCCCAGGTGCGATTCTCGGAGGATATAATCTCCTTCGTCTTTAGGTATGCAACGCAGCCAAGGTTGTGAAAAAGACTTTCTATACAGCTGATCATTAAAGAGAGCGTACCTTGAAGCTTTTAGGCGAAGACGCCGAGCTTGAGATTTATCCTTCGTCTAGGTTTGATGTTGCAGATAAGTAACTATTTCATTCATCCATGTGTTGTGGTAGTCTTGCTGCAAGACTTCGTTACCATCAAAAGCACTATGCTTTACCAATTCCACAACAATCTTTTTCCCTATCGTAGCCGAGGTGGATGAGGCCAACCGAGATAACGCGTCGGCCCGCTTATTTGCCGACCTGGGAATGTGATCCACCATAAAGTGCTCAAACATTCCACTCAAATGTTGTACCTTGGCCAAGTATCGCTTCATATTGTCCTCTTTGGCTTCATAATCTCCATTGATTTGAGAGACTATGAGCTGTGAGTCGCTTCGGGCAGTTATTTGTTGCGCTCCTAGTTTTCGAGCAAGACTCAGCCCAGCTATCAAAGCCTCATACTCGGCTTCATTTTTGGTGGCTTCAAAATCGAAGCGTAGAGCATATTCAAGCTCTTCCTCGTTTGGATTGATTATGAGGAGACCTGCTCCACTTCCCTCTTTTGAAGAAGATCCGTCTACATATAAGATCCAACCCTGTGTTGGGGGATCGTCTTCCTCAACAGATATCCCCTCGGCCAAGAAGTCTGCCATAGCTTGAGCCTTGACGGAAGTGCGTGGTTTATACTCAATATCATACTCAGCAAGTTCCATAGCCCACTTAGCAGCTCGACCTGATGTGTCCGGTCGGGACAAGATTTGCTTCAAAGGCTGGTCCGTCACCACTATTATATGATGGGCTTGGAGATAAGGTCGGAACTTCCTTGCTGCCACTATCAGAGCTAAAATTATTTTTTCTGCATTGGGATAACGCACTTCGGCTCCATGTAGAACCTTAATGGCAAAATATATGGGTCTCTGCACTGCATCATGCTCCCTGAGCAGATGTGTTGTAATCGTAAAAAAATGGAAAAATAATAATGATAATAATCTAAATAAGTAAATAGAATTTATTATTTAAATTAAATTTCAAAACCTAATAACTACCCATACCCATGATTCCCTCCCCACTATCCCATAACTCCCTCTCACTCCCCAAATCTCTCCCCTACCTAATTAAATCCCCCCAGTTCTCATATTTGCAGCCAAACGGCTGCAGCAAAAAACAATAAAAAATATATGCGCATGAAAGGAGATAGAGAGGCGGCGTGAGGAGAGGAAGAGAAAAGGAAAAAGAGAGGAAAGAAAAAGAGAAAGGAGGAGAGGAGGAAGGAAAAGCCGCCGCACCGAAGCCAACTACCGTGTCTAAGTAAATCCTTCGAGTAAGAGGTAGGTTACCCTCCCCTCTGTCGGATTGCTTTGGATTCCATCGCATTCTGTTTTGGGAATTATTTGATTTTCACTACATGTATACCCTTTATATGTTTATCATGATTTCTTTATGTTTTGATATGGAAATTTCGTGTTTGGCCTTAGATATAGATCACATAGCACAGAAATAGGTTGAAATAGGTTCAGTTCATCAAAAAACGCGTCTGGAGGCGGCGCGTGTAGCACACACGCGGCGGCCCATGGGCTCCCCTGAGCGGAGCGTGCAGTACACGTGCTGACGTTGTCAGTTGCGTTACAAAGTGTGCGTTAAAAGGAGTCCAATGAAATTGGTTTGGGATAAATCGGAATTAAAACCAAAAGTTAAGGATTTTTTAAGGAAATTAGAATTTAAAGAAAATAAAAAAGAATTTTTTTAAAAAAAGGAAAGGTACGTTACAGGCACAGGCCTGATTTTGGACAGCATGCCTGGCCTTATTTCTAGTAGGCCAGCAAATGGCGGCCCAATAGCAAGAAATTCAAAAAAAAAGGGATTAAAGGACTGACACGCCAGCTCTCCCTGGCGGACCAGGCTTCTGGAAATGGACAGGCCCAAAATCGAGATGCATTAAAAAGAAAAAAGAGGCTGCCAGCGGGCCTATTGTTCTGGCGGTTTGGGCTTTTGGATAAAAGGGCCAGAATGTTAATAAAGGGCTGGATCTGTAAGAAAATAATATTAATAAGGATATAAATAAATAGGTTTAGTATAATATCAAATAAAATAAATTAAACAGAATAAAATAAAACAAAAATATATATTATAAAATAAAAAAAGAACGGCAAAAAAAATAAAGAGCATTATAATTTTATATGTTCAATTAATTTAATATTAGGAATACTTTAAGAATAATCAAGAAATTTAGAAACCCACTAAATAAATTAAAATGAAAGAAATAAAAATTGTAGGGGAAGATAAAAATATTTAAATAACAGATTTAAGTGTTTGAAAGCCTAGGAAAAATAAAATAAAGTGTAGAAACCTAAAATAAAGTCTAGAAAGATAAAATAACAGTAGAAGATAAAATACAGTAATGAACCCCACGCAACATAGGGTAACTACGCAATATAGGTAATACGCAACATAGAACGGAGCATGCAACATAGGACAAACGGAAGTGTGCAAGTGTGACGCATTCATGGCACGAGCATTGCATTTGGCCTATGAGCCGTGTGGCCTGACGAGGCGTGTGATGGGTGTTGGTAATAATGGTTACCTTCACCTAATAGGACCCGGGACATGCATAGCATATCATGGAAAAGAAAAAGCATAGCGTGCGATATTAAATGACTGCGTGTGACACGTAGATAGAAGTGCATGCATCATGATGTTGCGCATTGCATTGTTATTGTTGATTATCGTTGTCCTTGTTATTGAGTTGTTTCAGTGCTATGGTTTGGGATACGGATCGGGTCAGGCATGTGTTATTCCCTTATTTATTCTTTATGTGCTATATTATTTATTTGTTTATGCTTCATTGCTTTATTTATCTGCTCCATGCTTTATGTGCTTTATGTGTTACCCGACTCAGTATGTGACAGTCCTTTTTCGGGAGAGAAGGATAACCTACGAGTGACTCCCATCACTCACCCCCCACCACCCCTCCACAGGTGAGCAGGATTAAGAGAATATATGTTTATCGAGGCTGAGAAGAGTGAGCTGGGCTCGAGAAGGGATCTTGTTGACCGGGAGCTTATTCTTGAGATAGTCAGATAAACCTCCACCTAGGTTTATTGTTTGATTTTAGTATTTCATATTTAACTTAGTGGGTTTCGTCAACCCTTGTACTTGATTTATTCTGATGGATTTAATTTAATTAAGATGTTTATTTCTTTAATTATCGTTTCTGCGAAAATTTCTATGTCAGTTCCGACGTGCAAAGAAGTTTGAGCGACGCTTTGTAGTCCTCATAGTAGGCTACGGCAGGTGCACCGATCTCGATGTTAGGGTTCGGGAGCGGGGCGCTACCGGTGGTATCAGAGCCAAGGCTCCAGATCCACCTCGGAAATGCATGATTAACTAGATCACATAGACATAAGCTACGATCTTCTTCCTAAATTGACGATTTTACCCTTACACAACAAAATAGGGCTAAGCGATGATCTTAGACTTAAGTTGTGATCGGGTTAAGGGGAGCTTGAGCGTTCTTCTGTATAGTTTAGTAATTTACCGTTTTAACCCTGAACATTTACATGCAACCCATAAGTTACTAGAAATTCCCAAAATACCCCTAACTTAGTTTGTACTCAAATACATATAATTGCGACCGCTCTAAATTCTTAAAAAAAAAGTCGGCAAGATATGAACATGACGGTGATAGAAGAAATGGTCAAGGGATCATCCCCAAGCACTTGAGGATGTCATGGCCACCATGACCAACACCTTAGCACAGTAGCACAAGCTGTTGAACTAGCAGGCACCAGCTCCACCACCACCACACTCAGACTTGAGATTCTTCTGCAAAGGGTTGCGGAGGAGTGGTGACGCAACACAACTATCACCGCCGATCACTTGGAGCTAATTTCGAAATGAGTTCAAGAGGTATTACACGCCGAGGGTACGATCTTCAAAGAATGGCTCTAGATCAACGGCGGAAATGTAGATTTAGTCCGTGATATTAGAAAAATAAGTTACGATTTTGCCCCTAAGTCACAATATTAGACATAAGTGATGATTTGAACATAAGCGATGATCATGAACATAAGTCATAATCTTAAACATAAATAACGATTCCGATTAGGATTTGATCTTGGATATAAGTACTGAAAGTAGTCATAAGCATTGATTATACACCAAGTATGATTTTAGAAATAAGACATGATCTTAGACTTAAGAAATAATGATACTAAGAGCAAACCTAGGAGTGAGTTATGATCTTAGACTTAAGAAGACGATCGGTTACGGAACACGTATACCTAGAGTATACCAGATAATTTTACTTACCTACCATATCTAAGTTTGACCATGACCCTTTGTATATTCCGTTAGCCATGACTATAATAACTTTAAGCGAATAGGCATATAATTAAAGTACATAGATAGTAACGCTGATCAGGATGCCCTACCGTAAGCGCTGATTAGCACATTAGTTTGAAAAGGTTGGGCGATTTTAGGCTGCTTCATCATAACAGCAGCATGGGGCCCGGTACCATTAGAGTAAAATAAAACGGATCCATATTCCTACTTGGATGGTAGCATCATAACAGGCTTACGTCTAAGCTAAGACAATAGCTGCTAGGAAATGAATTATTATAGCATGATAGATGATACTAGGAAATGCTTTATGGAGAAATGATAGAAGATAAGTAATGTTTTAACGTTATGATCAGTAGAGCTTAGTGAAATGTAGCGTACAAAAGAAGTTATTATCTAGGGTTAAGATGTTGAATGTAGTGTTATCAAAAATAAGTCAAAGATACTAGTCTCACAGAAGATACTGATTAATTGTAATGAGTGCGCATTAACATAGTAAATATAGTGGAATGATACGTCACCACAAAATCGTTGGTCAAGTGTTGATCTTGAGGTATTTGACTGGAGTCTAGTAGGCTTGAATTGAAATAGAGCAAGCATGAACCAGTAGTAGTTTCTTGTTCAGGCGAGATTAAACTAGGATAATTAGCGGTTTAAATAACCAAGTAAAGAAATACATTGGATCTGTATGGCGCGCGGAGGCATGGTAAATTAGAACATCTTAAGTCAATCAATAATTAGTGTGCCATGCTAGGATTCGACCAAGTAAACTTAAAGATTTTATCATGTGTAAGCAAACGTTAGATTTATAAGAAACTGTACGCAGGAGACTTTATTCGAAAAAGAGGATGACCTATAGAAATATACGAAATATTGGACCGATATATTTTTCAAACCGATAAATATTTTATATAAGCACGTATACCAATATATAACAAGATTTTAACAAGTACTTTAAAAATTTCGGCCTACTGAATTACCTTATTGAGTCCCATTTTCTTTATAGTCTACTAAACCTTACGAAGCTAAATTCTTTTATGTAGCGGTAAATCAACAAAAAAAAATCAATTCCTTTGACGATCTTAAAGAAAAAAAATTTAAAATGCTGATGTTATTTCAAATCCGATGTGTTTACATATATTTCTTACATAATATTTTAGAATTTCCATTTCTGTTACATTTATTTATAGCTAAAATTAATTGACAACTATCGAAATCGCAAGCAGTTTTTCTGATAAAGTGTTTTCAAAATTATTTATCCGCTTGCGATAAACTTACGTAACTTTTGTGAAGGAAAAAAAATAATAACTTTCAAAATGTATATCTTCTTATAGAGAACAAAGGTACCGTATTCAAAACGTTTTATAAAACCTTACATTATCACGGTTCTAACTGTTTTAATATCATTCCACCGAAACAATTTGCGAACAAGTTATATCATTGTTTTTTTATGAAAGGTCATTTGAAACACCGCGTTGCGAAAACAAGCATATTATCTCGAATTTTGTTTACAAAAAAAATATTAAAAACCACTAAAGTTATATTTCAAATTATAGCCATGTAGGTCACGTTTTTACTCGAAGAAAATATTGTCCATACACATATTTCGTATATTAGGATGATGATATTTTCAAAGAAGTAAGGGCATGATCATAGAGTTAGTTTATAAGTATATAAGAATTGATTTCGAGGACTTGATTGTGTAACAAGTACCATGTGGGCGTATATCAAGGATATTAGTTTGGTTAATTATCTAAGGGGATGAGTCACATATACTTGATTTAAAAATCCAAAAAAAAATCCAAATTGTGGAATGCGGTAAGTTGAAAGATGCACGTCAAGGGGTATAAGTAGACGTATGTGTATACTAATTATAGAGAAACAAGTTAAGAATTGAGGCCTATAAGAACTAGATCATCTTGCGAGATGCTAGCGTAACTAAATTGAATCGTACTATAGTAAACGTATTCTGAAAATACATACGATTTAAGAGATGAGTCTCGTGAATAAGGCGTTAAGTCATAGATTGTAGTGCACCTAAGAACTAATTTACAATAGTTGCTGAGGACAGTAGAGATAAGTAAGTTATAAATCGATGATTGGGTTGTGGAACCCTTAGTATGCTGACAATACACTTAAGGTTGATTCGATCATCATAGATATATTATGTAATGATTTTAATAAGCAAAAAAAGATAATGGATCGAAATTGCTCTGTTGGTGTGCAAGGAATGGTTTTTGAGGCCTTAGCATGTGATAAATAAGTAAAGTGATAAGCGTGATGGAAAACGCAAGGAATAGTTAGATTAATCACTATCTAGGGAAATGAATCAAGTAGAACTAAATTAAGTGTTGACTATTTAATACGCAAGTTTCGAGGACGAAACTTTTTGTAAGGGGGGTAGAATGTTGTAACCGTAAAAAAAATGGAAAAATAATAATGATAATAATCTAAATAATGAAATAGAATTTATTATTTAAATTAAATTCCAAAACCTAATAACTACCTATACCCATGATTCCCTCCCCACTATCCCATAACTCCCTCTCCCACTCCCCAAATCTCTCCCCTACCTAATTAAATCCCCCCCAATTCTCATATTTGCAGCCAAACAGTTGCAGCAAAAAAAAAATATATATATGCGCATGAAAGGAGATAGAGAGGCACTGTGAGGAGAGGAAGAGAAAAGGAAAAAGAGAGGAAAAAAAGAGAAAGGAGGAGAGGAAGAAGGAAAAGCTGCCGCACCGAAGCCAACTACCGTGTCTAAGTAAATCCTTCGAGTAAGAGGTAGGTTACCCTCCCCTCTGTCAGATTGCTTTGGATTCTCTCGCATTCTGTTTTGGGAATTATTTGATTTTCACTGCATGTATATCCTTTGTATGTTTATCATGATTTCTTTATGTTTTGATATGGAAATTTCGTGTTTGGCCTTAGATATAGATCACATAGCACGGAAATAGGTTGAAATGGGTTCAGTTCATCGAAAAATGCGCCCGGAGGCAGCGCGTGTAGCACATGCGCGGCGGCCCATGCGCTCCCCTGAGCGGCGCGTGCAGTACATGCGCTGACGTCGTTAGTTGCGTTACAAAGTGTGCGTTAAAAGGAG
Organism: Eustoma russellianum; assembly: GCA_036186865.1. Lineage (NCBI taxonomy): Eukaryota > Viridiplantae > Streptophyta > Magnoliopsida > Gentianales > Gentianaceae > Eustoma > Eustoma russellianum. The sequence continues at coordinate 15,039,550 of AP025056.1, forward strand.
TCCAATAAAATTGGTTTGGGATAAATCGGAGTTAAAACCAAAAAATTATGGATTTTTGAAGGAAATTAGAATTTAAAGAAAATAATAAAAGAATTTTAAAAAAAAGGAAAGGTATGTTACAGGAACAGGCCTGATTTCGGACAGCATGCCTGGCCTTATTTCTAGTAGGCCAGCAAATGGCGCTTTTGGATAAAAGGGCCATAATGTTAATAAAGGGTTGGATCTGTAAGAAAATAATAGTAATAAGGATATAAATAAATAGGTTTAGTATAATATCAAATAAAATAAAACTAAACAGAATAAAATAAATAAATATATATATTATAAAATTAAAAAAAGAACGACAAAAAAATAAAGAGCATTATAATTTTATATGTTCAATTAATTTAATATTAGGAATACTTTAAGAATAATCAAGAAATTTAGAAACCCACTAACTAAATTAAAATGAAAGAAATAAAAATAGTAGGGGAAGATAAAAATATTTAAATAAAAGATTTAAGTGTTTGAAAGCCTAGAAAAAATAAAATAAATTGTAGAACCTAAAATAAAGTCTAGAAAGATAAAACAATAGTAGAAGATAAAATACAGTAATGAACCCCACGCAACATAGAGTAACTGCGCAATATAGGTAATACGCAACATAGAACGGAGCATGCAACATAGGACAAACGCAAGTGTGCAAGTGTGACGCATTCATGGCACGAGCATTGCATTGGCCTATGAGCCGTGTGGCCTGATGAGGCGTGTGATGGGTGTTGCTAATAATGGTTACCTTCATCTAATAGGACCCGGGACATGCATAGCATATCATGGAAAAGAAAAAGTATAGCGTGCGATATTAAATGACTGCGTGTGACACGTAGATAGAAGTTGCATGCATCATGATGTTGCGCATTGCAGTGTTATTGTTGATTATCGTTGTCCTTATTATTGAGTTGTTTCAGTGCTACGGTTTGGGATACGGATCGGGTCGGATATGTGTTATTCCCTTATTTATGCTTTATGTGCTATATTATTTATTTGTTTATGCTTCATTGCTTTTATTTATCTGCTCCATACTTTATGTGCTTTATGTGTTACCCGACCTCAGTATGTGACAGTCTCTTTTCGGGAGAGACGGGTAACCTACGAGTGACTCCCATCACTCACCCCCCACCACCCCCTCCACAGGTGAGTAGGATTAAGAGAATATATGTTTATCGAGGCTGAGAAGAGTGAGCTGCGCTCGAGAAGGGATCTGTTGACTGAGAGCTTATTCTTAAGATAGTCAGATAGACCTCCACCTAGGTTTATTGTTTGATTTTAGTATTTCATATTTAACTTAGCTGGTTTCGTCAACCCTTGTACTTGATTTTATTCTGATGGATTTAATTTAATTAAGATGTTTATTTCTTTAATTATCGTTTTCGCGAAAATTTCTACGTCAGTTCCGACATACAAAGAAGTTTGAGTGATGCTTTGTAGTCCTCATAGTAGGCTACGGCGGGTGCATCGTTCTCGATGTTTAGGGTTCAGGAGCGGAGCGCTACAAGATGTGCGCTGACTGCCTCATGGCAGGTTGACAAGTATATGTACAAAGTCTCCCAGGAAGAGGAGATGTCAGCATTGGCACCTCGGCCATGTTTGCTTCAAATCATCAATCGCTTTCTGGCACTGATCATCCGAGAGGAAAGTAGTTCGTTTCTTCAGAATCTGAAAGAAAGGAAGTGCTCTTTTCGGCAAACTTAGAAAGAAATCTGCTCAAGGCGGCAATTCTGCCTGTCAACCTCTGAACTTCTTTAATGTTCCGAGGTGGGTGCATATTTTCTAGGGCTTCAACCTTGGTAGGATTGGGACTGAACTCCTTCCTTAGAAACCATGTATCCGAGAAACTTCCCCATACGCACTCCAAAGGTACATATTTTTTGGGTTAGTCTCATACGTGCATCCCTTAAGATGACAAACACTTCCCGAAGGTTCAAGATATATTGATCAATAGACCTGGTCTTGATCAGCATATCATCAATGTACAATTCCATAACTCGGTCGATCTGATCTCGGAACAGCGAGTTGACCAAGCACTGACAAGTAGCTCCCGCGTTTTTAATCAAAAAGGCATGCTGACATAGCCGTAAGTACCTGACTCTGTAATAAAGGAGGTCTTCTCTTGATCCTCCTTCGCCATCATGATCTGGTGGTAGCCTTGAAAGCATCAAGAAAATAAAAAAAACCTCATATCCCAGAGTAGAGTCCACCAACCTGTCAATTTTTGGTAGGGGGTAACAATTATTTCGGGCATGCCTTATTTAGGTCGGTATAATCAACGCACATTCTCCAGGTCTTGTCAGGTTTGGGGACCACAACGGGGTTGGCCAACCATATTGGGTACAAGACCTCGGCAATAAACTTCGCCGTAAGGAGTTTTTTGACCTCCTTTGCTATCACCTTATTCTTTCAGGAGCAAAGTTCTTCTTTTTCTGCTTAATAGGTCTGACTTCAGGGTCAACGTTGAGCCGATGTTCGGCTAAGGCAATTGGGATCCCAGGCATGTCCTCTCCCGTCCATGCAAAAATCACCGCAAACTCTCTCAATAAACTTTGGAGCTGAGCCATCGTCTCGGCAGGCATCCACGTTCTAATTTTTGTGGTGCTGTCTGGCCGACTGGATCTAGGATGAACTCCTGCACCGTATCATCGGAGTGCAGGCGTTCCTCAGCTAGGGGAATCAAGTCATCCAGACTGACCTGCTGGACAATCCCACTTCCCTGAGCGGCCACGGCATAACAGCTCTGTGCTGCTTGAATGTCCCCTTGAAGTGTAACCACCACAGTTGGGGTGGAAAATTTCATGCTAACATTCAAAGGGGAAACTACTGCTTCCAAAGCCACCAAGCTGGTCGGCCCAGCAAAATGTTATATGCCGACCTCTCCTTGATCACTACAAAATCCATCCACAAACAACGATAAGCGGGAGGCTTTCCAGAGCTGACGTTGAGAGTGATCATGCCCGCCGCCGAACGGGCATACCGGTGAACCCGTATAGAGATGAAGCCACCGGTGTCATTAGGGAGTCTGCCAACCCAACTGTTTATATACACTATAATACATTACATTTACAGCGCTTCCGGTATCAACATATACTCTACGTACTTCCACAATTCTGTCAGGTGCCAAATGTATGCATAAACCTATCACTAGACCCGTATTATTAGAATCTAGTGGAACAATGTCTTCTGGTCCGTAAACCAGTTCCCGAGCTAACCTCATCTTTTTGTGGGAGGCCCAGATGAAGTCCCTGACGAGCTGGGATCCCCCTGGCCTCTCTGAGGTGGCCTCCTGGATGGTATATATCAAGGAGTTGATTTGAGGCTGCGCTGCAGCTTCACGTCGGCCTTGGTCCTCGTCATCGTCCGACCTGGGACGCCGAGGTGGGGACTCAGGTCGGCACTTCCTTTTGAGGGCTTTTACGAAAGTCCAAACGATTATGCAAACGTGAGCGTGGGTCATAAAACTGCTTCAGATGTCCTTGCTCAATCAACTTTCGAATCGCCTGAGCTAACTGTCGACAATCCTCTGTGTCATGGCCGACGTCTCGATGATATCGACAATACAACTTAGGATCCTCTTATTTCCTGGGACTGCCAAGGGTTTAGGGTCGTCCTCAATCCATTCTTTTCCATCACGGTCAAGATTCTATCTTTGGAGGCTAAAAGGGGCAGACCATTCCCTGCCCGTTTGCCTCGGCCACCCAGGCGATCAAACGCACTGCGTCTGTCGGGGTCTTTTCCCTCACACGGTCTCCCTTCGAACTGGGCCGGCTTCTCGCCGAGAACTCTGCTCGGCTTCTTTCTTTAATCGGTTTGCCTCTTCACCTCGGGCAAACTGATGAGCTTTCTCCAGACATTCCCTCAAGGATGTAGGTCCCTCTTCAGCCATGAGAAGAGGCGGCCTGCTCGAAGGCCATTGATGAAGGCAGCTGCTTTCACTCCTTCATTTCGGTCACTGACCTGCAGTGACTCATCCGAAAAACGTTGCATATACTTCAACACTGATTCCTCGGGACCCTGTCTCAAGGTCATCAGGTGTGAAGAATTTTTAATAAAAGGCGCACTAGAAACAAATTGAGATTTGAATTTTTGCCAACTGTCTAAAGGACTCCACTGATTGTGGTGGGAGTTCCTGAAACCATCTCCTGGCTTTTCCCGCAAATACATAGGAAACGTTTTGCATCGCAGCGGATCAGGCACATTTTTCAAACTCATAGCTGTCTGAAATTGAAAGAGATGATCAGTGGGATCTGAGGTTCCGTCGTAAGTATCTTCTTAGGCACTTTAAAGTTGTCTGGTGCCAGGTATTCCGCGATGTCCCACGAAAATGGACTTTCCTGAATCACCCTCATGTACTCTGGCTTAGGTTCTTCATGACGGCTCCTCGGCCTAGGCTGATTCTCGGCCTCTTGACGCACACTTTTAAAAGATCGGCCTTACGCCAAGGCGCTGCCTAGGCAAAGGTACCGACTCCACTGTCGGGGCTCTGACACTGCCCTGTCTGGCGTCCGCCATGAACCCTTGGGGACCATGAGAGGATTGCTGCTGAGTCTTCTCCTGGGATGGAGAGGGAAGAGATCCTCCTCCATATCCTCAACCTCAGGGCGTTTTCCTTTGAGCCGCTCCACTACGGCCTCAAACACTTCTAAGTTCTCAGCTACATACTTCATGGCCTTATTCCGCTCATCACTGTCACCGTGGTGCCTTTTTCGTACCTGGCTCAAGCCCCCTGGAATCCTGTCCAGGATGACCAGAATGGGTATCTCTACGACGATGAGGATTAGAGGACTCCCCCAACCCTTCTAGTGGTACTCTCTCCATCAGAACTGACTTAAATCCTTAAACAATATACTTATGAAAACTTGAGCGTCGGAGGTTCAGGCCCTCCTTCTAGCGCCAATTTGATGATGTCAGATTTATCACCAAGTAATAAGTGTGATGTGGGGGTTATGCCGTCAATTCTCCTTCAGTTGTTTGTAGTGGACTGTTAGCCGACCTGCACAAAGGAACAAGGTCAGAGGACCCGGGATCTATGGCCCCGGGTAATACCCTCCGATGCTCAAGTCAGTAGAGGCCATTTATGAAGAGGTTTATACTTGAAATAGTTCGTATTTGGAAGGTTTTCTGATAAACCTGGCTAATTTCACCGTGGGGAAGATGAGTCACCGTTGTAATTTGTGAATTTTTCACTCCCCTTTCTCTCTCCTGTTTTCTGCCTTTTATATGGTTGCATGGGCCAATGCATGGGCAGAGTCCAGAAATCGTGACACGCAAGGAGGTCACAAGGATGACTCTTACTCTTGCATGCTCACCAAGTGGCATTGTACTGAGCTGAGTGAGCTAGCCTGAGACACCTGGTTAGGAGTTTCACCTAGTATAATTCCAGGGTAAACTTCCAGAGCCGAGCTGAGCTTTCCATAGATATTCAGAAGTGCCCGGGATGGCCTGGGCCATGGGGTCGGCTTGCTGAGACGTAAGTGGCCGACTTCAGAGAGCATAGGTCGTCCTATCATGATGACCGCAGTTGACGTCACAAGCGTGGCCTGCTATCATCGGCCGAGATGGAACTGAGGCCGAGATGGAGCTGAGGCCGAGATGGACTGTGGTCGTTTGGCCGAGATGCGCTGTGGCCGTTTGGCCAAGATGTGCTGTGGCCGATTGGCCGAGATGAATTGTTTGTCAGTATATGACCTTGCCGAGCTTTGGGCCGACCTGCGAGACTTAACACTTTCATACCCATTTCCTGCTGTTGACTGTTGTTGACTAACAGACGGTATTTTTTGGTTCATCATACTTAATTGCCCTAATTGCAATATTTGAAATCTAAACACTAAACACTAAAACAATAACTTCAAACAGCTATCTCGATAATCCAACTTCCGAACGTTTCTCATCTTTTACCACTCTTCCGTCTAAGTTTCATATTCTTATATGAAAATAATATATTAAACAGACATTATCTAATGTATGTATTGTCTGGTCATTTAAACTATGTCCCAATTTTTTTTATCTTGTGTTGTGTTATTTACTAATGATTGATATAAAGTCTATGTTAGTTGTTTACAAAAAAAATTTGGAATTAAACATAAGTTAATAAGGTAATTATTAAAAATTGGCAAAATTTTCAAACCGCATAAAATGAAAACTGGACTGAAACCGAGATAAAATGAGCAGATCAGAAAAAACTTTTTATTTGCACAATCAAAAAAAATTGGATAGAGAATCAAACTTGAAACCTTAGGTTGGAAAAATACTACTCAACCATTATATCTAAAAGTTATATATATATATATATATATATATATATATGTGTGTGTGTGTGTATGTGTGTGTGTATTCACTCATGCATGCATACATGTACATATATGTATTCCAACAATATCTGATACAACGTTTTCGATATAAAGATACAGCATGGCACTCTACTGACATAATTTCGACATGGACTGACTTATAACATATGACATTCTTATACTACACCACTCATACCTTGTGAAATTACTTTCACATTTTAAGCTCATTAACTCTGATTGAAATGGACTTTCCTCCATCCACTTCATCCCCTAAATATTGTAAGTATTATATGAGCGCAATGCTACCTAATGCTTTTAGCACGCTAAATTTTGGAAAGATGAAGGTTTAGTTAGTATATTTTCCTCATCCACTAATACTTTCGTGGGTTCATCCGGACTTTGAAGAACAAGATCAAGATGAGCAAACAATCAGGACATTAAACAAAAAAAAAATATAATTTCGTCGAGCACCATAGTAAATGTAACAAACATTTGTGATATGGACTCCAAAACATATGGAAGCAAGGTTGTTGCAGTCAAAAGAGATGACTCAGCATAATTAGTCAATGATAGAAGGTACAAACACGTGAAGAAGAGCGGTTACGATGGTGCATCAAGCAACAAAAGTAACAGGGCCAGCGTGAAGCAGGAAGAAGGAGTTGCTGCAATTCACACGCGGGAAAAAGAATTAAACAAGTGAAAAGACAATTATCCTTTTAGTTATAATGTTGGGAATAGGTGGTTAAAGGATATTCTTGTAATTTCAGTAGTCAATATCTCTTCTTCCTTGTATATGAACCTGAAGCAACAGAATTTTGCAATTTCAATGAATCAATTTTGCTGCATTTCTCTCGAGTGCGTTCTTTTTCAAGTGTCTTGGCAGTTTTCTTCTACACAGTTAATATTGTTCTAGCTCATTCCATGAATTCTTTGAGAAAGAGATTTAGTTAATCATGATTACATATATTGTTTGAATCGATTTGATCTATTCTGGTTGTTGAGTTGTACGTCTTTTTTATGGCTTCGACTTATATCAATGTTGCTCACGCTGATCCATTTGAGGATCCTTTGTATGTTCATCCGAGTGATGGTCCATCTTTGGTGATTGCACAACCTTTCTCTGATTCACACAATTATCACGGGTGGAGCAGAACCATCAGACGTGCCTTAGAATCGTAGAGTAAATTAGGCTTCGTGGATGGAACTGTGAGGAAACCTGAGGAAGATGATCGTAGTTCTCAGCATGGACCAAGGCTAACAATATGATAGTTTCTCGGATCATTAACTCTGTAACGCCTTCAATTGCACAAAGTATCATATGGATAGATGGTGCAGTAGACATTTGGAAGGATTTAAAATTTATATGGTAATGTAGATGCTTTCAAATTTTCTGATCCAAAGGAGGAGTTTTATGGCATTAAGCAATAGAATATGTCTGTGACATACTATTATACGAAGTTGAAAATTGTGTGCGAAGAGTTAACAGTGTTGAATTCCGTTCCTGCGTGTAATTGTGGGAGATGTGTGTGCAACATATCTAGTCATGTGACAAAATTTGTTGAGAATGATTTCGTTATCAAGTTTCTAAAGGGATTATCTGAAGCATATGAGGCAGCAAATCCCAAATACTTATTATGAGTCATCTACCAGATGTGAATTCTGCCTTTGCCATGGATGTGAAATTCGAAAGGAAGGTTACATACACTGATAGTCAACATGGCTTTAACAATAATCCATCAGTAATTTTGAATGTAAGAGGAATTCATCCTGGTGTGGGAAGGCAAAGTTCTTTAAGTTTCAAACTTCAGGGAGGAATGCAAGCTTCTGGAAACTCTAGATCCCTGGTGGTTATGGTAACTACTGAAAAGGTGAACTTAATGCCCAGAGATATGGGACTGATAATAACAAAAGTCTCATTTGCACTCACTGTGAGTTCTCTGGCCACACCATAGACAGATGCTACAAGCTACATAGATATCCCCCTGGATTTAAACCTAGGGGACATGTTAATTGTGTGGGTTATGAGCAGAATTTGGAGGAGCAGCCTGAGATTGGGTTCTTAGGCAGTGATGACACTTATCTTGAGCAGTCTAGAGAGATGCAGCAGTCACCCACTACTCACATGTCTCCAACATTGACACAAGATCAATATGCACAGTTAATGCATATGTTGCAGGAGCACCAACCGAAAGAAAAAGGAGAGAAGTCTTTTCCTACAGAGAGTGGAGATAAAATGCATGTTGTAATGTCTGCTCAACTGCAGGGTATCAATGGTAAGAAGTCAGGCAATGTGTCAAACAAGTGTGTAAATGTGTGGGTTTTAGACTTAGGTGCCACTGAACACATTTCTTGTTCTCTCAATTGCTTTGATTCATATAGGATTGCTTCAAACCTGAAAGTAGAATTACCTAATGGTAATCTTGTGAATGTTTTACATCTTGGTACTGTAACACTCACTCCTTATCTTGTCCTTACAAATGTATTCTACATACCATCCTTTTCCTTCAATCTACATTCCCTCTAGTAGCCACAGTTAACAAGGTCAATATTGTTTTTCATGATGACACTTACATTCTGTATAATCAGAAAAATATGATGATGATTGGTTCAACTAGATTCAGTTAGGGACTATATCAGTTGAATGCTGCAACCAGGCCACATTTGATGACTATAGCAGACTCTATCTTATCTACTGCCAAAATAATTTCTCCAAAAACTCTTTCTGATTCAAATTTGAAGTGTTCCACGTGGCATTCCATGCTGGACCATATGTCTCAATCAAGGATCAAGGATATCCACCAGCTAGATCCCCTTGTTTCTTATTCGAAATTTTTCATACCATGTACTGTGTGTCCACTTGCCAAACAAAGAAGAAATCCTTTTCCTGTTTCAACTTCTGTGACTTCTTCACTTTTTTCCTTGTTTTATGTAGACATTTAGGGTCCATATAGAGACCCAGCTATGTTCAATGAACGTGTCTTTGTCACTATTGTAGATGATTATAGTAGATTTTGTTGATTCTATCTGATGAAACATAAATTTGAGACCAGAACCATTTTATAGAGTTTCTGCACTTACACTGCAGTTCAATTTGATGTCAATATTAAAGTGATTCGATCTAATAATGGATCAGAACTCAGAATGCCTTCATTTTATGTCTCTAAAGGAATCATACATCAAACCTCATGTGTATACACATTACATCAAAATGGCATTCTTGAAAAAAGCAACAACATTCTTAGTGTGGCTAGAGCCCTTAAACTTCATGTCTCTCTACGTACAAGGTACTGGAGTTTTTGTGTCCAGCATACAGTATATTTGATCAACCTTAGCCCTTCACCAACCATAGCTTGCAAAACTCCATTTGAAATACTTTACCAAAAAACTCCATTGTATCATCATGTGAGGGTTGTTGGGTGCATCAATTGTCCCGTGGCACATAGGCCGTTTGGGCCAAGTCACATTCGAATGCTATGGGCGCTTGTGTGTGCTGAATGCACTATAAGGCTAGGGTATGCGCATCTCCTAGCACCAATTGGTTTTGGGGGAGTTGGTAGCGCCTGAGGTCCTACAAGTGGTATCAGAGCCAATGTCACGGGTTCGATTCCCAGCGGAAGCAATTGCTGAGGGGGAGATTGTTGGGTGCATCAATTGTCCCGTGGCGCGTAAGCCGTGTGGGCCAAGTCACATTCGAATATCGTGGGTGCTTGTGTGTGCTGGATGCACTATAAGGCTAGGGTATGCGCATCTCCTATCACCAATTGATTTTGGGAGAGTTGGTAGCTGAGGTCCTACAAGAGTATTTGGCTACTTCGCCTTTGCAGTAGACAACAACCCTCATAAAGCAAAATTTGCTCCCAAATCAAGAATGTGTGTTTCTTGGCATGTCTCATACGTCCAAAGGATATGTCTTACAAGACTTAGAAAACAAAAACACACTCATCTCTAGAGATGTTGAATTTCAAGAACAAGTATCCTTTAGAGACCAAACCATCACTTTAGCCTTATGATACATCAGTGTTACCACATCATGTCACAACATCTTTTCCTCATGAACAAGTCTTTCCTGAATCACAAACCTTTCATAATACACCTTATTTTCTCATTTTACATCCATTCAGAGTCTCCACAATCACAATCTAGTCTACCTTCACCAGCATATGTCTCCCAGTCGGCTTCACCATCCTCTTTTACTCAACCAATTTCTTCCATTGACGTCTGCTTACCCCTGGCTTCAACCCCTAAACCTGTACGTACCAGACACCCTCCAGTGTACCTGCAAGATTATTGCTGCAATAACTCTCAGTCTCTTACTCTGCATCAGTCTACACACCAGTCCACATCCTATAACTAAAAATTACTCTCTTGACTTCTTGGCACCTGTGTATAAAACTAGTGTGGAATACTAGTTTGCATACAAAACCTTCTTCCTATTCAGAAGCAGCCAGCTCTTCAGTATAGCAGGAAGCAATGCATACTGAAATTGCAGCCTTAGAAGCAAACAACACTTGGAAAATTGTACCTCTACTAGCTGGGAAGAAACCTATTGGTTGTAATTGGGTGTATAAAACTTAATGTAAACCAAATGGAACTATTGAGAGGTACAAAGGAAGGGTTGGTAGCAAAAGGATATACTTAACACTATGGAGTTGATTACCAAGACACCTTCTTCCCAGTAGCAAAAATGACCACTGTGAGAGTTATTTTTGCCCTAGCAGCTAGTAAAAAATGGTTCCTATACCAATTGGATGTGAATAACACTTTTCTTTATGGAGATCTCCATAAGAAATCTACATGACACCCCCACCTGGTATTAAACTCTCTGATTCCAGCATAGTCTGCAAACTGCAGAAGTCCCTATATGGACTTAAGTAGAGAATGACATACCAAGCTCACTCAGTTTTTGTTCACATATGGTTTTGTCCAATCCAAGAATGATTACATCATCTTTCTAAAATTACTCCTACTTACATGCTTGTTCTCTTGGTGCATGTGGATGATATTATCCTAGCTTGTTCTGATCTTCAAACTATACAACACATCAAGTCTCAACTTCACTTAGAATTCAGGATTAAGGACTTAGGTGACCTCAGGCATTTCTTGGACATAGAAGTAGACAGGTCACAGGGGGCTATTGATTAATCAAAGGATGTATACCCTTGAGCTTCTCTAACATACTGGTTTTTTGAATGCAAAACTTGCCAAGAGCCCCATGGAAACTAATCTGAAGCGATACATAATGATTTAGATTTGCTTCTAGAAGCATCCAGTTACAGGAGCTTAATTGGAAAGTTGATATATCTGACTATAACCAGACCAGACATATCATTCTCAGTTTTTGTCCAACTGTTAACCATTTGAAAGCTTCTCATAGACTATTAAGATATTTGAAAGGAAGCATGTAGCTTTTGTGGCTTCAGATTGGGGTGGATGCTCTGAGACCAAGAGGTCTGTAACTGGCTTTTGTGTATTTCTGGGTGATGCGTTGGTCTCTTGGAAAGCAAAGAAACAAAGCACAGTTTCTAAGTCTTCAGTCGAAGTAGAATATAGGGTCATGGCAAGTCTTACTTGTGAAGTACAATGGCTCTTGTATTTGACAACGAATTTGGGGTTGAGTAATCAGGTTCTAGTGGAAGTATTCTGTGATAGCAAAAGTGCTATGCATATAGCTGAAAATCATGTATTTCATGAAAGAACAAAACATATAAAATTGACTGTCATATCATCACAGACAAAGTACAAGAAGGAAGTATTAGATTGATGCCCATAAGAACCGATCTTCAGTTGGTTGATGTTTTTACGAAAGCCTTGGATGCTAAGAGGATGGCAGAATTATTAAGGCATTTGGTGTGTACGACATTTATTCCAAGCTGAGCTTGAGGGGGGTGCTGATGAACAAGATCAAGATGAGCAAATAATTAGGAGATTGAAGAAAGAAGGGAATAAGTAATTTCGTCGAGCACCATGGTGAATGTAACAAACATTTATGATATGGACTCCAAAACATATGGAAGCAAGGTTGTTGCAGTCAAAAGAGATGACTCAGCATATTAGTCAATGATGGAAGGTAAAGGCACGTAAAGAAGAGCGGTTACGAGGGTGCATCAAACAACAAAAGTAACAGGGCAGCAGCGTGAAACAGAAAGAAGGAGTTGCTGCAATTCACATGCGGGAAAAAGAATTAACGAGTGAAAAGACACAATTGTCCTTTTAGTTATTATGTAGAAATAAGCGGTTGAAGGACATTCTTGTAATTTCAGCAGGTAATCTATACTCTTCCTTGTATATGAACCTGAAGCAACAGAATTTTGCAATTTCAATGAATCAATTTTGCTGCATTTCCCTCGAATGCATTCTTTTTCAAGTGTCTTAGCAGTTTTCTTCTGCACAATTAATATTGTCTAGCTCATTCCATGAATTCTTTCAGAAATTTAACAGGACTAGGGCTGTTTAACGATTCGAATAGTTCGCAGATTGTTCGAGTTTGGTTCGTGTTCGCTTCGTGTTCGTTTGGTAAATGTTTGTAAACGAGTCGAATTCGAGCAACTGTTTGGGTTTGTTTACTACAACAAACCGAACTATTCGCAAACTGTTCGGCTCGTTAAAACATTTATAGTGTTATCGAGCCAAACTCGAACCAATTTTAAAGTTTGTTTAGCCAAACGAAATGAGTCGAACAGCTCGTTTAGCTAAACGAATTCGAATTTAGAAATCTAGTATTCGGTTCAGTTCGGCTCGGTTCGTTAGCACCCTCCAAAGAAGACTGCATCTCAATATCTCAATCCTGTCTGCTTAAACTAGCTCGTTATCATTGGGAAATTCTCTATCATTAATTGATAACATTATTAATTGATTTCAAGAAATTCAAGTATTCATATGAACGTTCTCCCACATTCCAAGATAAAAATAAAGACGGTAATAAAAGTTAAAATAACTGAAAAAGAAATCAGAAGTTAAAGAGTATGGAGGCCCATGCTTCACGGGAAGAAAGTGAATCTGCAAATCTAATCCGTCCAAAGGAAAAAGACCATAATGGAAACAGGTGATATGGTCATGCAAACAGAAACCAGAAATAGAACCATCAAACCCTAAGCCACCTAAATGCTTTTGTACCATTTTAAGCTGAATTCAGGTAAAGCAATAAAGCCCCACACGTACGTCGCATCATCTCACACGCTTGGCTGTTTATTTTTTTTTTTTTTTATTCTCTTTTCATCAATAGTTTTTATCTCACACTCCACAACGATTTCCAATTCTAACTATAATGATTAGGACCAATACCAGTTTCACAATTGATTAAATCAGAATATGTAAATATAGAACACGCGCGCACATTTATTACAAATAAATATTTTTCAATATCAGTGAAGCTTCAAGCATGAACGCATTTATTACAAATTCATGATGTATACTATGTACTACTATCATTATTCCTGCTTTCTTTTTTAGGTCACAACAGTATCATATTTAAACTATTAATTTCGGTTTACTCTTGTCTCCTTGACTTCGTACTATCATCTTGCATTGTCGTGTTAGCGCGCGCACACACACATGTATATATATATATTTTTTTAAAAAAAATTAGGGAAGGGAATCGAACTCGAGACCCGGGCATGGGATAAATTCTATTCAACTGCTAGGCCTAAAGGTTTTTCGCTATGTACATATGTGTGTATATATATATTTCAAAGTTCAAACACAGCTTAAGGTATAGACTATCTTCCTTCTATTGAAATCCCAGTTGACAGTATCGTGAAATTTATTTCTTTTCTTTTTCCTTGAAAATGATTATATTTAATTTGATTCCAACTTTCCATTTACTATCGTTGTTGCATAGCGTACGATGTCTTACATTCCTCTTCAGTACTGGTGAAATGAATGTTAGAGAAGTTCGTTTAAATTCAAATTTTTCCAAGTGGTTGTGATCGGATAAAATTAAAGTTTGAAAAACGGTTATGTCCGACCGTGCTGAGCTGACCTGAATGTTACGATCTGAAGGTTCAGATTGAACAGTTATTTGATCCAACAGCTGTGGAGCAGATCTGATGCGGTTATCTGATCCAAGGGTTCAGGCCGAGCAGGTATCTGATCTTACAGCTGTGGTTGAACTTGCAATAACAACTTGTCCTATGTTTTCCTCTATAAATACCGGCCGAACTGACGTTTGTTGTCATCAGAAAAATCATTCAGAAATCGATCTTCTCCTCATCAATCTTCTCTTCTTCTGTCTGCACTCTCTCTCTCTCTGCATATCACTTCCTCACCGCATACATCTTCATTTCTTCATCCGAGAAGCCACAAATACTTCACAGGTTTTTGAGTTCATACGCTACAGTGTTGCTCGTCTGAACTGATTCTGTTGTATCCTGTGAAACGATTGCTTTCTCTGGTTGGGCACAGTATACCGGAGCAATACGTCTTAAGGACAGAGTCCTGGACTTACCTAGGAGTATCTGCTCGGCTGAACTGCTGAGCTGTTGTTAGCACAATATTACTGGTCTGCAGTGCTGCGGGCTGAGCTTAATTGGTTAGCCGAGCTGTTGCTGTGCTGAGCTTGGCTGTTAGAGCATATGTTGTTCTGCAACGCTGTTGTGCTGAGCTCGGTTGGACGGTTGAAAGTACAGAATTGTTGTTCTGAAGTGCTGCTGTGCTGAGGTCGACTGATTGTCCAGAACGCAAACTCAATTGCGCTACTTGGATTAATCTGACTTGACTGATGACCTGACCTGCCCTGAGCTTGGCAGGTTGGCCGCTGCTTTATTTCACAAGCACACTGCAGCCTGCGAGATCCGGCCTGCAGCTTGTAGAATCCAGCCTACAGCCTGCAGCCCACGCCTAAGCACGAGCTCATCAGGCCTACAGCCTGCAGCCTGGAACCCAAGCCTGATCACGAGCCTATCGGGCCCGCAGCCCGTACCTGAGCACGAGCCGAGCTAAGCTGATTTCCACTTATTTTTCTACCTACTTTGAGTATTAATTTCTCATTCACCCGGTATCCTAATTAGGTGATTCCAAAGCCTAAAATTATCTACTTGTTACGTCGATAATTAAGGATTCATTAGTTTCCACTTATTATTAATGAAAATTAATCATAAGTATGCTCAATTACGTTGCTAATCACGGTTTTCAACTTGACTCATTTCATTCAACTTTCTCTAACAATCCCACATGAATAGAAATTAATGCAAATGCATAGGCAGACTCTAACGAGAAGTCAGACAAGAAAATGTTGCATCAGAAGAGGTAGCTTCTAGCTTTGAACCTTTCTTAGTGATATACTACCGGATCCACTTGGTTAATTAGTGTCTTGATGTCTTGAACTAATCGGCGTTTATTGCAAACCTAGACAACAGTACTCACGCAACATTTCCTTTAACACCTTTTTGGTTCTCATGATTGTGTTCGTTTTGGCCATGAACCGTCTGGTTTCATTAAGTGTGTTAGAGAATTCTTGCCTCACAGAACTCTCATAGAAGCGGCATCACTTCACGCTTATACATATGTTTCCTATAGAGAGTATTCTACTATACTCCACATGATGTATCAAGATATAGGAAACATTAAAAGACTCAGCTTACCCTAACTCTTTCTGTAGACAGCACTTTTATTTAATAGAACGAGTAAGTGCTAACTGAAACTTCATATCTTACCCGTCCCATTGAATCAAAATTCTGGGATCTCCAGTCAATAAGGTTTGGTTTCCATTACAAAGGTTCTTGCATTGTAGGCTTTAATCATACTCTGTTTGTCAAATTTGACATTTGATCTCTAAGCAAACCTTTTGTAAGCTAACATAGATCAACTATTTAAAGGTTCCTTTGATTTTAGATAATCAATGAAAATCACGCTATCATAGATCAACTATTTAATGGTGTTGTGTCTCTAACGTATATGACGAGACTTACCATTGTAGATGCTGCTTTAAGCACGTACTACAGCTGACTGACTATCACAGTGTATGCTGATAGGAACGATTTGCTTAGTCCAGCATGATATATCTTCCAGGAAATTCCGAAGTCATTCAGCCTCTTTCTCGGCTTTATTTGGTGCTATAAACTCAGCTTTCATAGTGGAACGAGCTATGCACGTTTGCTTTGTGGATTTCCACAACACAACACCTCCACTAACCGTGAACAAATATCCACAGGTGGACTTCGAATCTTTACTATCAGATATCCAATTGGCATCACAATAGCCTTCCAATACTGCTGGATATCTTGTGTAATGTAATCCAATATTCATTGTATACTTTAAGTATCTCATCACTCTATTTAGAGCTTTTCAATGATCATCACTTGGATTACTGGTAAATCTGCTCAATTTTTTTACTGAGCATGCTAAATCTGGTCTTGTATAGTTTGTTATGCACATCAGATTTCCAATTACTTGCGAATACTCCAATTGAGCTACTGGCTCACCTCGATTCTTTCTTAAGTGTATACTTTAGTCAAGTGGAGTCTTTACTGGTTTCACATCAAACATATTGAATTGTTTTAGAAGATATTCAATATAGTGAGTTTGTGACAACACGAGTCCTTTGGCTTCCATAGAAATTTTAATTCCTAGAATAACATTGGCAACTCCCATATCATTCACGTCGAAGTTTCTCGTCAATATCTTCTTCGTATTTAAGATGATATCACGAATACTGCCCATGATTACCATGTCGTCTACATAGAGACATACTATTACATAGGAATTCTGTGTGTTCTTAATGTAGACACACTTTTCACATTCGTTGATCTTGAAACTATTAGCTAGCATCGCTTGATCAAATTTCAAGTGCCATTATTTAAGCGCTTTCTTAAGTCCGTACAACGACTTAACAAGTTTACAGACTTTCGATTCTTGTCCTAGAACAACGAACACTTCGGGTTGTTCTAGATAAATTTCTTCCCCAACTCACAATTCAGAAAGGCAGTATTCACATCAATCTGATGGATTTCTAAGTTATAGACTGCAGCAATAGCAACTAGCACCCTTATAAAAGTGATTCTAGTTACTGGTGAGTAGGTGTCAAAAAATTCAAAGTCTTCCTTCTGTTGATAGCCTTTTGCTATCAACCGGGCCTTGTACTTGTCGATAGACCCATCCTCTTTCAATTTCTTCTTGAAAATCCACTTGCGCCTGAGTGATTTACTTCCCAGAGGAAGATCAACCAGCTCCCAAGTGTGATTCAGAATAATAGAGTATATCTCACTGTTTATTGCCTCTTTGTAGAAGGGAATTTCTAGAGTTGACATTGCCTCAGAGAAAGCTCTCGCTCGTTTTCTACCATATATGTTAGAAAATCTGATCCAAACGATGTTGGTATTCTGGCTCGCTTGCTTTGACGAAGTTCCTCAGTTTCTTGAAGAGTCGTCTCATGCATTTGCTTACCAGTACTTGTTACTTCATTGATTTGTCTTACTTTGAAAAGACATCTTCATAGAACACTGCATTCCTTGACTCTATGACAACATTTTTATTTATGTCAGGAATGTCCGATTTGTGTACCAAAAATCGATATGCACTACTATTCGTCGCATATCCTATGAATATCCAGGCAATCGTTTTAGGCCCAATTATCACTTCTCTTGGTTTAGGTACCGCAAACTTTGCCAGACACCCCCACACTTTTAAGTATTTTGTAGCTAGACTTATGGCCCTTCCAAAGCTCGTACGGGGTTTCATCCATCCCTTCAGATGGAATTCTATTTAGAATGACACTGGATGAGAGAATTGCTTCCCCCCACAAGTTCTGAGGTAAACCCGAACTTATCAACATAGCATTCGTCATCTCTTTTAGAGTACGGCTTTTGCATTCAGCCATATCATTCGATTGAGATGAATATGGTGCAGTCGTGTGATTAATAATGCCATGTTCTGAAAAAAATTCATTAAATGGTGTATCATATTCGCCACCTCTATCACTACGAATTGTTTTAATTTGTTTGCTAAGTTGATTCTCGACTGCATTTTTATAGTTTTTAAAAGCATCAACGGCATCATCTTTGCTTCTTAGCAAATAAACATAATAGTATCTCGTGCAATCGTCGATAAAAGTGATAAAGTACTTTTTACCATCTCTCGTTTGCACAAACTTTAAAGCACACACACATCTGATGAATTAAATACAAAGGTTCAGTGTTCCTTTCTGTTGAAGGAAATGGCGCCTTTGCATTTTTTACTTTAACACAAATTTGGCCTTTTTCCATATCAAAATTTAATTTGGATAATAAGTCAAGATTAACCATTCATTGTATTGGCTTATATTTCACATGTCCCAAACAAAAATGTCATAAACAAGAAGACTCAAGCATGTAAGCAGAAGAGGAAGCATATTGGCCACTTCAGGCAATTATTTCTTGGGTACAATAGTAATGACGTTTAACTTAAACATCCTATCCGACAAGTATCCCTTCCCCAAATATATGTCATTTCTCGAAAGAATTACTTTATTAGACTATAACACTAGTCTAAATCCATGTATGGCTAGAAGAGCTCCAGAAACCAAATTCTTTTTAATGTCGGGGATATGCATCACATTCTGAGGAGTCAGGTGCTTCTCCGAGGTCAGCTTCAGAACAACCTGCCCCTTGTCTTCGATCTTCGATGAGGCAAAGTTCTCCATATAAAGTTGTTCATTATTCCCTGGCTGATAGTCCGAGATCATCATTATTCAACACAACAGTTCTGTGCTTTAAGCCGTCCAGCCGAGCTCAGTACAGCAGCAGAGCTCAGCACAACAGCGCTGCAGAACAACAGATGCTCTAACAGTCAAACAACCGAGCTTAGCTGAGCTCAGCACAGCAACACTGCAGACCAGCAATACTGCGCTAACAGCAGCTCAACAGTTCAACCGAGCAGATAATCCGAGGTGAGTCCATGACTCTGTCCTTAAGACTTGTTGCTCTGGTATAGTTTGCACAACCAAAGGAAGCAATTGTCTCCTAAGATACAACGGAAACAGTTCAGACGAGCAGCACTGCAGCTTATGAACTCAACAAACCTGTAAAGTATTTATGGCTTCTCAGATGCATAAATGAAGATATATGCGATGAGGAAGTGATATGCAGAGAGTGCAAACAAAAGAGGAGAAGATTGGTGAGGAGAAGATTGATTTCTGAATGATTTTTCTGATGACCACAGATGTCAGTTTGGCCAGTATTTATAGGAAAAAACCGAGGTCAGTTTGTTATCGCAAGTTCAACCACAGCAGTAAGATCAGATACCTGTTCGGCCTAAACCCTTGGATCAGATAACCGCATCAGGTCCGCCCACAGCCGTTGGATCAAATAACTGTTCAATCTGAGCCCTCAGATCACAAACTTCAGGTCAGCTCAGCACGATTAAACTTAACCGTTTGTCAAATTTCAATTTTATCCGATTACAACTACTTGGAGAAATTTAAATTTAAATAAACTTCTCCCACATATAGGATGCAACCTATAGGATCTGGCCGGCAGCCCAAACCTGAGCACGAGGCCATCAGGCCTGCAGCATGCAGCCCACAACCAAGCCTGATCACGAGCCCATCATGCCTCCAGCCCATACATGAGCACAAGCCGAGTTGAGCTAATTTCACTTATTTTTTTTCCCTGCTTTGAACATTAATTTCTCATTCATCCAGTATCGTAATTAAGTGATTCCAAAGCCTAGAATTATCTACTCGTTACATAGATAATTAAGGATTCATTAGTTTCCACTTATCATTAATGAACAATAATCTTAATCATGCTCAAAATACGTTGTTAACCACAGTTTGCCTCTTTTAATTTTCTCCAACAATAAATTATTCATCAAAAACGCATAAATGTGCGTACATCTAATGGTATTTAATTCAAATTGCTTTTTTTTGGGGGCGGGGGCGAAATCTTTTTTTGTATCAAAATGCAAAATAAGAAATAACTCTCTATGAATCATAAGACCCCGCAAGACAGTTCCTAGGTTTTTCATTGACATCCACCAAGTTTGCATAAATTACTCAAAAGAACCTAGATTCTCTCGATTACAAGTTTGAAAATACAGTACTATATTATCGACAGACCATTGCCAACAAAAATAGAATCCACTGGAGCATCCAATTAGTAAATTTTTTTTTTCTGTTTTGGGGTTCCAGACGCGTTAATATAATCCATGAAAGATGATAGATTCCTGCATCTGATGCCGTACCCATTGGTTAATAATAATATATCAGAAAATAAAAGTACACATAAATATTCCGACCAGACATGAAACATGAAAAATCATTTCAAACGCACGTACGTGCTGATGCACTAGGGTCCTTTAACAATCACACCAAGTTGGTCTTCGTGCTAAAGAACCTTTCTTTGAAATTAAAATTAAAATTAAAATTAAAAGAAAAGGAGAAAGAGAAGAGAAAAGCCCTTATTTACATATAAACCTCATGTCAGTAGTAACCATGGTTAGAAATCTCTAGCCAGTGCAACCTCCGCCGCCACTGCCGGTGAGGAGATCGTAAGAATAGAGTCTTCTTTCCTACGATCATTATCTAAATAAATATATTACATAAAAAAACACACGTCACAGCCACAAAGGAGGTGGCTCATTCAAATCCACCGGTAACCCACGTCTCAAAACACACAAAACACCTGACCGGACCACCTTCACTTTCCTCCACCTTAGCCTCCGCCACGTGTCGCTTTTCTGCCAACTCAGCCGCCTGGAAACTGTTCTTGATTCCCACATCATTAAGCACCCAGTATGCAAGAACTCTCCAATCATGAGCCTACCCGACGGAACAGTCCACCGGTTCACCGGTAAGTTAAGGTCCAAAGACAAGCCGCCGGCAGTAGAAGGCGGCGGGGGAAAGTTGGTTTTGGCTTTAGCTCCTCTAAGTGACCTAGCAGCACCATCATAAGCTAAAGCAGCTTCTTCAGGAGTGTCAAAAGTGCCCAGCCAAACCCGAGTTTTCTTCCACGGGTCACGTATTTCGGCTGCGTATCGGCCCCATGGACGCTTTCTTACGCCTCTGTAATGGCCCTCACGAGCTGTGGAAGCCATGGGAACGAGAAGAGTGCAATGAAGATGAGGTGTTTGAAGAAATGAGAAAGAGAGAGTAGAAGAGGAAGATTGATGGGAAGAGGACCCACGGATGGCACCCGTATTCGTCGGATGGACGGCGAAGTCACCTTAAATAAATACAGCTGAGAGTTGTTATGCCACCATACGCTTATATAACCGTCTGTTTTTATTTGTTGTGTCTTATGATGGGAACAAGTTCTAGCACCCCCTCGATATTATGAAATAATTACTTTTAAAAATATTATGTAGTTTAACTTGAGTATAATTTAATAAGTCAATCTTTTCTTATCAATATTTTCTGTTATTTATTTGAGATAAAAAGAGAAATTATGTGTGTTTAATTGAATGAATATGATATAAATTTTAACTATTAATACATACTATTTTTTAAAATTTGACAATATATTATGAAGAAATTAAAAATAAAAAAGAAAACTATATTTTTAGAATAGAAAAAGTACCTAGATTCATTTTTACATAACTCGGTATATAAATATACTTTCTTCATGTCAAAGTACATGTCTATTTTGTTTTTCCAAAGTTAATATACAGAACTTCAAAGACAAAGGCATCTGTTTTAATAAATACCAAAAAAAAAGTCCACCTTTCCTAAATAATGATATATACATTTTATGTAAACTTGGTGGCATGTAATATTTACGCCTTAATATATTGGCATATGATTTACACTTCACTATATTTGGCAAACAAAAATTACAGTAAGATAAATTTCCGAACTGACTATTGCGTATTCTGACATTCATGACCTAATCGTCTTTCGCATTTCGATGTCTTCACGGCCTGATTTGTCAATGCTATAGCAACGTGCGGCGTGGGGACGTTGTCTTAGCATTTTCTTTGACTCCCCCAAAACTTTAAAGAGTTTTATGAATAATATAAATAACGAATTTATTATTCTTTTAAATTGGTAAGGTTTTTAATAGATAACTCAAACTAGATATAGATTTACTTCAAATTAACCTAGTAACTCTTTAACCCAATTGAATTGATACTATGAATTAATTCAGTACTGGCACAGATAGCAGTTTTGTATCTACGCTAAACGTGTCTTGATTCTAACATTCGCATTTATCGTTAAAATATCTAAACTCAAGTATCAACTGATATATACTAGGCTCTTTTTGCATTTCCTTGTATTGCCTTTCATAATTTTATTATTGAATCTAGTTTATGATAATTTCAAAAATAATTTGAACAAAGAACAATAAATGCATGAACTATAGGGCATTGCAGTAACACGGGTAGTATAGTTTTTTGATGATTGTATGCTCTACATCCCTGGGTATGCCCGGTGAATATGTAATGTCCTTTTGATCATTGGTTAAATGAAATTTTTTACATTTTAACCAAAAAAATAAATGCATGAACTAATGAAAAACGTTGTATAATATTTAAAAAAAATTGTGGAAAATATGTTTAAACATTGTAAAATAATGCTCATGTAGGATGCCCAAAGAAAAGGAGGGAAAAACAGAAGGAGAAACACGAGTGGATGATATTCAATATATTTCTCCTTTGTTTCGGAACTTTCCTCTTACTACAGGTTCAAGAAGTTAGGAAACATAAATTTTACTGCTAGTCCTGATACTCAATGCCTGTTACTGCTCATATTATTCAAGAAGCTACAAATCATGCTACTTGTAATATTTTAATATCCATTAACGAAAATACAAAGTTAATGGCTACTCCTACAGGATAACTCATGAAATATCATAAAACTATACACTCATGAAATATCATAAAACTATACACACATATTAAATACATTTGGAGCAATCCCACCGTCTCAGTCTCAAAAAAATATTGTGGAGGATGCAAATCAGAAGTCTGTCGGCCTTATAGGTTGGGTGAAGACTTGCGCAGTGACCCACACAATATGTCTCTTCGCAAACCAGACTTTCAGCCTAACAGCAATAGAACACTTATATTGTACGTGTTTCTGATTTGAACTATTTAACCTGTTGAAGCAAATTACAACTCGAATAACAGGAAGAAAAAAGCTGCCCCCAGGGGCATAGTCCGTGGTAAGTGGCAAGGTGATTGGTGCTAGAAACCCCGACGTCCCGAGTTTGAGTCCGTGTGGAGACAATCCTTGTTGAAATATTACAAGGTTGCCTCTGGCTCGCTGAGTCTCGTGTGTCCTCTCCTTTTGCAGGGCTGCGGTGGAACACATCTTTCGATTTACATCCCCTGGCTAAGGAGCCTCTGATACAGCTGGGGGAGACTCCCTCATCAAAGAAAAAAGCTGCCCATAAGAACCAATAATAATGGAAACAGGGTGAAAAGGAAAGGGGGTCTGCTTTAAGTGTAGCAGTATCCAAATTTCCGAACAAGCCAAACCTGTGCCGTCAGGCTACGAGGTTAGGGAGAGGGATAGGGGGTTAGGGGGCTTCAGTAGTTAGTAGTGGGGGGCTACGCAAATGGTTGTATCCCCTACGGCAAACTGGTTGTAAGGGGTTGTAACAATTAAATGCGATTCTTGACTAGTCAATCCAACAGTTGAAAAATGGAAAAGCGATAACTCTGCGTCGCCTTGCGTGGGGAATCTTCAAACGGCAGCTGCGTCCGACTGCGCTGAGGATACCCGACCCGTATGCCTCATGTCGTGGGACAGGAAACCGTTTCCACTTTATCTTAATCATTGTAGTGAAAAATCATATATAATTTCCAATATTTACTCCTTAAATAATTTCGTACAAACATATAAATCAAAAAACCAGCAGACTTAGATAGATGTCGTTATTTGGTGTCTATAAGATATCAAGTTTAAATCCGTTTTAATATAAAAATCTGGCGGCAAGAGTTAAACATCAAAAAACTACGGCTATTAATAGTCAAACCAGTGACTTATTTTAATACAATCTGCAATCCAAAACAATTGAGTTATATCCTGATAGTTTTTATCCTAATTTTTTTTATCTCTCGCTAGTAATACTGTTAGTAAGGGAGAGTTACTCATATTCTATATATTAGTATAAAATGGTGTGAGAGTAGCCCTTGGATGAACTGGTAAGGTTGTTGCTTTGTAACATTGAGGTCACGAGTTCGAGCCGCGGAACAGCCTCTTCCACAAACTGTATAGTAAGACTGCGTGTATTAGATCACAAAGCGATCCCGTCCGCCTTTGAACCCTACAAATGCAGAAGTCTACTGCACCGGGAACGCCTTTTTTTTGGTATGTTGAATGGTAGTTGAGAATAATTTTCTTAATTGACTTATGTACAATACTCATTTATATTTACAGTTTTGTTAGAAAATTTTGACATCAGATGGTCAGTTTATAAGCCAACTTCAGATATATGAAACAAATATTACACCTCCTCTTCAATACGGCAGTCCATTACTTTTCTGAGACCTCTCAAAATGTTGTCCATTTCCTATACTAAAATTTTTATGATGTTCTATCAATGTCATATAAATATCCAAGTAATACAATGCATTACATCAAAGAGTAGTAGTGAAAATTTGAAATAGTTTTAACATTAAATGACGTCTCACTAATTATTTTTCTCAACCGGAGACGGTATAAATATGAGAAGAAAGGAGGAGTATAAACAAATATTTATCCTACTTTTGCAATCACATTTTTTACGTATGGATATGAAAAATGTGACTAACTATTTATATCTTTAGTTATAAATAATAATTTTAAACTATTTATTTCGCCGAACTCTCAGAGACTAAGTAGTATTTATATATATATATATATATAAATAATAATAATAATAATATTTCTCAACCGGAGACGGTATAAATTTTGTTTCCAGTTAGTCTCAAAGACTGATAACATATCATATATATATATATATGATAATAACAAAATTTTCATTTTCTCCCGATTTGCACTTTTGATGCATATTGTAGACATTAAACTCCAGACATATCTTAAAGGATCTTAATTTTAAGTGTTGAGATCATGTCTGGTTGTAGAATATATGTAGGTTTAGATTAAAACAAATGTTAGAAGTTCAATGTGTAATCAGTAATGGTTGGCGTTTCAAAAGATAACGTGTATAATGGTAGTGTAATATAATATCTTTTAAGATTTTCTTTGTATTTTTAACTATATACTGTTTTTTTTTTTAACGTAATATTTTAAAAAGCAAAACTTTTTGGGCATGAAAAGTGAAGAAACCTTTAAGGTGGGGCCCGAGAAGGGGTAAGCATGAGCCGTCGCCTGAAAAGGAGTGTTATCGTTACTGAATTTGCGGACAAATTTGCTGACGTAGGCCCTAGTTCCTAACAGTCGACTACTGCGGCTCTTGTTTCTCTTTTCTTTTTTAATACGATAATTAAGAAACTACAAAAGTTCTTTCGGCGTGAAATATTTTTTAAAATATTTGAAAGATATCCGTTACTGAAAGAAACAAAAGTAAAAATAATTATAAAAAACCCATTAAAATATATTGGGGCCGTCATAAAAACAAGCCATGACCATTCACGGGGAAAATTTATAATATGCATAAAGTATAGATTTTATATTTTAATACTAAGACATGTATATAAATAGAAAATCTATTTCTTAAACCCAAAGTGTAAACCTTACGAAAATCAGCATTTTGATCTCAAGAAGCCAACCTTTGTATGTTGTTTTCAATTTGGAGGTTGATTTTTTTTTTCTTTACTATTTTAACGCTTGATCCGAAAAAAAGGAGAGATAACAGAGGGAAAAAAGGAGAAAGAAATTGAAGGGAAAAAAAGAGAGGAGAGAAAAAATCCAAGAAAAAAATATGTTAAAGAAAGCCGCGTGAGTATATGTGCGAGGGCGTTATAAAAATTTCTAATAAATTACCAAAAGTGGAGTCTTATTGTGGGTCTTCAAGTCATGTTCCATATATTTCATTGCGGTATAAATCTTGATGCCAAGGTTCACAAACTGTTGAAGAGTGCTATTATGAGTTTATGAGTTTAATCGGAGCTCGAATGGCGGTGAATAAGAATGTCATAATGAGCCATTTAATACGTGGTCTCCATCCAAAGATCCATGAGTGTTTGAAAGATATTTCATTCATTGCCTTGAGGATATGGTCTATTGGGCAAAGAAAGTTGAAATGAGGCAAAATCAACTGGTGTCAATTCCACCACTTCTTCTCCATGAAGTTAGTTATCACATGAGGAAGCTTAGGTTCCAATTGAAAGTCTTATTGATGAAGAAATCGTGACTGACAACTTAAAAAAATCAGAATCTGCAATTAAAAGTGATGGAGAAATGTTGAAATTTTGAAATTAAAAAATGTTACAATTGCTGAATTGGTATCTAGCTATGCACTAACGATGAGGATAATCATGTTGACATAGAAAGGGATGAAAAATGTTTTTTTAATTTATGTTGATCTGCTTCCTTCTTTGTCTCTCTTTGTGGTAATTGAAGTGCAAGCGCCTTTGCATCCTAAACATGTTAGATGGAGGATCCATGTACTTGAAGCAAGCGTGAAGCAAAAGAAGTTTGTGTTGCTCGTTTCTTTCGTGTCCAACTTATGTAACGTTGCCTATGTTCGACTTGGCTTTGATATGGACGTTGTGATTCAAGGACGAATTCTTTCGAGTAGGGAGGAACGATGCGGTGTGGCTAAGGAAATGTCTTTTCTATTTTTTATTTATTATTTTAAGTTATTTTATAAGGAAAATTAGATACAATATTTATAAAAAACTAGATACGATATCTTCAAGGAAAATTAGAAAGATATTCATTTTTCTTGTTAGCTAAATTTTAGGAGTTTTTGAAGCCTATAAATAGGTCCCCTTGTACACTATTTTATGCAACCCCTTTCATCAATAAATTTGAGAAAATTTGAGTCTTTGCTCTTGTGAGTTTTTTTGAAGTTTGTCTTGCTCGAGCTTCGCACTTTGAATTCGGTCAATCCCTTGAGTAAGGGTTGTGATCTGTATTCATTCCTCATGTTGTTCAAGAAGCTTTTCAAGGGCCTTTCAAGGTTTTGGCAAGAAGGTTGTTGATCGAGCAAGGGTTGCTCCATGTGGATAACAGCAGGTCTAACAAGGTTCGTTGGGAAGCTGCGTTCATATGAAGGATCTAACAAGGTTCTTCGTCACTATCTTCATTCTTCAAATTCTTCGTCTTCTTTGTGTCTTTCATACTCTTTGTCGTTCTTTGTTTCTTTTGTAAATCATTAAATTTCTTATTATCAAGAGGACTTTCGGGAGCGTGTGATTCTGCTAATCATGCATCATGACCTCAGCAAGTCTGAGTAGTCATAGTGCCTCAACGATGGACAATAGACTGGTTTTCCAGCACTTAACGGATTTGGGTGTTACCCCAACAAGGAAAATAAGACGGAACAGGTTTTCTGCACTTGACCTTGTTAGGTCTGCGTAGTCATTATGCCGCGATAGTGACACAACAGAAAAAATCTTCTCATCCTCAGACAAGGGTTACTAGCAAGATAGATTTCTGACGTGGCAACAAAACAAGTTTTCTGTAATTGAAATAGAATTTCATAATTAACTAGATTCTATTTCAGGAGGATGTACTTGGATACTGCTCCCCTTTTGTAGACGGGAGATGGACATACTCTGAACATTGGTGAACTTTTCTGGTTTTTAGCCAATAAGCCATGGAAGTCCGAGGTGATTACACTTGGAGTTTGATGTTGATTACAATTCCAAGTCGAGGTGTCTTATTACTCAGCTTTAGCCTTATTCTGAGTTGTCCGAGGTGACCGCCCCTGTGAAAAATCGTTTAAGAAATTTACAGTATTGCTATTCAGAACGGTCCTAAAGGGCCCAAGATGATAACAATTGCAAGATTTCAAGTCTGGTCGTTATCTTCTTTATCTCTTCCGCTCATTCACTAGAGGATTGAGGTCATTATTACTCAAGTTCAACTGGTCGGTTCAGTTTAGAAGATCGATGTGATAATACTTGAAAAATTATTATCCTTCACATGTTTTCTGGTTAGCAGTTAGCAAGTCAAATAACTAAACAACAGAGAATTGAACAGAAAGAAAGACTAGAAAAAATTTTCCATTTCATTCATAGTGATAATCATTGCAAGTGTTATGCCTGTTGTTTTCCTTCAATTATACATTAAACATGCATATATATTATGAATGCATATGTTATACATATAATACACATATATACACGACAGTAACAAAAGGAAAAGGAATAAAAAATAGAAAGGAAATCTAGAAACCTAAGTTGAGTAGAAAAGAAAAAGAGATAGAATTCTATACAACCTAAAGTCCTAACTACACTAGAATTCTACCTAGTCTTTGCCTATATCTATACACACTTATCACACAAACTCCTCATTCTTCATACCCTCACAAAAAAGGGCAGCTCTCTCCCTTCCCCATAAGCATTCGGCCTCCCCCTTCAAGGAGCAAGAACCACCAATTTTTGGTCTGTTCAACCCTGTTTCTTTGCGTAGTACGTTTAATCAAGATGGGAGACAAGTACCCTTGCTATATTTGCTATAATTTTCCAATGTTATGATGTTATTTTTGTATCAAATCTGGATCATGCATGCGTAATTGTGATTTGCATAGATTGCTGTCTATATGTATGTAATCGTTGTAATTATATATCGATCATGTGTATATATATGAAGATAGAATAATTTTGATGTTACTATGTGCATGTGGCCGTGAGTGGAGGTGGCGAGCAGTGCGTTATATACATATGTGTATGCATGATTTAATTGAATCTTTATGTGTGTTATTTCATACAATCAAAATTATGTGATTTGAACGTGTATTTGAAGAAATCGGTATGTGTATGGCCGTGTGTATGATGCTAATCAGAGAACATGAAAAATTGATGAATGATGACGGAACATGAGTTGAATCGAAAGAAACCGAAATAAAAAAATTAGGATTTTTGTCGCTGAAAGAGGGGAAAACCAATTTTGAAAATTGGGATTTTTGGTGGTTTGAGGGCAGAATATAGTAGGAAATGAGGAGAGGAGAATTTTGGTGGTCAGAGTGTCTAGAGAAGGGTGGGCCACATCTGGCCACGCGTGT
This sequence comes from Eustoma russellianum, assembly GCA_036186865.1. Lineage (NCBI taxonomy): Eukaryota > Viridiplantae > Streptophyta > Magnoliopsida > Gentianales > Gentianaceae > Eustoma > Eustoma russellianum. The sequence goes on from AP025056.1 coordinate 15,068,900, forward strand.
GGGAGCGTGGCCGGCTGATTTTTGCGGCAGTATATTAAGCGTGAATCATACTAGGTGTCTATGTGGTTAGATGTGAGAAAAAGTCAGCAGTGAGAAATGGCGATGTAGGCCGGGGTGGTTAGTTGCGGGAGAGGGAAATTAGGGTTTTGTAGGGGGTTAGGGGTGCTAGGCCGAGGGAGCTGGGGGCACGGGTGCTGGGCAGTGGGGGGCGTGAGGAGTAGGGGATGGTGAGTTGGGTAGGGGGTAGGGGGAGAAGTGGGTCGAGGGCGAAACGCGTAAGTATAAGCGCGTATATGCACGTGTATGGGGCGCGAGCACATACATGTGTATACTTATGCGTAGGAGATAAGTGAATAAATTGTTGAAAAGTAAAATCGTAACGGAAATGGAAATTGATTTTCCGATTGGATTTGATCGTCGGAAATCATATCGTTAAGTATAAATTGTTTTTGAAATTGCATGCTTTGAAAAGTCACCCTTAAAAAGGAAATATATTGTGGAGTTGGGTTTGGTTCTTAACAAACAGGCTGTCTGAGCACATATGACTATGCTAAGTGAGAGATTGGCTGCTCGGACACATATGATCGCCAATTGGGCCATCCAGGCACATATAACTATGCTAAAAGAAAGATAGGCCGTCTGGACATATACAACCATTAGGGAACCAAAACCGTAAATCTTGTAATATAAGTCACTTGTAAGGTAAGCGCCATGGCCATTGCATTGTATCGGTGAGAATTAGATATCGCATATGGATACTGGGAGGGATAATCACATATGGATATCGGAAATGGATATCGGATTGGATATCGTGAAACGAAATGGAAAATGGAAATTGAAATGTAAATGAATAAGGAAATGAAAATCAAAATGGCTATCGAGTCATTGCATTCATTGTTTTTAAAAGTTGCATCACGGTTTTTGATTGTACTGACTCTTGTGTGCGATGAATTAGTTGCATGTGCTTTAGTTGCTTGATTGTTCAGGAAGGGTAAAAAGGTAAACTTTATTTGCAAAGAGAAGCATGCTATTTTCTGTATCGTTATTTATTTATTTTATTTACACTTGCTTCTCCGGTATGATCCAACGGTAAATATAGTCAGGTTACTTGCTGGATGATGTATGTTGTGAAGATGAACCTTGTGTTTACAAGATGGTTAGTGGGAGTGCAGTAGTGTTTCTGGTCTTATACGTGGATGACATATTGCTTATTGGAAATGATATCCCTACCTTGCAAAAGGTTAAGGCTTGGTTAGGGAATTCATTCTCAATGAAAGACTTGGGCGAGGCTACCTATATCCTTGGTATCAAGATCTATAGAGATAGATCTAAAAGGATAATAGGCTTGAGTCAAAGTACATACATAGATAAAATGTTGAAGAGGTTCAACATGCAAGAGTCCAAGAAAGGATTCCTGCCTATGTCTCATGGCATTCATCTTAGTAAGAATCAATGTCCTCAGACATCTGATGAGCGAGATCGAATGAATAAAATTCCTTATGCATCTGCTATAGGATCGATCATGTATGCCATGTTATGTACTAGACCAGATGTCTCATATCCATTGAGCACAACGAGTAGATATCAAGCTGACCCCGGTGAAGGTCACTGGACAGCTGTCAAGAATATTCTTAAGTACCTCAGAAGGACTAAAGAAGTATTCTTGGTTTATGGAGGTTTGGATGACGAGTTAGTTGTAAATGGTTACACAGATGCTAGTTTCTAAACCGACATAGATGATTTCAGATCGCAGTCCGGTTTTGTATTCACATTGAATGGTGGAGCTGTTAGTTGGAAGAGTTCAAAACAAAGCACTGTGGCTGATTCTACAACAGAGGCTGAGTATATAGCAGCATCAGATGCAGCTAAAGAAGCAGTTTGGTTGAAGAAGTTCATCACTGAGCTAGGAGTAGTACCTAGCATTGCAAATCCCGTGGACATTTATTGTGACAACAATGGTGCCATAGCACAAGCAAAAGAGCCTAGGTCTCATCAGAGATCTAACATATACTCAGACGGTACCATCTCATTCGAGACATCATCGATAGAGGAGATGTCAAGATATGCAAAGTTGACACAAACGATAGCATAGCGAATCCATTGACTAAACCTCTCTCACGGGTCAAGCATGATCAGCACACTAGATCTATGAGTCTCAGATATTTGTAGGCCTAGTGCAAGTGGGAGATTGTTAGTGTATGTGCCCTAGGCCATGATTTGGATATTTATGTTATGCATTTATTATTAATAAAGAGGTTTTATTATCATTATTGTTGGTTAGTATGTTACACAATTTTGATATATGTCCCTGATTCATTATTGTTATAGAGATAAAATAATTTATAATCAGTATGAGTATTGATTTGATAATCATGAGATGATTATGTGTATGGTGATACGAATCAATCTCATAGATACTTATTAGAGAACAGTGTATTGGATAGACCCATCATGAGATTGCTACATGGATTAGCGTCATAAATAAATCTCATGATAGTCATGTTTTAATCCTTTGACTTGAGATTGTCATTGTTTCCAACATAAGGACTATTATATTTTGACATGATCAAACGTTATCCGTAACTGGATAATAATAAAGGTCATGATTGAATGTGATAGAAATTATGTAGAGGATATTGAACAATCAAGATAGAATTTGTCCCTCTCTTTTGAGAGTGATATCTTTGGGCCCCTCGATTAGTGAGACTGTGAAATGCATGGCCGTGCTCAAATGAATTGATAGTGTGATCAATATCATTTGTTTTATCAGTCTACTTAGAGATCGAGTAATCATATGTCTGAACAGTATAAGTATGACGCTGACCATGACTTATGTTCAAACTAGATATCGTGTGACAAAGGGATTAATGCATGTACTATTATTAGGCTAGTTAGACTTTACTAGTATTAATTGGGTAGTCGTAATGTCTTGCTAGAGAACAATTACGACTTGTTGGCTTAATAGAGATTTAATCAACTGCCAATTAATATGGGCCTATCGGGTCACACACAAGAATGCGTATGGCTGAGATTAATAATATTAATGATATTAATATTGGATATATTATTATTATTATTATTATTATATTATTATCGTTTTATATTAATATATTATATTGGATATTAATTTTTTTTATTTTATTATTATTTTTTCGTTTTTGTGGTTATATGTATATATATATATATATGCTGTCGGATAATAATGAGAGAATCCATATCTGATATGGATTTTGAATATCCTGACAGAATCCATATCTGATATGGATTTTAATTGGCATCAACGAAACCGATTAGGACTCGGTTTTTAATATCCATATATGTGTATATATATCTATGTATCTCATTCATCGAGACATACGAAATACACACGAAAACAACAGAAACTCTAGAGCCGTTTTTGGAGAAAAGCGAGTTCTCTCAGCCGCGCCGTTCAAGAGCTAGCACTCCGAGCAGAAGCATTCGTATAGATACCGACAGAGGGTGTCGTGATTTCGCACCTCTTCCATCTGCAGATTTCGAATCTACGGAGGTAATTTTTGATTTTTTTTGTCGAATTAAATGAACAACATGGATCCTTGGTAGGAAATCAGAGATCAAGTTTTGTTTTTTTCCGCTGCGCGTTTGGCAGTGATCTCGTTTGATTTCCTAACATGTTGCTCACCCCATGTTATAAATCATTTTGCAGATTCCCTGGATTACGAGCTAGTATACGTAGAGGACGATCAAGAGTGGGGTACTGAGGCTTTTGCCTCGATGATTTATTCTGAGGATTGTTAGTAGACGTTGTTTATTAGACATTGGTAGTTAGTTCTCATATTGGATTTTGTAAGCGTAGATTTTTGAGACATTGATTTTCTATTAATGATGTTTATTTTGAGATTTTAGTTGTATCGCTTTTGTGGATATCGATTTGCGCTATTATGCTGACGTGTAATGGATCGTATCGACGCTTTGTATTTTCCTTAGCGAAATACGGAGGGTAAGTCGTTTCAAGTACTAGGGCTCGAGACTGGTCTACAACAAGGCTATGAAATGAAAATTACAAAATAGTGGCAAAAAAAAGAAAACAGAAAAGCAACTAAAGAATATCTAGTCGGTACCCCTCTAGTCAGTTTAATCACTGAAAAGCTTTTACTGGTCCTCGAAGTTGGTCTTTGCTTGGAGCTGCACAAGTCTACTAGTCGGGGGTCTTATTTTTTCCAGAGAGGATCCGAATTTGGCACAAACGATGATTGCATTTACGCTGCCAACCTCCACCTATTATCTTTGCAAAATGGTCATGTTCCCCTTTAGGAAGTCTAACCCCTTGAAGTTAGCAACTGTGGACTCCTTGGCTTCATCAAGCCTCTGCTCAAAGGAGTTGGACTCCTGCTTTAGCTGCTAATTCTTAGACGCCAGCTCATCCTGTTGGTGCTCGATCTCAGATTTGTCTGCCTCGTCAGCACTCAGCTTCTCCTTTGTCTCCTCTAACTCTCCTTTTAGAACGTTAGAAGAATATTGGGCCTGAGTGGCAAGTTCTTCCAAATGAGCAGCCTTGCTCTTGAACATATTCACTTAGGGGTTAGAGGTGGCTAAGGCAGCGTCTGCTTATTCTTTATCCATGTGCAGCCTTTGAGCTCGGCCTCTAATTCAGTGATTTCTTTGCTCGCTCCTTGGAGGTCTTAGCGAAGGTGATCCATTTGCTCACCTTCTTCTCCAGCACACTACCTATATCTCTTCAGTCTAGTCATCGGCTCCATGTGCTTGGATCTGAACTATGAAACGCATGAAAAATGGGTCATTAAAGATAGTAAAATGAAACTTTTTTGGAGTGGGCTTGCCAATGCCATATTCTGATGGAATTTGTCAACCAATTGCGGGAGGTCAGCGCATTGAACCTCCATGTGTCGACTGACAGCACTGAATTTATGTTGAGCCACCATCCCATTTTAGAGTCCTCGACGCTCTGTTCATGGAAAAATGACTCCCCCTGCTCCTCTGCAATTGGCTTAATAATGGAGGCACCTTGGCAGCGAAAGCCTTAGAGGGTGCAAGCCACTCTTCTACCGGTAAACCTTGGCTTCAATAGGCCCCGAGGCCCTCACCTCTCCTCTCTTGGTGCCTCATTGATCTATGGGAGCCTCATCATTAGACTCCTTGGAGGAGGAGGCGACCAAGACTATGGCTGTTTAGCAAATCTTTAAACCAACAAAATGAGCCACGTCAATAGCAAAAAAAAAAGAAAGTTGAAGACTAACTTAGCACAAGATTTATTCCTTGCTCTTGCAAGTTTGGGAGCTCCTCAACCCAATGTAGTGCAGCTGGATCCTGTAGTGTCTACTGGATCCTTATGCCAGTCGGCACCTTGGAAGCCTTCGACGCCACCTCTACGGCCTCAGCATTCTGACAAGTCGTTACAACGGCCTATTTACCCTTTTTTCTTGCATTTATTGCAGCGAGGAGATCGGCAGCCGTCCTCGACATGGCTCCCACAACAACAACTCTGGTCAGTACTCAGTTAAAAAATAAAGCAATAATATAAGTGTAAGGAGCACATCCAATATCCTGAAGCTTAAACCGCCCACCTAGTGATCCAAGTCAGCTTTCTCTAGGATGGAGTGATTCACCTTCAACCAATCAACTATGACTTTATAGCTTTAAATGAGTTGAGCCACGTCTTGATGTTGTTTGCATGGCTTCATACTACTAACCTTTGACATCCACCAAACACCTAGGCTTGTCAACCTAGTTTTCTTCACGTAGAAGAACCTATCCTTCTAGTGTTTGGTGGAGAATAGCAGGTTCTCAACAAACTGAAACTCTCTGCAGAGTCCGCTTGATGAAGTAGAACCAATTTTTAGAGTTCTCAAATACGAAGAAGGCTCTGAACATCAGGATCTCAAACCCTACTTGAATGGCTCAGAGGAAAATTGAATAACAGACAAAGGTTCTCAGCCCATTCGGCGTGATTTGATAAGCATGAGCTGTTAGTATCCCTTTCAAAGGATAATGGAGAGGACGACTAAACCATATCTTAAATAACTCTTCGTAGACAGCCTTATGTAGAAATAAGAGGGTTTGAGTGATTTTAAAATAAGAAATTTGAATGCATATATATATATACATATATATAAACGTGCATAAGTGTACATGTATGTATGATAACTTGCCATTACTTGCCTTATTTATCTTATATATTATGTTGCCGTACTAACGAGCCATGAAGCATTAAAGCTTACATCATATGGCAAACATTTGTTGTGTTTATGCTATTTTCAGGTGCCACCATTAATGAACTAAATTAGTTCATTAAGTGAAGTACTTAGTTTGATTCATTTGAAAAAGGCACAAAGGCAACAAGGCTAAGGAAGGAAAGTTTTCTCCTCCTCTCCTCATTAATATACACACGCCTATACATGTATTAATATATATTTTTCAGATTTTTTGAAAAAGGCACATACACATGTATTCCAACATACTACCGACAGTTATATATTTTACGTACGTACGTTAACGTCACACCACTTATACTTAACTCATATTTATGAGTACATTCAGGTCTTATATCATATGATATAAGATATGGTGATGACAAATTAAATACGACACGATAAAAGGTTCTAAACCGAAATTTGTCGTATCGGGCGAATACCGAAACTTCGCAAACGTGTCACGTACTTGCCATAAATAAATGGCCAGCCCATATACATCAAAAATTGATGAAACTTTCGTGATACACATGGTATGATCAGCCAAAAATACTTTCCATGTTGGCACACACAAATCATCCCACATTCAGACCAAAATGTGAAGATTCCAATTTTAATTGTGTCACATGTTAATGGTACCACTTTAAACCAGCCAAGTGCTGATATTTAAAGTATATATTATATATATTATGTATAACATAATATATATAACATGTGCAAAAGTTGGAATTTAAATTAGAGAAAAATCGGGTAATCGATAAATATCGAAAATTCGGTTTTCAACGCACATAACATGGAACGTTTTTCTTGAACATCATGTGACACGTATCTACACTTTTTACATATGATATACATCTTAAAGTGTTCTAGAAAATTAAATTAAGGGCTGATTGGAATATTACATGTGTGTATTATTAAATGTGCACTATTTTACAAAGTTAACAAAAATAAATTTCAGCACATGTATATACATCTTCCAACGCACATACAGCTGAGATGGAGCACATGTGGAGCCTTGTTGGCATATTGATTGGTCAAGGATCAATCATACAATGTTGATGAATCAAAGAGAGAAGCTACAAAAGGTAAGTATTCAATCATATCTCTCTTATGTCACATGCTGAAAATTTCAGCATACTAACATTATCATGGCCGAATTTTACATGTTTAATGTGACATATCTTATCATCTTTTATTAGGTGACAAATTGGAAGAAGATATGGTAATGTTTTGAATGTAATTTAAATAAATAAAGGGGATATTCTACATATCACATGCTGAAAATTTTTCAGCATGTGTACAAAGGGGGATGGACGAATTCTAAGCTACTTTGTGTCCAAATTCATTTCTCAATTGTTAGAAGACTTACCATGTATTGTTGATTCATTTTTATGGTGAAAAATCAAAGAATAATGGGTATTATTTTGAAGGAAATGGAAGGTTGCACGCTGAAAAATTCAGCATGGCAAGGAGGGTCTTGGCCGATTTTTAGGCATGAAAGGGGAAGAATTTTTGGTCTTACAATTTATGATGAAATATTTGATTTATGGTTGATTTTTTGGCACATTTTAAGTGATTATTTCAGATTATTTCCATGTCATCTTGATGACAACATTGAGCCAATAAAGAGGTGCCAAGTAAGCGAAGACTAAATGATGATCCAATAGAATGATGCCAAGTAAGCAAGGCATTGTCACCATGATGTCTTACACTCTCTCAAGCACTTAAAAGGAAATTTTCAAGAGGGGGGAGAAAGGCATAGGGGACGGCTGCAAAGTCTATAAGGAAGGAAGAGGAGAGCAAAACAAAAACAAGAACAAGAATTGCATTCTAAAGTGATCAAATTGCCAAGCTCTTCTTCTCCTACATTTTCTTTCTTTCTCTTTTCTTGTAAAAAGCCTATTGTTCTTTACATCTTTCAATCTTGAATAGGCTTCATATAAACCACCATTCATTCATCTTGTAAAAGATTGATCAAGGTGTGATCAATCTTCATTCTAGCAAGGTGGTGGTGTTCGTGCAAATTGTACTACAATACAAGGTTTGTAAAGGGTTGGAGTTAAGGTGTAACTCTATCAACCCTGCGGTAAGGTGTACTGCGTGTGTGATTAGTGTGAACCAAGGAAGGTGTTCCTTGAAGACTGGAGTAGGTTGTTTATAACCGAACCAGTATAAAATTCTCGGTGCAATTTACTTTCAGCATTTACTTTTCAGTTTCTCCTGTTTTATACGTTTTGTTCACGTTCGTAAAAATAGTAAACGATTTCAAAAATTACAAAAATTTCCAGAAACATACTACACTACAGTTCTAGGGTTAATTTGGCACAAGTTTCAACCCTTTTGGACAAGTATAAGTCAATCAAACATCAAAAGTTCTGAGACTAGTGCAGTCTGATTTCAGACTTGCAAAGGTTGAGACTTTGATTGTATTTGACCTACTTCCCAAAAGAATTTTCCAAAACTGTTTCAACCCATTAAAATATAGTATAAAGAGTTAGTGGTCAAATTTTCAGATCATTTGGACGTTCACACAAATAGGAATTAATTTTTCAAAACCATCTACCGTTTCTGGCAGATTTGCACAATCTGAGTACCAACGGTTTTTGAAGGGGTTAAAGGTTGAATTTTAATTTGAAATTTTTAGGGGACCCTCATAACATCTGAGGCTAAGTTCTCTCAAAATTTCATAATTTTTGGAGACCTCTAACCTAGTTTTAAAAACGTTTTAAAACTGGTCCTGAAAACAGAATCTGTTTTCAGAACTTGAATTGGTTAGGTTTAAAGAAATTTTAAAAACCATATTTTCCGCACCATCTATTCAACCCCCCCCTCCCCCTTCTAGTGGTGCCTTGCAGATCCTACAAGTGGTATCAGAGCGCAGGAATACTCACTACAAGGAATCCAACGATTCAGTGAGATGGCATCCACAAATCTCAAAACCGAGCAAGAAGGTATGTCGAGCCAAAGGCCTCCACTTTTTGACGGTGAGTCGTTTATTCAGTGGAAACTTAGGATGAAGCTTTTTCTTATGGCTATAGATATAGACTTTGGTCAATCATTGAAGATGGTCCTTATGTCCCATCTAATGTATCCACTGTAGACGGAGTTACTTTAGAAGTTATTAAAACTAGACAAGAATATACGAGTGATGATAAAAAGAAACTTAGTATGAATGCTAGGGCTATGCAATTGCTTTTAAACGGATTAAGTAAAAGTGAGTCTAGTTATGTGTCAAACTGTTCGAGTGCACAAGAAATGTGGAGGATACTAGAAATGAAACACGAAGGCACGAGTCAAGTAAAAGAGTCAAAAATTAATATGCTTGTCCACTCTCGAGTCCTTTAAATTGTTGCCTAATGAGTCTATTGTAGATATGGATCTTCGTTTGACTAACATCTACAACTCTCTTGAGTCTCTTGGTAAGGCTTTTACTACGCAGGAAAAGGTACAGAAAGTCCTACGAAGCCTTCCTTCTGAATGGGATCCTAAAGTGACTGCGATAGAGGAAAGCAAGGAGACTAAATCAATAAAGATGGAAGAACTAATTGGCTCACTCAAAGTTATGAAAACAAACTTACTATTCGGAAATCGGAATCATCTAAACAAGGTAAAACCATTGCTTTTAAATCAAATGAATACGTCTCCCCTCCCTCCGATCACGTAGATGATAGTGATTCCGAATCGGATAATGATGACTTAATCCTATTGGCTAAAGGACTAAGAAGATTCATGAGAAAGTCATTTAGAAATAAAAACAAGGGCACTACATCTAAGAGAAATAAAAACAAATCAAATGATAAGACATTAAATGTTATGAATGCGGCAAACTCGGACACTTATCATATGACTGCCCAAACAAAGAAAAGCAAACTAATAAGTACCCTGACAAGGAGCGGAACAAAAATAGACTCGTCTCAGATCCTAAACAAAGGAAACGTGCACTAAAGGCCTCCACCTGGAGTGACTCATCAGATTCTGAAACTGAGACCGAAGAGGAGACCGCTCAAGTTTGCTTTGCTTCAAAGGCATCTAATGAGGTATCATCTGATTCTGACTCTGACTCTGAACCTTCTTATGATGATCTTTTTAGTCAGTATCTTGAATTGCATAAATTTACTAAGACTCTCGCTAAAGAAAAGAAACGTTTAATTGAAGACAAGAAACTGTTAGAATCTTCTAACGAGAATCTTGTCGCTCAATTAAGCGATTCAAAGAAAGAGTCTTCATGTGTCATCACTGCATTAAAAACCGAGATTTCATCATTAACTACTCAAAATAATGAAATGAAATCCGAGATTTCAAATTTGAAATCAAGGAATACAGATTTAGAGAAAATGATGAAACAATTTGATACAGGGTCAAACATGCTGCATCGCATCATATTATCACAAAAGCATGACAGTGACAAAACTGGATTGGGATACGTTGATACTAACGAAGTATCAACCAAACCAACCAAGTTTGTTGTGTCTAAGAAAGTAGACACTCCTAAGCCGCAAGTGGCGTCTAAGATGACGCAAAAAGCCCCCTTCCTCACGCCCCACTCCATCATATCATGTGAAATATAACGTTGTACCATATAGATATGAAAGAGAAGAACAATGCATACACGAAATACATATCATCCACGCACTATGCACACACACACAGGACATATCAAAAGCGTCCTCATTACAGTATAGAGGAGTCCTCGGGCAAAGACCCAAATACACACGCACACATGGATATTATATCGCACCTTCATCTACATTCTTGCCATTTGATAGACCGAGAAGGATCACCCAAGTATGGGTACCGAAAGGTACCTTTACCAAAAGGTGATTAACTAACTCGAAAGGACCCAAAATTAAAAGGGTACCTAAATCACCTTTTCACATTGCAGGGAGACCACTCATCGAAAGACACATCAATAAAGTGGTTCCTTGACAGTGGTTGCTCGAGGCACATGACGGGTGACCCGAGCCTGTTCTCCAAATTAAAGAAGGTCACAAAAGGCGGATCCGTGACCTTTGGAGACAACAATGAGGCAAGATCATTGGAAAAGGTACGATTGGCAATCCGAATACACTTCAAATCTCCAACGTATTTTTGGTAAGCAACTTATCTACAATCTTCTTAGTATTTCTCAATTTGTTGACAATGGTTTCAATGTGTGCTTTACTCATCCTTATTGCAACATAATAGATAAAAATGGAGAAACCGTTTTAAAAGGAAAACGAGAAGGCAATATTTTACGCTATCTATGGATGATGTAGTAGACGCTAAAGTTAAGTGTTTTATGTCAAATGAACCCAATGTGAATTTATGGCATAGACGTTTAGGACACATTGGTTTCCACACTAGAAAAATACAACGAAAGAACCTAGTACGGGGATTGCCTACGCTTGATTTAGACAACTTTCAGTTGTGTGAATCTTGCATAAAAGGCAAACAAACACGTGAGTCACTTAAGCCGAAAAATGAAATAAGCACGACTAGAATACTAGAACTATTGCATATCGATTTGTTTGGTCCTAGTCGCACTACAAGCCTTGGTGGGCGTCACTATGCATGCGTGATTGTTGATGACTTTTCTCGTTATACTTGGACTTTATTTCTTGCACATAAGGATGATAGCGCCGTAGAGATTGCTAAATTAATTAAACAACTTGAAAATCAATACGGTGTAAATGTGAAAAGAATAAGAAGCGATAGAGGCGGTGAGTTTAAAAATAAAGAGATGATTTCGTTTTGTGAAGAAAAAGGAATTAAACATGAGTTTTCGCCACCTAGAACTCCACAATTAAATGGAGTAGTAGAAAGAAAGAATCGCACATACAAGAAATCGCTAGAACCATGCTTTGCGAAAATAAATTGCCTAGATTTCTGTGGGCGGAAGCCGTAAATTGTGCATGCTATATTGTAAATCGCCTATCTATAAGAAAGAAAATAAACAAGACGCCTTACGAAATTTTGAATGATCGCATGCCTAAGATTGAATTTTCGTGTGTTTGGATGCAAATGCTTTGTCTTGAATACAAAAGATAATTTAGATAAATTTGAATCCAAATCAATTGAGTGCATTTTTGTTGGATTCCATAAATTCAAAGCATATAGATGTTATGATCCTCTCACTAGACAAATCATAGAATCTATTCATGTTAAATTCAATGAATTTGGTGAGATTGATAAAGATAAGGAATATGATGATGATTTTGAATTGAAACCCGTTTTGAATGAAGATAATGATTCTTTTGATATGCATGAGATGAATGAGACACTAGAAATGCATGATCATATAGAAATGCATGATAACTTAGAAAATAATCAACCAAGATGGCATAGAGATCACCCACATGATCTCATCATAGGCGACATCACTCACGGTGTGCGACCACGTAGAAGAATCACTTCGGATGAAATAAATGAATTTCATGCTATGATTTCTGAAATTGAGCCCAAAAATGTGCATGATGCTTTGAGTGATTCATCTTGGATTGATGCTATGCATGACGAACTTAATCAATTCGTTAGAAATGATGTATGGGATTTAGTGCCACGACCACAAGATAAGACTATAATAGGCACAAAGTGGGTATTTAGGAATAAAATGAATGAAGAAGGAAAGGTCGTTAGAAATAAAGCAAGACTCGTAGCTCAAGGATATAATCAAGAAGAAGGAATAGACTACGATGAAACATTTGCACCCGTAGCACGTTTAGAAGCTATACGACTCTTACTTGCTATTGCTTGCATGAAAGATTTTAAATTGTATCAAATGGACGTCAAAAGTGCTTTTCTAAACGGATTCATACAAGAAGAAGTATACGTGAAGCAACCACCCGGTTTTGAAGATTTGAAACATCCAGATCACGTGTACAAAACTAAAAAAGGCACTGTATGGCCTAAAGCAAGCGCAAGAGCATGGTATGATCGTTTTGCTACTTTCCTTTTAGAAAATAATTTAAACGCGGTACTATAGATAGTACCTATTTTTGAAACAAGAAAAATCAGATTTACTTATAATCAAATCTACGTAGATGACATTATTTTCAGATCTACCCTCACATAGACTCGTTAAAGATTTTGAAAATTGTATGAAAGCTGAATTTGAAATGTCTATGGTTGGTGAACTTAATTATTTTCTTGGCTTGCAGATTAAGCAAACGAGTAAAGGAATTAATATAAGCCAAGCTAAGTATGTAAATGACATGATCAAAAAGTTCAATTTTGAAAATTTGAAACCCTCCCCCACGCCTATGAGTGTCACTACTAAATTAGACAAAGACGAACATGGTAAAGACGTTGATAATGGATTATATCGATCTATGATAGGTTCTTTACTATATTTAACTGCTAGGTAGGCCTGACATCATGTTTAGCGTATGCATGTGTGCTCGTTTTCAAAGTCAACCTAAGGTATCACACTTAAATGCGGTAAAAGAATATTTCGTTATATTAAGCACACGCCCACCTTAGGTATTTGGTATGATAAGGATTCTACATTTGACTTACATGCTTACACTGATGCAGATTATGGTGGCTGCAAAATAGATAGAATAAGCACGAGCGGAACTTGTCAATTTATAGGAAATTCCCTTATTTCATGGTTTTCCCAAAAGCAAGCAAGTGTTGCTTTGTCCACTACTGAGGCTGAGTATATGGCTCTTAGCCTCTGTTGCACACAGTTGTTGTGGATAAAACAACAACTTTCGGACTTTGGAATTACCGTAAATAAAATTCCTATCTATTGTGATAGTATGAGTGCAATAAATTTGTCTAAGAACCCCGTGTTACACTCTTAGGCTAAGCATATAGAAGTTCGCTATCACTTTCTTCGTGATCACGTTAACAATGGTAATATTGTCATAGATCACGTACCACTGAATCACAGTAGCGGATATATTTACAAAGGCCTTAAATCAAGCCACATATGAATCTCTTCGTTCTAAATTAGGCATGATTTCGTTGATGTGATTTGATGTGATATTATTTGCTTTACTTTCCTTTTTGACAGGAATCTTTGATTAACTTTCCAAAATAAAGGGGGAGAGAGAAGCATGATTTAAGGGGGAGAGAGACACTGATTGATCTTAATTGATTTTAATTACACAAATCAAGGGGAGCCAGATTTGAAATTCGAAATTCAAATTTCAAATCTGTGCATAGTTCAAGGGGGAGAGATAGCACTTAAATCATGTACACGAGTTATTTTGAAAATCATCAAAGGAGGAGATTGTAGAAATAAGAGGGTTTGAGTAATTTTAAAATAAGAAATTTGAATGCATGTATATATACATATATATAAACGTGCATAAGTGTACATGTATGCATGATAACTTGCCATTACTTTGCCTTATTTATCTTATATATTATGTTGCCGTACTAACGAGCCATGAAGCATTAAAGCTTACATCATATGGCAAAACATTTGTTGTGTTATATGCTATTTTCAGGTGCCACCATTAATGAACTAATTAGTTCATTAAGTGAAGTACTTAGTTTGATAAACTAAGTAGTTCATTAAAGGAAGATTCATTTGAAAAAGGCACAAAGGCAACAAGTCTAAGGAAGGAAAGTTTCTCCTCCTCTCCTCATTAATATATACACACGCCTATACATATATTAATATATATATTTTCAGATTTTTGAAAAAGGCACATACACATGTATTCCAACATACTACCGACACGTTATATATTTTACGTACGTACGTTAACGTCACACCATTATACTTAACTCATATTTATGAGTACATTCAGGTCTTATATCATATGATATAAGATATGGTGATGACAAATTAAATACGACACGATAAAAGGTTCTAAACCGAAATTTGTCGTATCGGACGAATACCGAAACTTCGCCAACGTGTCACGTACTTGACATAAATAAATGGCCAGCCCATATACATCAAAAATTGATGAAAATTTCGTGCTACACATGGTATGATCAACCAAAAATACTTTCCATGTTGGCACACACAAATCATCCCACATTCAGGCCAAAATGTGAAGATTCCAATTTTAATTGTGTCACATGTTAATGGTACCACTTTAAACCAGCCAAGTGCTGAGATTTAAAGTATATATTATATATATTATGTATAACATAATATATATAACATGTGCAAAAGCTGGAATTTAAATTAGAGAAAAATCGGGTAATCGATAAATATCAAAAATTCGGTTTTCAACGCACATAACATGAACGTTTTTCTTGAACATCATGTGACACGTATCTAGACACTTTTTACATATGATATACATCTTAAAGTGTTCTAGAAAATTAAATTAAGGGCTGATTAGAATATTACATGTGTGTATTATTAAATGTGCACTATTTTACAAAGTTAACAAAAATAAATTTCAGCACATGTATATACATCTTCCAAACGCACATACGCTGAGATGGAGCACATGTGAAGCCTTGTTGGCATATTGATTGGTCAAGGATCAATCATACAATGTTGATGAATCAAAGAGAGAAGCTACAAAAGGTATGTATTCAACATATATCTCTCTTATGTCACATGCTGAAAATTTCAGCATACTAACATTATCATGGCCGAATTTTACATGTTTAATGTGACATATCTTATCATCTTTTATTAGGTGACAAATTGGAAGAAGATATGGTAATGTTTTGAATGTAATTTAAATAAATAAAAGGGGATATTCTACATATCACATGCTGAAAATTTTTCAGCATGTGTACAAAGGGGGATGGACGAATTCTAAGTCTACTTTGTGTCCAAATTCGTTTCTCAATTGTTAGAAAGACTTACCATGTATTGTTGATTCATTTTTATGGTGAAAAATCAAAGAATAATGGGTATTATTTTGAAGGAAATGGAAGGTTGCACATGCTGAAAAATTCAGCATGGCAAGGAGGGTCTTGGCCGATTTTTAGGCATGAAAGGGGAAGAATTTTTGGTCTTACAATTTATGATGAAATATTTGATTTATGGTTGATTTTTTGGCACATTTTAAGTGATTATTTCAGATTATTTCCATGTCATCTTGATGACAACATTGAGCCAATAAAGAGGTGTCAAGTAAGCGAAGACTAAATGATGATCCAATAGAATGATGCCAAGTAAGCAAGGCATTGTCACCATGATGTCTTACACTCTCTCAAGCACTTAAAAGGAAATTTTCAAGAGGGGGAGAAAGGCATAGGGGACGGCTGCAAAGTCTATAAGGAAGGAAGAGGAGAGCAAACAAAAACAAGAACAAGAATTGCATTCTAAAGTGATCAAATTGCCAAGCTCTTCTTCTCCTACATTTTCTTTCTTTCTCTTTTCTTGTAAAAAGCCTATTGTTCTTTACATCTTTAAATCTTGAATAGGCTTTATATAAACCACCATTCATTCATCATTGTAAAATATTGATCAAGGTGTGATCAATCTTCATTCTAGCAAGGTGGTGGTGTTCGTGCAAATTGTACTAGCAATACAAGGTTTGTAAAGGGTTGGAGTTAAGGTGTAACTCTATCAACCCTGCGGTAAGGTGTACTGCGTGTGTGTGATTAGTGTGAACCAAGGAAGGTGTTCCTTGAAGACTGGAGTAGGTTGTTTATAACCGAACCAGTATAAAATTCTCGGTGCAATTTACTTTCAGCATTTACTTTTCAATTTCTGCACTGTTTATACGTTTTGTTCACGTTCGTAAAAATAGTAAACGAATTTCAAAAATTACAAAAATTTCCAGAAACATACCTACACGTTCTAGGGTTAATTTGGCATAAGTTTCAACCCTTTTGGACAAGTATAAGTCAATAAAACATCAAAAGTTCTGAGACTAGTGCAGTCTGATTCTCAGACTTGCAAAGGTTGAGACTTTGATTGTATTTGACCTACTTCACAAAAGAATTTTCCAAAACTGTTTCAACCCATTAAAATATAGTATATAAAGAGTTAGTGGTCAAATTTTCAGATCATTTGGACGTTCACACAAATAGGAATTAATTTTTCAAAACCATCTACCGTTTCTGGCAGATTTGTACAATCTGAGTACCAACGGTTTTTGAAGGGGTTAAAGGTTGAATTTGAATTTCAAATTTTTAGGGGACCCTCATAACATCTGAGGCTAAGTTCTCTCCAAATGTCATAATTTTTGGAGACCTCTAACCTAGTTTTAAAAACGTTTTAGAACTGGTCCTGAAACAGAATCTTTTTTCAGAACTTGAATTGGTTAGGTTTAAAGAAATTTTAAAAACCATATTTTCCGCACCATCTATTCAACCCCCCCTTCTAGTGGTGCCTTGCAGATCCTACACCTTATTCCCCTGAGGTGAGTCATAGGCTATCCGACTTGGAGGAGGGAGTATGAGATTGAATTTATCATAGTCGATCTGGTGAAGTTTGCGAAGTCTCACCAGGTCAGCTTGTAACAATGTACAGAAAGAATTTTGAACTCGACTAGAATGTTCCCCGTATCCAGTGATCAAAAGGTTAAATAATCAGGATCTATAGTGCGAGGGAAAAATTTTTTGATGGTTTGCTGACCAAAGGAAGTTCTGGAAGAGACACCATTGACTCTGCCACTAGGGCAACACTGCTAGGTCCAACAACGTTATTAGGCCTCAGCCATATGGCCACCACGCTTCTCTTTCTTTTAGTAGGACAGATGAGGCTGAAAGACTCAGTTTTCTCTGAAGAATGAGATTCAAATCCCTTTATGTCGGCAGTTTAGGAGGCTCCTTTGGAAACATTAATAGAGTCGTTGGGAGAAGCAGACACGCGCAGGTGAAAATTGAAGAATAAAGAGAGGAAATGAGGACTTACTTAATTGAAGTAAGGCATAGAGACAAGGAGTTGAAGGCAGGGATGAGTTTTAGCAAGATAAAGATGATCAAAGACAAAGACGGCGAAGACAAACAGACACGAAGGAAGTTTTGTAGAGAGTTTTGTGTAGCGCCCCGACCCGGACAGCGGAATCCGAACCGGTGCACCCGTCGTAGCTTACTGAGAAGACTACAAGACGTCTCATCTCTCGAATACACATCATCAATGACATTAGAGAAATAAGTGCGGAAACATGTATCTCATAAATCTGAATCATCAATACGGTACACCAAACGAGAAAGTGACTAACAATAATTGTATATGGTCGCAGCCATCTAAATCCACAAAGGTAATAAGAAACGGAAATAACCAGAACCAATCTAACACAACTCCCCAACATGCTCTAGGCATCCCATTCTGCCCACTCGCCGTCATCCTCAATGAAGATCATATCATACTCAGACTCTCCTGCATCACAAATGCAGTACCCTTAGCGAAAAACGCTAGCAAGTAACTGCTTATAAGACATACGGGATCAACACGTGGCAAGACATGAGTAATATATAATTCAAGAGGTAGTGGGGCACATGTCTTGTATACTTTCAAGTGCGTAGATTTAACAATACAAGATCATAGGACAGTAATTCATAATCATTAACAATTAACGATCATTCAAGTCACATAGCAATCATCCCAACTGACTCACGTGATGCATGACAAAATATGCATTGCACTACACAGTCACAAATGCATGAGCAATTTCTTTTCAAAACAGTGCAATGCATGTCACAATGTCCGGTCACATAACTTTATACCCTGTAATGCACCACGGCTTATATTTCCATCCCGTGTAACATTACAGTCAACTTTATACCCTGTAACGTACCACGGCTTATATTTCCATCCCGTGT
Organism: Eustoma russellianum; assembly: GCA_036186865.1. Classification (NCBI taxonomy): domain Eukaryota; kingdom Viridiplantae; phylum Streptophyta; class Magnoliopsida; order Gentianales; family Gentianaceae; genus Eustoma; species Eustoma russellianum. Next base: position 15,087,766 of record AP025056.1, read on the forward strand.
AACGTTACAGACAACTTTATACCCTGTAATGCACCACGGCTTATATTTCCATCCCGTGTAACATTACAGACAACTTTATACCCTGTAACGCACCACGGCTTATATTTCCATCCCATGTAACGTTACAGCCAATAACAGACAACTTTATACCCTGTAACGCACCACGGCTTATATTTCCATCCCATGTAACGTTACAGCCAATTTCGCAAACTTTATGCCCTGTGCCGAAGCACAGCTCTTTTCAAAAAAATATGCAAATGCAAGTGCCGTGATGCAAGACTTCTCATTTCAATCACATTCTTTTACCACGTACTTCAAATCATATTCACATATCAATCAGTCACACGAAGTTCATCTCACTCACACACTCGAGTTTATTCTTCATGACAGGTCGACATCACCTAAACATTGATTCTAGAACTCAAAAGCCAATGTAGGAACCCTCACATTCTTCTTTTGTGCTCTGCGAAGCCACATACATTCATTCCTAACCTCTTTGGTCATTCACGTTGAAATCAAATTCAAATACCCTTCGAATTCTCCACAATTGATTCATCATCTTAAGTCATGTTCCCAAGACTTATACTATCTTCTATCAGGTCCTAAGAAGTCCCTAAGATCACACCAAGGGTCCCCTAGCTTCCCCCTTCCTTCCCTCACTTTTCCACAAAACTGCATCACGTTATACCCTAACGTCGATCGATCGACGTACGTCATACCCTGACGTCGATCGATCGACATCCATCTGAAACACGTCGATCTCTCACTCATCTACGTCGATCGATCGACGTCCATCTAAGGCACGTCGATTCCTCACTCATCCTACGTCGATCGATCTACGTCCGTCTGAGGCACGTCATCCCCTCACTTACTATACGTCGATCGATCGACGTACGTCATACCTTGACGTCGATCGATCGACGTCCCTATTCCAGAACTCCATTCTGCAGTTTTCTGCAGAAACTGCAGAAATAACCCCCAATTCGATCCCAACTTCTTTCAAAACCATTCCAAGCCTATTCTCCACTATCAATCCATCCTTAATTCACCCAAGACAACATCTTTAACCTACGATTCACGGATTCAAGCCTAGCACTCAAGTAATCATCAAATCAAGCCCAAAAATCTAATCTTTTCACTCTCCCCCCCTTCAACCGCAATTATCAACAAAGTAGGGTTCAAGGGATTGAGATTTACATGATCTCACATAAACAACAAAAAACAACAATGATTTCAACATATAATGGCCAAAATCCGAAACCAAAACACATAAAGCACATATAGATTCACCGAAAGAAATTACTGCATGGTGATCCAATTTTGATATAAAAAATAGGTCTTTTTTCCTTCACAAAAACGTAAGAACTTATAAGAAAGTTACTTGCATTTGATTACTCGAAGGAGATCTGAAAAACAAACGAAGAACGGATTGATTCTTGAAGGAGTTCTTCTCCTAGGGTTGCAAAGGTGCCAAAAATCGCCTACGGGATGGTTGTGTTAGGAAATCAACCGAGATCACTGCAAAAACGCGCAGCGGAAAACAAAACTTGATCTCTGATTTCCTACCAAGGATCCATGTTGTTCGTTTAATTCGACAAAAGAAATCAAAAAGTACCTCCGTAGATTCGAAATCTGCAGATGGAAGAGGTGCGAAATCACGAACACCCTCTGTCGGTATCCACACGAACGCTTCCGCCCGGAGTGCTAGCTCTTCAAACGGCGCGGCTGAAGAACTCTTTTTTCACAAAAACGGCTCTAGGGTTTTCTTATGACTCTGTGTATTTTTCGTTTGTCTTGTGTATACGAGATACACAAGTATATATGCACATACGTAGACATCAGAATCCGAGTCCTAATCGGATTAGTGGATGCCAATCAAATCCATATCAGATACGGATTCTATCAGGATATTCAAAATCCATATCAGATATTGATTCTCTCGTTATTATCCGATAATACACATATATATATAATCACAAAAACCCGAAAATAATAATAATATTAATAATTAATATCCAATATTAATATTATTAATATTAAAACGATAATAATAATAATAATAATTAATATCTAATATTAATATTATTAATATTATTAATATCAGCCTTACGCATTCTTGTGTGTGACCCGATAGGCCCATATTAATTGGCAGTTGATTAAATCTCTAGTAAACCAACAAGTCATAATTGGCCTCTAGCAAAGCATTACAACTACCCAATTAATACGAGTAAAGTCCAACTAGCCTAATAATAGTACATGCACTAATCCCTTTGTCACACGATATCTAGTTTGAACATAAGTCATGGTCAGCGTCATACTTATATAGTTCAAACATATGATTACTCGATCTCTAAGTAGACTGATAAAACAAATGATATTGATCACACTATCAATTCATTTGAGCACGGCCATGCATTTCACAGTCTCACTAATCGAGGGGCCCAAAGATATCTCTCTCAAAAGAGAGGGACAAATTCTATCTTGATTGTTCAATATCCTCTACATAATTTCTATCACATTCAATCATGACCTTTATTATTATCCAGTTACGAATAACGTTTGATCATGTCAAATATAAGAGTCCTTACGTTGGAAACTATGACAATCTCAAGTCAAAGGATTAAAACATGACTATCATGAGATTTACTTATGACGCTAATCCATGTAGTAATCTCATGATGGGTCTATCCAATACACTGTTCTCTAACAAGTATCTATGAGATTGATTCGTATCACCATACACATAATCATCTCATGATTATCAAATTAATACTCATACTGATTATAAATTATTTTCTCTATAACAATAATGAATCAGGGACATATATCAAAATTGTGTAACATACTAACCAACAATAATGATAATAAAACCTCTTTTATTAATAATAAATGCATAACATAAATATCCAAATCATGGCCTAGAGCACATACACTAACAGGTTGGATGTCGGTTTTCTCTGCGTAATGAGAAAAGTGACGTTCTGTCAGTTTTTATATGGAAAGGGGAAAATTTGGAGTTTCTAAATTATATCCTATTTTCTTATTTATCTTAAAGGATAAATTTCTATTATTTAATTCTAAAATTAAATATTACTTAATTCCATATTTAATCCTTTCCATAAATTCTATTTAATCCTAATACTTAATTCTTAATTCATTATCATTTATTTTTCTTAATCCATTTAATTTCCATTTATCCTTTATTGACTTTTACGGAGGGTGCGGGGCATAACATTTTGAAAGTGGGACGGAGAAGAAAAAAATGAAAGTAAAATGGAGAAAGAAGAGTGACCGTCATTTGGATCTGAAATATTTGGAGAGAAACAAAATGTTCCCACTGGAATTCCTGCTTATCAAAAATTGAAGGCGCATTACGACTGAAACCGCCTCGAAGCTATTATCAAGTAATCTCATCATTACCATCGACTGACCAACCACTCAAAAACTAACACGTTAGATACATGCGTCAGTGAGATAGCCAGGAGGATTTATCTGTTGTTGAGAGAGCACTCTTCTTATTCTAGTCAGTAAAGGTGATTTAGAGGCATGTGATGTGGACAAAACTATTACTCCAAAAACTGCCAAGTCAAAAAGCCTGACCTGTCACAATTGACGTCATCTGATTCCTCAAAGGCATATGTCGTCTGGGGCTCACATCAGCAACTCAGGTCTAAATACACAATCAAGTGGGCATAGTCCAGGGGCCGCATGATGCCCCCTCAATGTCAATAAAGATCTTATGCAAACATCAGTCGATCTTACTCAGAGGCATCGAAAACTAGTCATCGCATCCACTATTTCCACCTCAACCACATACATTACTTTAGTCTCAGATGTCACTTCGGTAATAGCGAGCACCTCTACCACACTTATGAAGTCGGTTATGGACCCTATGAATGAAGTATTTCAGGTCAGCTCGCTAAGGAGACTCTTACTACGCAACTAGCTTTGCCATACAACTCGGTACGTAATGCCACTTGACAGCCAGGTCAGAACACATGGCACCACCGTATAGCCCTTAGACGTGCATTGACTCGCCACCGCATACAAAAAGAAAAAACATATGCAAACATATCTTCAGTTGAATCAAAAAATATTCTTCTCGAACCCGGAAAAAGAGACATGTTGCTCTAAATATTCCAGCGTACATAATTCTGAATAATAGAAAATCCTACAATTGACTTGATCTTCAGAGGCTATTCTCCGGAGTAACAACTCTGAGGCCTCTAATGTTGTTGATTTGTGCAAGTTTGCAATAACATGCGTTTCATAAATCTCTTATTTAGATAATATTTGGTCTAAGGTAAAGATCCGATTTCGCCAAAGGCTAAGATGTTTCGACCATTCAAATCTCGTTTGTACGACATGATTTTGGTTATAGGTTTGCTACCCTTAAAATTACATATTAACATACAAAATTTTCAAAATTTGAAGAAGATTTTGCATTTAATTCTATATTTGTTTTCCCCCGAAACTATGTTTTACGTAAAGTAGGACGGATTGACTCATTTCCTAAACAATATTATTTGATCCATCCGAAAATAAAATTCTTTTGTGGAAGCTTTTTGGTCTAATATAGAAAAAAAAGCTGCTGACGGAAATCTTCACTTTGGATCAAAGATAATCAAGAACAGTAACGATGTTTAAAACCTTCAGAATTTAAAAACGTTAGAGGCCATAAAATTGTTACTTCAGAGAAAATCATCAACGATCAAGTCAAATGCGGGATTTTCTATCGTCTTTAATTATGTATATTGAAATATTTAGATAAATATGTCTTTCTTCGTGGTTGAAGAAGAATGTTTTTCTGACTCAAATGAACATGCCTTCTTTTGTCATATGTCTTTCCTTTTGTATATTGTGGCGAGCTAATGCATGTCCAAGGGCTATAATGTGCTGCGTCTCATGAGCTCGTCGACTTGACTGTGTAACTGAACCTTAGTTATGGCAAAATTAAATATTCGTCAACTATGAAAAAAAGCTGGACTAATTAAACTTGTCATTTGGTTGTGTTGGTCTTGCCTTCATGAGCTATTAAATTTTATCCTTTTATATTTTCCAATATCCTTGTTGGTTATTACGTTTGGAATTAGGGATGTCAAACGGATAAAACGAATACAGTAACACAATATCCGTATTCGAATTCGTTTTTGTCTAACTATATCCGAATTCGTATCCGAATCCGGACGGATATTTAGGAAGTCATCCGAATTCAAATTTGTTCGGATTCGAATTCGGTGCCGGATATCCGAATACGTATTATATCTATTTCAAATTTGTTCGAATATCCGAATTCGAAATCAGCAAATTTACAACAGCGGTATAGCGCCCGTATACATATTTTCATATATATTTTTTTAAAATTTTAAAAATAAATATTTTTACATATTTTTTTATATATTATTATATGTTTTATTATATATTTTTATTTAATTTTAAAAATATCTATTCGGATACGGATATTCGGATACGGTAATGACTATACCATATTCGTATTTGTTTTTCTAATACTATTCGGATACGAATTCGAATACGGTGAAACGAATTTACAGCTCTTACCATATTCGATTCGGACAGCCGAATTCGAATTCGAATGTCGGATATCTGGTAAGTTTTGACAGGCCTATTTGGAATGCAGGAAGAGGCTAAGGTGATGAATGCCTCCCCATTTCATATTTATCCGAACCATAGGGCATTTCCGTCCTTTTGTTATGCACAAGAGACGAGCTGCTGGTAGATTAGGTGGGCAGGTGGATGTACCACTTGTCGCACCTTTACTGGCTTCCTGGTAGTCCGGTGTGTTGGTAATAAGGTAGTAGACGGAGTTGTTAGAAAAAATTACAGCATAGCGGAGATGCAGTAAATATGTGTCAGGATCCCCACGTGGGGGTGGGGTAAATCTACCTGATGTCTGAGTTGAAGGAGACAGCCGATATTTTTTTTCTCATCTGGGTCAAATGTGTAACTTTAATGGTTGTCTCAGGAGTAATTATTACATAGTTGGGCGGTGAAGAAGAGGTGGGTCCCACAGGCATCTGTCCTTTTTTGAGTGTTGAGGTTGATTTCGATTTCTTCGAAACAAGCGTAATAGTGACATAAGAGGGGTCTGATTTTTGGACTTTGCTTTACCTATTCCCCTGAGTCTCTGACACTCGTGTGAATCGATGCTTTTCAAAAAAGTTCGCCGGTTTATTTTGACTTTTTTTGAATTGATGGACCTTTTGTCTTAATTGTCTCGCTATTCAAACCTAAGCGAATTTTGGGAAATTGAAGTTGCTCGTTCTCTTTTGCTTTTCTTTTATGATTGGAAAACTTTGATTATCGTTTTCAATGCAGTCCAATATAATTTTTTTGACCCAATATATTGAAATAAAGCTAAATGTCTTATTAAATTGATTGCTTTTTATACTGTTAAATAACAATTGATCGTCACAACTTGACGCAATTTTTATTATGTATCATTGAAAAACAACATCCGTGTGTTTTTAACACATGAGTATGGTTTCGTACATCCGATTCTTTATATCTCGCTATAAAAAGAGCCGGTAAAACAATAAGATGATGTTGTTGTTCTACATAAAAACTCTGTGCTAGAAAAAACAAAACGTTTATTCGTGTTTTATGTTTCCGTTATTATTTTATACGAAGTGTAGGTTTTAGTTCGAGTTATCGTTTTTTCATGGTTATCTATTGTAGACTGCTAAATTTGCCCGATTGTTCCACGGGTAATGTCAATAATATATGTTTTTCCTTCCAAAGATGTGTTCGAGTAACTAATATAAGTTTGTTGATACAATAAGAAAGTTTTAGTCGTATGTATAAAGTGAATAGCATATTTACTATCTCAAATAGTCAGATTCGAATCCCGCCCACTATTACATCATATAAAACTTACCAAATGCTACCGTCATTAGCACTCAACGGACAAAAGGTATATTAGCAAACCAGGTAATGACTGTGAGATAATATTGAAAAAGAACATATGAGTCTGCTATCCGACAGAAGCTATAACACACAGTAAAAAGGAAAGGGGAAAAAAACCCACCAAAAACTTATAATTAAAGACTGTGAGATAATAAAGGCATACGGCTTCCTTGTTAAATTTAAGACCAAAAGAAAGTCAGTCTTAAACAACTTATTCCCACACCCCTCCCCCTCTTTTACAATATCTTATTTTCCTCTTCTTAGTTTTCTCTCATGGATATTTAGGCATAATGCGTCTTAAAGACATACGAGCCTTATTTGAGTCTTGAATCAATTATTAATGAATTGAGCTAAGACTAATCGAAAAAGGCAGATAAACATGCTTCTAAATGTGCTCCAAATTAATAGAAATTAAGTTACGAGATTGAATAGAGTTGTCTTTCATAAATCTTACTTATGATGTTTGGTCAAACGTCCTGAAAGTTCGGTGGACATATCGAACGTTCTGGCTGAAGGTGCAATAAAAGGTCGGTGAATTCCATTGTGTACCAAACCTTGAATTTGAGGGTTGCCTAACATTCGGCTAGAATAACGAACGTTCGACTAACCACAAAATAGCAGAATTCTTAGTGGCTTTTCATAATTTGATGTATGGTTTCAACTTGGAACACCTCCATTCAAACTTGAAACTGTAATTAACTATTATTCGGGGTCGGATTCTGCAGGGATATCATAAATTAACTTACATTAAGAGTCTACAACAAGAATCATACCCAGTATATCCCAATGACATCAAAAGCTATCTTTGGGGTCTGGGTAGGTGAGAGGCGGACAAACAATACATCCATCCCAAGGGATAGAGAGTTTGCTTCCAGTGAGACCCCCGGCTCTATATGTACCTATACAGATGACACAATAACAAGTATATAAAAATCTTCATATATTAAAATTGCCCTAACCGTTGCACAAATAATGAAAGACAAAGAAAAAACACAAAAAGTACAAAGTCAGTTAATCCTCTGCCTCCATGAACTCCTATCCTGGACTATGTCCTTAGAGAGGTGCAAACCTAGAAGGTCATGCCTAATCCGCTCATCCCAAGTCAGTTTGGGCATGTCTTTACTCTTTTTTCCCTCTACAATGAGGCTTTTATCTGATCTGACAGACACCGTTGTCTATCTCCTCTTGACATGCCCAACCATCTCAATATCTATAAATAAATACGAAGCACAGAAGGTAAACACACTTGTAGAAAATATATTCTCCCTTCTCACATGTTATAAGCAATTTACATTGCAAATTCAATCTTTTTGTTGTAGAGCAAACAAAAAAGAGAAGTTATATCCTGGGAAGCATTTGCTTGTAGTCTACCTTGGTCAATTAGTGGAAGTGAAATTGCTCTAGAGACGTTGACATTTGTTACGTCTCGGTTATCATTTGTTTCGTGTTTCCTATTTGTTTTTTGGATTGGTTTTCATATCTGAGTCATATTTCCTAACATGCTTAAAGCAATTCTTGTTGATATGGTTGTAAAACAACTCATGGTTCCTGACATGTCCAAGTTGGAGCCATTTGATGACAAGTACTTCAAATGATGGTCAGAGAAGGTTCTTTTCTTTGTTGAGATGTTGTACCTTCTATATGTTCTCACAAAGAACAAACCAATGGATACAGTAGAAACCCTCAAGTATGACGCTGACAACATTACATGTAGAGGACATATTCTACATTTCTCCTCCAACTTATTGTTTGACATTTTTGTCAATTCAAGTCGGCAATGGAGATATAGAAGGAACTCCAAAACAAATATGGTGCTGAGGATGCCGAAAAATGCAAGTATGCGGTCAGCGAGTTTATCAAGTTTCAAATGGTGGACAATATTGAACAAGAGCATCAAAATTGATGAAAATTTTCAAGCCGTCTCATTGTTGAAAACTTCCTTATTCTTGGAGAAAGTATAAAAAGAAAGGCAAGCATGATGATGCAAAACTCTCTGTGGATAGTGTAATTAAGTACATCCATGTAGAGAAGGATAATAGGTTGGAAGATGCAAGTGGTGATGAAGGCTAATTTAGTGGAACATAATCCAAAGAGGCAAAAAGTTCCAAACAATAACTCAAAAGACGGCGAAGGTGAGTCCAAATTACAGGGACAAATCAAAAGAAACCTAAAAGAATATGTTAGGTGTGTTGAAAACCCATAGACAAGACAACCTTTTGCAACAAGCAGAAAGAACAAACAAGCAACCTAGCCAACCTTATGGAGGATGATGTAGAGGACAAGGAAATCATCACAACGATGATCTTCTTTTAGGTAAACCTTACTGGTGGTGCGTTAGAATATGTGATAGACATTGGAGCCAATAACCTATTTGTCACACTCCGAGCCCTTATACTCAAATATCACATCCATCGTATTCCTTCTCAAGAAGTACAGGACTTTCTCATAAGATGACATAATCACGTTACTCCCATTTAAATAAATAAGAAACTCAATAAAAATAACCAAAGCCACTCAATATAAATATCCAAAAATAATCCTCGACCAAAAGAACTATTTCCCAAACAAACCGCATTATTCTACGACTAACTCTTAAAATAGCAACAAAGTTGAACTCAACCAAAAAATAGGGTCTCCAAATTAAATAACATCAATAGAGCAACGTCTTATAAACTATCTTCAACGCTCCTTCATCACTCCCATCCGTAATCAACAGAAATATAAATACACTCTAACCATTTATATCTACAAATCTGGTAAGTAGTGCTGTGAGTAAAACAAAGTGTTCGATAAGTAATCTGACTACCTTTTATGAGATTATGTATGCCAAGAAACAAGTTTTAAAATAAATACTTCATAAAGTAAAAAAGGCTCAAGTTTCTCATATTTAAACATTATATATACATTTACTTTTTCTGCTATTGACTCACTTACACCATTTGTAGAGTACTCCGCCTAGACGAACCACAAAGACTTGTGGATCCTCATCATTTGACCGGTCATGCGACATCAATATAATTCATTTAAGAGCACCCAAGTTCTGATTTTTATAAATAACATATCATCAATAAACTTTCACATAAGCACATGCTCCATAAAACACAACATACGTATACATGATCAAATTTAATTTTAAAACAGACATGTAAAATATAATTTTGTAAAACCATTTTGCAAAATACAATAGGGAATCAGACCACTTACCTCGAATCAGATACTAAATTTTTCTCGTTCTATAATCGAACCTAAATACTTTCAGAAAAAAGACTATCACTTAATAACCTCATCATTATAACTTTTTGGTAACCAAATCCGTAGTGCCCCGCCCGAGACTAGGGTCTCGACACGGTTGCACCCGCCGTACTCTGCTATGAGAAGTACAAGACGTCGATATCATACATGTGAATGTCGACATGAATCATTTAATCGATATAGCGAAAGCAACATAAAAACAAATATACGACATGCATATCAATACAAATGGTCATAATCCGTACAAGTCATAATGTACAAATGTCCCAAAGTAGTCTAAGCACATCATGCTCAAAATATCTAACATATCCAAAAGATAACTCCGGCATACTTCCTCGCTCACGGGTAATCTATCTATGGTTTTTCCTCTATAAATCCCGTGTCGTCAGTCCCTATTCTCTGCAATGTTATTAAAGGCAAGTATGAGCTATAACACTAATCGCCCAGCAAGTAGTCCGTTTGGGATACGCCATGTGGATCATATATGGGGAGACAGGGTGATAAAATAATAATGCGTCAATAAGAACATAACACATCACGTCTCCATTTTTACAAAAAAGGTGACATGACATAAGTGTAAACATACAACATGTAACACATATATAAGTAACATCATCATCAAAATAAATATTCTTCTACTATCAAGATCCATAAAAACGCCACCTACAATACATGTCCATCCTTAATATCTCAAGTCAAGGTCTAAGATCACACCATACTTAATCTTATTCTCTATATGCATCAAGTACCTATATGAACAAACGCTATATTCTTACGATGCAATGTCTTTAAAACAATGTCATAAAATTTCCATAACGATGTACGAGATACCATGATATCTATATCCATTTTCCATAACATTTCAAAACATAACATTTCCATAAACATGACATTTTTGATGATGGGTATAGCACTTTTACCTTGCAAGCGAATGACATCGTCATAGTAACGGAATACTCCCCCATATAGTCACATTGTACAAATATGAATCCCGATGTTCCATACATGGTCTTGCATCATACGTACATATCACTAACGGTAACTCTATATGCCATAGATCCCTTGTCCTTGACAAGGTGTTACACTCAGGCCTATAAAGAACATACTGTATGCCCATGTCACCAACCACCTTAGGTTCTGGTGCCATGCGGCGCTCCAATCATCGATAACATATTGTGTGCCAATGACATCAATCATCTCAGTTCTGATGTCACGACGGCGCACCAAATGAACATATACATACGAGAAACATTTCATGAGATATCTGACTATATGATATGATTCGATGTGCAAGGGTGAACTTTTAAAAATGTCATGATATGAAAATGGATGCAATGTACCTCAGCTACTTAGCCCTTTAACACTCTATATATTCTCAAACATTCTCATATTCTCATGTCATTAAAATTTCATACATATGCATATAACCCATGCCTTAAATCCTGAAAGTCCACCTTCCTGTGCTCTACAATAGGTCTCGTTCAATTGCCCTAAGACAGTCCACATTTTTATTTCAATCCTTCAACATTTTCTTTAAATATACATCCTACACGTAATCCAAATGGCCAAAAACCCTAATTTAATATTCATTTTTTACATACTTTAACATATCATAAGAAAATACATAAAGTATTCATATTTATATCATACTATATTCCATACATATATATGTCCATGAACATGTAACAAAACTATTTGTTCCACCAAAAAGGCCTTAGGCCCGTGTGTTATTTCCATACATATATACATATATCTACATATACATGTAACACATTTATTTATTCCATAAATAGGCCTTAGGGACCTGTGTTACTTCCTCACACACACACACAAACACACACACACACACACACACAACACACACACACACACACCACACACACACACACTATATATATATTATATATTATATATAATATATATATATATATATATATCACCATAACTTGTAACAAACTTATTTCTTCTATATTTTGGCCTTAATACCGAATACTATATGCATCCATATATTCATTTACAACATGTAACCAAATTATTTCTTCAACATTTTGGCCTCATGGCCGTGGCATACATACTCACACATAAGACATTAATCTCATCTTTTTCACATCTCATACATAATCTTGAGTTTAAAATTTATGATAAATATGCGTACTAGTTTCCATCAAGATGATGACTTTCAAGATTAAGATCATGATAAAAAATACATACAACATAAAGATGATGGAAACCATGCAAATATACCTTTTTTAGCTATAATCATCAAGACTACACATCATCATCATATGGATGACCAAGCTCAAGGAAAAGGCTACAAATAAGCCTCTTGGCCGTGTGTACATATATTAACATATGAACATAATGATCATCAAGAAACAACATTTGTGATCTAGCATTATAGTCATGATTATGATGAACCCATAAACATGTTAAATCAAGACCATAAAGACCCTAAAAACCGAGAACACATGGCAAATGCATATATGATCATCATCATGGAAAAATAAATAAAGAAAAATACATAAACAAATGTCACAAAGTTAGGTTCTTAGTACACTTTTCTTAACCCATCTCATGATTCCATATTCTTTCACTACTTCCCACATGTAACCACATAAGAGTTGGTAATTCATTTTCATTTATACATATGAGACCATATTCTTTATCATTTGAACATCTTCATGTGGATTTATACATCACATCTTATACATCACATACATACATAGCTCTTTCATATTCTTGTTACTAAAACATTGAAAGTACTTCATGAATGATCCAACTTTAATATGAACATATATACTTTAATCTCTGGAAATACATGAAGGATCTAGGTAGAGTACTTGCCTTTCTCACTTAGTTCTTAAAATGAAGGTGAAGATTTCTTCATTTGGCTTGAAGAAAACTTTCTCCTTCCTTCTTGGGGTGACCACGGTTTGGGGGGGGGTGGTCAAGAAGAAGAGGTTAGTGAGAAACTATGAAAAATGATAAATGAAAGAACTTAAACTCATTCTACATTAAGTTCTTACCTTACTCCTTCTTGGTTCTTGGCTCTACAAAATTCGGCCAACACTACTTGATGAAGAAGGACGTTTGATTTCTTAGCTTGAAGTGATAGTGTGGTGTGAAGAGTGGAAGTTTCTCTCTCTTGCTTTCCTTGGACTACTGTCGGCCACTAGGAGGATGGAGGGGGAGTTGTTTCTTGAAGATGAAACTTTGCTAAGTGTGAAATGAGAGAAAGAAGAGAGTCCCCTCTCTTTCTATTGAGAGGGAACAGTTGTAGAGTTGGAATGGAGTGGGAGGAAGACAATCATGAAGGCTTGAAGGGGTTAGGAGGATAATATGATGAAGATTTGTCTTGGAAGTGTAAGAAAGATGAAGCGTAAGGCAAGATATTTCCCCCCTTTTGATTAGAAGAGGCTGCCCATATGGAGTGGGGAGGGAGTTGTTTAGGTTGGTTGGAAATGTAAAAAATTGTAAGAAAGGTGTAAGAGAATGGAAGGCTTTTTGGTGAAAGGAATGTTGGCTCCATGTGGGTTGAAGCCCAATAAAAATCCTCTTCCTTCCTTAAGATGGAGATGGTTGGGTAGGGGGTAAAAATAGGAAGTTGTTTGACTTGTTAAATGTGTAAGAATGGTGTAAGAAATGTGGAAGCTTTTGGGTATAATACATGATTGTTTCTTGTGGCTTGAAGACAAGATAAGAAAAAATCTTTTCTTCCTCTTGCTTGGTGTTGGACGGCCATGGGGTGGGAGTGAGTTGAAAAGGACAAAATTTCATCATTGTATCCTGCACAATTTTCTACACTTGGCATTTTATTAGGGTATTAATCTAACCAAAATTATTCTTCTTCTTTTTCCACCATTTGACCGCCGTACGTACATTATATATACTATATTTTTTTCTTCTTATCCAAAATATCTTCCTATATCCTATTTTATTTTTCCTTTTATTTAAGTAGTTCTAATTCTTGTGTTATGCCCTTTTGTTTTACTTTAATTTATCCTAATAACTTAAGTTGTTACCTACTAGTCCTATTTAAATTTTATCAGGTACTTAAAAGTGTTTGTTATCGAATTTGCTAGCATACCAATATATCAAATAATTTAGCACACGAGCATATTTCGAACGTTACTAACGCGATATTAATGCATTCCGTCGTAATAAAATTTTGGGACGTAAATTTCTCTCCCTTATAAAAAGTTTCATCTTCAATTACTCCATTGTACTTTCACGAAATTTCGGTTCCTATGTCGCTTCACGTTCGGAATGATTACTTTATTGTACTTTCACGAACATAATTGTCGCCTCCTCAGTATTTGTTCCTTGTGATCCACAATACATACCAAGACCTCTTCATAGGTGGCATCTTCTCGGATCACTAATGGCTTCTGCTCCAAGATGTGACTCAGGTTATGTACATAGCCTCGCAGTTGCAATACGTGGAACACATTATGTACCTGCGACAGCGTAGGAGGTAATATGATGAGGTATATAACCCTCATCCATGTCAAGATAATGAGAATGCACATAATGTTATAAAATACAAGATCAAGGACTCTTAACAAGAAGTAAAAACCAAGAAATAATGCATGAAGTAGGGGCCTTCCTATTTAAACATGTGCAAGATGAACCAAAGGAATTTATACGTTGGGTTCACCTAATTGAACCTATAACATGATTTATAAGAGTTTTTAGAAGCATTATAAAATCATTAAGTTAGAATGTGTTCTTTATTTTGCTTGTTAAATGTTTATGTTGTATTAGTTTAGGCCCACCTCGGATTGTGAGTTTCTGCAGGACCATTTTAGTAGAATTGACGTATCTATCCAACCATAGGGCCACATTAGTATTTGCAAGATGTTTTGGAAATCTCAGACAAAGATATACAACTTTTTTGTTTTGTACTTTTCCAAACTCGGTTTTCTTCATAGCGGAAAACAGCATGCAAATTGAAGTACTGTTTCTACCGAATTCTATGATATACCTTCAGTAATTTAGATGTATCTCTTCAATGGTTGGGCCAAATGCAAAGAAATTTTTACGCTTATTTTATACACTCAATGAGCTACAATTATCTAAAAGAAGGCAAGGCCTAGTTCGAATGTGAAGGTGTCCAAAAACCAGTCACAAACAAGGAAAGATTTCAAGTTGAAGACAAATGCTTAATGTCTTCCATGAATAGTACTTGAGGGACCTACTTTGAAAATCATCATTCAAGACTTGCAAAACTAGTTTTTGTGGAGCCTACATGAATAGTATTTGAAAGTGTGTAGTCTTCTCAATCATCATCCAAGACTTGCAAGACTAGTTTGTATGGAGCCTACATGAATAGTTTTTAAAAGTGTGTAGTCTTTTCAATCATCATTTCAATTTTTAAGATAGTTTGTTGACTTGTGTTATTTTTGCCTATAAAGGCACATAAAAGAAGCCTTGTAAAAACACACCTTCAATGAAAATTTCTTCTTCTTCAAGAGTAATTCTTGTTTGTTTTCTTGGTTCATATTCAAAATCAAGGCTAGAATCTTTCAAGGCTTGAACATCCTTGTGTGAGTTGTCCAATTCCGGGGAGGAAAACATCCAAGAGGGAGATATCTTGCTTGGGTTATGTGAACTCATTAGAGGACTTATGTTCAAAAGGTTTTCTTCAACTTATTTGGAAGCAATGTGAAGCTATCTTCTGTAGAGAAAAAGGAGGTTTGAGTGATTTCAAAATATATGATTTAAATGTAGTTTAAAAACGTGTATGAGATAAATGTGCATGATCTATTGCATATTACTTACCTTATATAGTTCATATATAATGTTGCCGTACTAACGAGCCATGAAGCTTTAAAGCTTACATCAAATGGCGAACATTTGTTGTGTTTATACTATTTTCAGGTGCCACCATTAATGAACTAAACTAGTTCATTAAGTGAAGTACTTAGTTAATTAAACTAAGTAGTTCATTAAAGGAAGCTACATTTGGACAAGGCACAAAGGCAACAAGACTAAGAAAGGAAAAGTCTCCTCCTCCTCTTATCACACTAATATACACGGCATATATATACAAAATATATATTTTCAGATTTTTTTTAAAAAGGCACATACACATGTATTCCAACGTACTACCGACACGTTATATATTTTACGTACGTACGTTAACGTCACACCACCATACTTAACTCATATTTATGAGTATATTCAGGTCTTATATCATATGATATAAGTCATGGTGATGACAATTAAATACGACACGTTAAAAGGTTCTAAACCGAAAATTGTCGTATCGGTGAATACCGAAACTTCGCCAACGTGTCACGTACTTGCCATAAATAGATGGCCAGCCCCTACACCTCAAAAATCATTATAATTTTCGTGCCTATGATGTTATTTCCAGCCATGAAATCATTCCATGTTGGCACACACAATTCACCCCACATTAAGGCCAAATTGTGGAGATTCCAATTTCAATTTTGTCACATGTAAATGGCGCCACTTTAAGACCAGCTAAGTGCTGAATATTAAAGTTTATATTATGTATATTATGTGTAACATAATATATATAACATGTGCAAAAAGTTGGAATTTAATTAGAGAAAAATCGGGTAATCGATAAACATCGAAAATTCGGTTTTCTACGTACACAACACATGGAACATTTTTGGCACATCATACGACACGTATCTAGACACTTTTTACATATGACATACATCTCAAAGTGTTCTAGAAAATTAAATTAAGGGCTGATTGGAATATACCATGTGTGTATTATTAAATGTGCACTATTTTACAAAGTTTGCAAAAATAAAATTCAGCACATGCATATACATGTTGTACACGCCTATACAGCTGAGATGGAGCATATGTGGAGCCTTGTTGGCATATTGATTGGTCAAGAATCAATCATACAATGTTGGTGATTTAAAGAAAGAAGCTACAAAAGGTAATGTTTCAAATTTTATCTCATTTGAAACACATGCTGAAAATTTCAGCATGTGGAAGATAGGCTGGCCGATTTTTATCATTCATGAGGGATATAATTTGTGTCTTGAAATATGTGATTAATTGGAAGAAGAATTGGAAGTAATTTGAATAAGATATTGAATTCATAAAGTGTGATATCTTGAATATCACACATGCTGAAAAATTTCAGCATGTGTGTGTATGCACCTTGGCCGAATTCTTGGCCATATTAGTGTCCAATTTCATTTCCAAAAATGATGAGAATATTTGCTACTAATTGGTGATTTATTTTAAAAGAAAAATCAATGAAAATTTGGAAGTAATTTGAATTATATCACCATGTATCACATGCTGAAATTTCAGCATGTCAAGTGTAGTAATGGCCGATGTTTTGCTTAATGTTGTGGAGAAATTATCTTGCTTGGTTTGGGTAATAATCTTATGAGTTATGACAACTATTTTATGTTGATTTTGGCACTGTTTTTAGCGGAATTCTCAGATTTTCCAAGTCATCAAATGCTGACAACATTCAACCAATCAATGAGTGCCAAGTAAGCAAAAGTTAAATGATCATCCAATGAGGAGGTGCCAAGTAAGCAAGATCATGTCACAATGATGCCACACATTCTCCCAAGGACTTAGAAGATAATTTTCAAGAGAAGAAGGACCTATAGGGGGGACGGCCAAGGTGGTTAAAAGGAAAGGAAGAAGAGCAAAACAAAGACAAGAACAAGCATTGCAAATTCAAGTGATAAAAACGCCTAGCTCTCTTCTTCTACACTCTCTTTCTTTCTTCTTTCTAAAAGCCTATTGTACTTACATTCATATTCTTGAATAGGCTTATCCTAGACCACCACACATTCTCTATCTTTGTAAAAGATTGATCAAGGTGTGATCAATCTTCATTCTTGCAAGGTGGTGGTGTTCGTGCGTAATTGTATTCATCATACAAGGTTTGTAAAGGGTTGGAGTTGGTGTGTAACTCCATCAACCCTGTGGTAAGGTGTATTTGTGTTGTGTGACTAGTGTGAACCGAGGAAGGTGTTCCTCGAAGACTGGAGTAGGTTGTTTATAACCGAACCAGTATAAAATTCTCGGTGTCATTTACTTTCAGCACTTATATTCTGTTTCAGCACTGTTTACTCTTTTTGATTACGTTCGTAAAAATAGTAAACGTTTTTCAAAAATTACTAAAATTTCCAGAATCATAGCCACACATCTTAGGGTTAATTTGGCAACAAGTTTCAACCCTTTTGGATAAGTTATAAGTCAATCAAACATCCAAAGTTCTGAGACTAGTGCAGTCTGATTTTCAGGCTTGCAAAGGTTGAGACTTTGAGTGTATTTGACTAACTTCCGAAAGAATTTTTCAAAACTGTTTCAACCCATTTAAATAAACATATAAGGGGTTAGTGGTTAAAATTTCAGAGCAATTGGAGTTAATTACAAATAGGAATAAATTTTTCAAAACAGTCTACTGTTTCTGGCAGATTCGCGCAATCTGACCATCAACGATTGTTGAAGGGGTTAAAGGTTGAATTTAAATCTGAAATTTTTAGGAGACACTCATAACATCTGAGGCTTAAGTTCTCTCAAAATTTCAGAATTTTTGAAGACCTAAAACCTAGTTTTAAAAACGTTTTAAAACTGGTCCTGAAAACAGAATCTGTTTTCAGAAGTTGAGTTTTTGGTTTTAAACAATTTTAAAAACCACACTTTTCGCACCAACTATTCAACCTCCCCTTCTAGTGGTGCCTTGAAAATCCTGCAAGTGGTATCAGAGCGCAGGAACACTCACTTCAAAGGATCCAACGATTTAGTGAGATGGCAACCACAAATCTCAAAACCGAGCAAGAAGGTATGTCGAGCCAAAGGCCTTCCTCTTTTTGACGGTGAGTCTTTCATTCAATGGAAACTAAGAATGAAGCTTTTTCTTATGGCAATAGATATTGATCTTTGGTCGATTATAGAAGATGGTCCTTTTGTTCCATCTAAGATATCTACCGTAGACGGAGTCACACTAGAAGTTGTTAAACCGAGACAAGAATATACAAGTGAGGATAAAAAGAAACTTAGAATGAATGCTAGGGCTATGCAATTGCTCTTAAATGGATTAAGTAAGAGTGAGTCTAGTTATGTCTCAACTGTTCTAGTGCACAAGAAATGTGGAGGATACTCGAAATGAAACACGAAGGCACGAGTCAAGTAAAAGAGTCAAAGATAAACATGCTTATGTCCACACTTGAAGTCGTTTAAACTATTGCCTAATGAATCTATTGTTGATATGGATCTTCGTTTGACTAACATCTACAATTCTCTTGAGTCTCTTGGTAAAGCTTTTACCATGCACGAAAAAGTACAGAAAGTCTTGCGAAGCCTTCCATCAGAGTGGGACCCTAAAGTAACCGCAATAGAATAAAGCAAAGAAACGAAACTCAATAAAGATGGAAGAGTTAATTGGATCACTTAAGGTTTATGAGAATAAACTCACCATACGGAAATCGGAATCATCTAAACAAGGTAAAGCTATTGCTTTTAAATCAAATGAATACGTCTCTACTTCTTCCGATCACGTAGATGATAGTGATTCTGAATCGGATAACGATGACCTAATTCTATTGGCTAAAGGTTTAAGAAAATTTATGAGAAGATCATTTAGAAACAAAAATAAGGGCACTTACGACTAAAAGAAATAAGACCAAGACAAATGATAAGGATGTTCAAATGTTATGAATGTGGCAAACTTGGACATTTATCATATGACTGCCCTAATAAGGAAAAGCAAACAAATAAATAACCCTGACAAGGAACGGAACAAGAATAGACTCGTCTCAGAACCCAAGCAAAGGAAACGTGCTCTAAAAGCCTCCACTTGGAGTGATACATCGGATTCCGAGACTGAAACCGAAGAGGAGACTGCACAAGTATGCTTTGTCTCCAAAGCATCTAATGAGGTATCATCTGATTCTGATTCTGACTCTGAGCCTTCTTATGATGATCTTTTTTAGTCAGTATTTAGAATTGCATAAATTCACAAAGACTCTCGCTAAAGAAAAGAAGCGATTAATTGAAGACAAGAAGATGTTAGAATCTTCTAACGAAAATCTGTCGCTCAATTAAACGATTCTAAAGAAGAGTCATCATGCATCATCAATGCATTAAAGACAGAGATTTCATCATTGACCACTCAAAATAACGAAATGAAATCCGAGATTTCAAGTTTGAAATCAAGGAATACAGACTTAGAGAAAATGATGAAACAGTTTGATACGGGATCTAACATGCTGCATCGTATTATCTTATCACAAAAGCATGATAGTGACAATAAAGGTTTGGGATACGTTGAGACAAATGAAGCATCCACCAAACCAACTAAGTTCGTTGTGTCTAAGAAAGTAGACACCCCAAAGCCAAAAACGGCGTCTAAGATGACGCAAAGACCTCTCCCTTCCTCACGCCCCACTTCTTCTTCATATCATGCTAAATACAATTTTGTGCCATATAGATATGAGAAGAAACAAGTAATGCATACACGTCATCTATTTCATTCATCTAGATCACGCACTACTCACACAAACACAAGGACATATCACAAACATCCTACATACAAGGAGTATAAAGGAGTTCTTGGCCAAAGGCCCAAAGTGCATTCACCACATGTTTATTACATTGCACCTTCATCTACATTCTTGCCATTTGCTAGACCGAGAAGGATCACCCAAGTATGGGTACCGAAAGGTACTTTTACCAAGAGGTGATTAACTAACTCGCAAGGACCCAAAGTTAAAAGGGTACCTAAATCATTTTTGCACATTGCAGGGAGCCCACACATCAAAAGATACATCTATAAAGTGGTTCCTTGACAGTGGATGCTCGAGGCACATGACGGGTGACCCGAGCTTGTTCACGAAATTAAAGAAGGTCACAAAAGGCGGATCTGTGACCTTTGGAGACAACAACGAAGGCAAGATCATCGGAAAAGGTACGATAGGAAATCCAAGCACTCTTCAAATCTCCAACGTCTATTTAGTAAGCAACTTATCTTATAATCTTCTTAGCATTTCGCAATTTATTGACAATGGCTTCGATGTGTGTTTCACTCACCCTTATTGCAATATAATAAATAAAAATGGAGAAACTGTTTTAAAAGGAAAACGAGAAGGATAACATCTTTACGCTTTCTATGGATGATATGGTAGACGCTAAAGTTAAGTGCTTTTATGTCAAACGAACCTAATGTAAATTTATGGCATAGACGTTTAGGACACATTGGTATTTCCACACTAGAAAAACTCCAACGAAAGAACCTAGTACGAGGATTGCCTACACTTGATTTAGACAACTTTCAGTTGTGTGAATCTTGCATAAAAGGCAAACAAACACGCGAGTCACTTAAGCCTAAGAATGAAATAAGCACGACTAGAGTCTTAGAACTATTACACATTGATTTGTTTGGTCCTAGTCGCACTACAAGCCTTGGTGGGCGCCACTATGCATGCGTGATTGTTGATGATTTTTCTCGTTATACTTGGACTTTATTTCTTGCACATAAGGATGATAGTGCCATTGAGATTGCGAAATTAATCAAACAACTTGAAAATCAATACGGTGTCAATGTGAAAAAGATAAGAAGCGATAGAGGCGGTGAATTTAAAAACAAGGATATGATTTCATTTTGCGAAGAAAAAGGAATCAAGCATGAGTTTTCGCCACCTAGAACTCCACAATTAAATGGAGTAGTAGAAAGAAAGAATCGAACATTACAAGAAATCGCTAGGACTATGTTATGCGAAAATAAATTGCCTAGATTTCTGTAGGCGGAAGCCGTAAATTGTGCATGCTACATAGTAAATCGCTTATCTATTAGAAAGAAAATAAACAAGACGCCTTATGAGATATTGAATGATCGCATGCCTAAGATTGACTATTTTCGTGTGTTTGGATGCAAATGTTTTGTTTTGAATACAAAAGATAATTTAGATA
Source organism: Eustoma russellianum (assembly GCA_036186865.1). Taxonomy (NCBI): domain Eukaryota; kingdom Viridiplantae; phylum Streptophyta; class Magnoliopsida; order Gentianales; family Gentianaceae; genus Eustoma; species Eustoma russellianum. The sequence continues at coordinate 15,109,870 of AP025056.1, forward strand.
AATTTGAATCTAAATCAATTGAATGCATTTTTGTTGGCTATTCTATAAATTCAAAAGCATATAGATGTTATGATCCTCTCACTAGACAAATCATAGAATCTATTCATGTGAAGTTTAATGAATTTGGTGAGATTGATGAAGATAAAGAATATGATGATGACTTTGAATTGAAACCCGTGTTAAATGAAGATGATGGTACATTTGATATGCATGACATGAATGATACACTAGAAATGCATGATCACATTAGAAATGCATGATAACATAGAAAATAATCAACCAAGATGGCATAGAGATCACCCACATGATCTCATTATAGGCGACATCACTCACGGTGTGCGACCACGTAGAAGAATAACTTCGGATGAAATAAATCAATTTCATGCTATGATTTCTGAAATTGAACCAAAAATGTGCATGATGCTTTGAGTGATTCTTCTTGGATTGATGCTATGCATGATGAGCTTAACCAATTTGTTAGAAATGATGTATGGGATTTAGTGCCACGACCACAAGATAAGACCATAATAGGCACAAAGTGGGTGTTTAGAAATAAAATGAATGAAGAAGGAAAGGTCGTTAGAAATAAGGCTAGACTTGTAGCACAAGGCTATAATCAAGAGAAGGAATTGACTATGATGAAACATTTGCACCCGTAGCACGCTTAGAAGCTATACGACTTTACTTGCCATTGCTTGCATGAAAGATTTCAAATTGTATCAAATGGACGTAAAAAGTGCATTCCTAAATGGATTTATACAAGAAGAGGTATACGTGAAGCAACCACCAGGTTTTGAAGATTTGAAACATCCCGATCACGTGTACAAACTAAAGAAGGCACTATACGGACTAAAGCAAGCACCTAGAGCATGGTATGATCGTTTGCTACTTTTCTTTTAGAAAATGATTTTAAACGAGGTACTATAGATAGTACATTATTTTTGAAACAAGATAAATCGGATTTACTATTATTCAAATCTACGTTGATGACATTATTTTCGGTTCTACATCACATAAGCTTGTTGAAGATTTTGAAAAGTGCATGAAATCCGAATTTGAAATGTCTATGGTTGGTGAACTTAACTATTTTCTTGGCTTGCAGATTAAGCAAACGAGTAAAGGCATTCACATAAGTCAAGCTAAATATGTAAATGACATGATTAAAAAGTTCAACTTTGAAAATTTGAAACCATCCCCCACCCCTATGAGTGTCACTACTAAATTGGACAAAGATGAACATGGTAAAGATTTTGATAATGCCTTATATAGATCTATGATTGGTTCTTTGCTATATCTTACTGCTAGTAGGCCTGATATCATGTTCAGTGTATGCATGTGTGCACGTTTTCAAAGTCAACCTAAGGTGTCTCACTATAATGCGGTAAAAAGAATATTCCGCTATATTAAGCACACGCCCACCTTAGGAATTTGGTACGATAAAGATTCCGAATTTAATTTACATGCTTATACTGATGCAGATTACTGGTGGCTGTAAAATAGATAGAAGAGCACGAGTGGCACTTGCCAATTTATAGGAAACTCACTCATTTCATGGTTTTCCAAAAAGCAAGCAAGCGTTGCTTTGTCCACTACTGAGGCTGAGTACATGGCACTTAGCCTTTGCTGCACACAGTTGTTGTGGATAAAACAACAACTCTCGGACTTTGGAATTACCGTAAATAGAATTCCTATATATTGTGATAGTATGAGTGCAATTAATTTGTCTAAAAACCCCGTGTTACACTCTAAGGCCAAACATATAGAAGTACGCTATCACTTTCTTCGTGATCACGTAAATAATGGTAATATTGTCATAGATCACGTACGCACAGAGGCACAAGTAGCGGATATTTTCACTAAAGCCTTAAATCAAGCCACATACGAATCTCTTCGTTCTAAATTAGGCATGATTTCTGCTGATATGATTTGATTTGATTCTCTTTCCTTATTTACAGGCATCTTTTGATTTACTTTCCAAAATAAAGGGGGAGAGAAAGCATGATTTAAGGGGGAGAGAGATACTGATTAGATACTGATTGCATAAATCAAGGGGTAGCGGATTTTGAAATTTAAAATTCAAATTTTGAATTTATGCATGATTGAAGGAGGAGCGATAGGATTTAAATCATGGTATAGGTTATTTTGAAAATCATCAAAAGGGGGAGATTGTAGAGAAAAAGGGGTTTGAGTGATTTCCAAATACATGATTTAAATGTAGCTTAAAAACGTGTATAAGATAAATGTGCATGATATATTGCATATTACTTGCCTTATATAGTTCATATATAATGTTGCCGTACTAACGAGCCATGGAGCTTTAAAGCTTACATCAAATGGCGAACATTTGTTGTGTTTATACTATTTTCAGGTGCCACCATTAATGAACTAAACTAGTTCATTAAGTGAAGTACTTAGTTAATTAAACTAAGTAGTTCATTAAAGGAAGCTACATTTGGACAAGGCACAAAGGCAACAAGACTAAGAAAGGAAAGTCTCCTCCTCCTCTCTTCATCTACATATACACGGCCTATATACATATATAAATATATATTTTCAGATTTTTTTGAAAAAGGCACATACACATGTATTCCAACGTACTACCGACACGGTATATATTTTACGTACGTACGTTAACGTCACACCACCATACTTAACTCATATTTATGAGTATATTCAGGTCTTATATCATATGATATAAGTCATGGTGATGACAAATTAAATACGACACGTTAAAAGGTTCTAAACCGAAAATTGTCGTATCGGGCGAATACCGAAACTTCGCCAACGTGTCACGTACTTGCCATAAATAGATGGCCAGCCCCTACACCTCAAAAATCATTATAATTTTCGTGCCTATGATGTTATTTCCAGCCATGAAATCATTCCATGTTGGCACACACAAATCACCCCACATTAAGGCCAAATTGTGAAGATTCCAATTTCAATTTTGTCACATGTAAATGGCGCCACTTTAAGACCAGCCTAAGTGCTGAATATTAAAGTTTATATTATGTATATTATGTGTAACATAATATATATAACATGTGCAAAAAGTTGGAATTTAATTAGAGAAAAATCGGGTAATCGATAAACATCGAAAATTCGGTTTTCTACGTACACAACACATGGAACATTTTTGTCACATCATACGACACGTATCTAGACACTTTTTACATATGACATACATCTCAAAGTGTTCTAGAAAATTAAATTAAGGGCTGATTGGAATATACCATGTGTGTATTATTAAATGTGCACTATTTTACAAAGTTTGCAAAAATAAAATTCAGCACATGCATATACATGTTGTACACGCCTATACAGCTGAGATGGAGCATATGTGGAGCCTTGTTGGCATATTGATTGGTCTAGAATCAATCATACAATGTTGGATGATTTAAAGAAAGAAGCTACAAAAGGTAATGTTTCAAATTTTATCTCATTTGAAACACATGCTGAAAATTTCAGCATGTGGAAGATAGGCTGGCCGATTTTATCATTCATAAGGGGATATCTTGTGTCTTGAAACATGTGATTAATTGGAAGAAGAATTGGAAGTAATTTGAATAAGATTTTAATTCATAAAGTGTGATATCTTGAATATCACACATGCTGAAAAATTTCAGCATGTGTGTGTATGCACCTTGGCCGAATTCTTGGCCATAGTAGTGTCCAAGTTCACTTCCAAAAATGATGAGAATATTTGCTACTAATTGGTGATTTATTTTAAAAGAAAAATCAATGTAAATTTGGAAGTAATTTGAATTATATCACCATGTATCACATGCTGAAATTTCAGCATGTCAAGTGTAGTAATGGCCGATTTTTTGCTTAATGTTGTGGAGAAATTATCTTGCTTGATTTGGGTGATAATCTTATGAATTATAGGAAATTATTTTATGTTGATTTTGGCACATGTTTTAGTGGAATTCTCAGATTTTCCAAGTCATCAAATGATGACAACATTCAACCAATCATGAAGTGCCAAGTAAGCAAGAGCTTAATGATCATCCAATGAGAAGATGCCAAGTAAGCAAGAACATGTCATAATGATGCCACACATTCTCCCAAGGACTTAGAAGATAATTTTCAAGAGGGGAGAGCACCTAGTGGGGACAGCCATTATGCTTAAAAGGAAAGGAAGAAGAGCAAAACAAAAGACAAGAACAAGCATTACATTTTTGAAGTGATCAAAACACCAATACCTCTCTTCTTTCTACACTTCTTTCTTTCTTCTTCTTAAAAGCCTATTGTACTTACATTCATATTCTTAAATAGGCTTATCTTAGACCACAACACATTCTCTATCTTTGTAAAAGATTGATCAAGGTGTGATCAATCTTCATTCTTGCAAGGTGGTGGTGTTCGTGCGTAATTGTATTCATCATACAAGGTTTGTAAAGGGTTGGAGTTGGTGTGTAACTCCATCAACCCTGTGGTAAGGTGTATTTGTGTTGTGTGACTAGTGTGAACCGAGGAAGGTGTTCCTCGAAGACTGGAGTAGGTTGTTTATAACCGAACCAGTATAAAATTCTCGGTGTCATTTACTTTCAGCACTTATATTCTGTTTCAGCACTGTTTACTCTTTTTGATTACGTTCGTAAAAATAGTAAACGTTTTTCAAAAATTACGAAAATTTCCAGAAATCATAGCCACACGTCTTAGGGTTAATTTGGCATAAGTTTCAACCCTTTTGGATAAGTATAAGTCAATCAAACATCCAAAGTTCTGAGACTAGTGCAGTCTGATTTTCAGGCTTGCAAAGGTTGAGACTTTGAGTGATATTTGACTAACTTCCCGAAAGAATTTTTCAAAACTGTTTCAACCCATTTAAATAAACATATAAGGGGTTAGTGGTTAAAATTTCAGAGCAATTGGAGTTAAGTACAAATAGGAATAAATTTTTCAAAACTGTCTACCGTTTCTGGCAGATTCGCGCATCTGACCACCAACGATTTTTGAAGGGGTTAAAGGTTGAATTTAAATCTGAAATTTTTAGGAGACACTCATAACATCTGAGGCTAAGTCTCTCAAAATTTCAGAATTTTTGAAGACCTACAACCTAGTTTTCAAAACGTTTTAAAACTAGTACTGAAAACAGAAACTGTTTTCAGAAGTTGGGTTTTGGTTTCAAACTAATTTTAAAAACCACATTTTCCGCACCCACTATTCAACCCCCCCTTCTAGTGGTGCCTTGCAGATCCTACATCTTCATTGTGCCTAAACCATATTTGGATGAGAAGCTTTAAGAGTTAAAGAAAGGTTCATTTTTGCATGTATGAAAGTGGTATCAGAGCGAAGGTTTTTCTTTAACTCAACTTATCATTTCTGTGTCAATTTTTCTTTTCTTTTGTTCTTGTCTTCATCCATCATTCAACCATCTTCTTAGAAGGTTGAATTCTATTTGGTTTAGTGTCTTCTTCTTGTTTTGAATTGTATAATTCAGAAACAAAAAGAAACCAAAACCAAAACAGTTTATCCGTGTGTTTTCTAGTTCATTGTTTTGTCTATTCAAAAAAAAGTTTGATATTCCCTTCTTTTTCTGTTACATCTTGTTTTCTTTGTTGTCCATCATTCAAAAAAAAGTGTCATCTTGTTGTTTATCAAATTTCTTTGTTTCTTCCGGTTCAACAAGCAAAAAACAAGAACTCAAACAAATCGACATACAAGCTTACCGTATCATTTGGTGATATAAGGTTGGATTGAACTCTGGAAAATTATCGTAACATTGGACCTACATGAAATTGGTGATATAAGGTTGGATTGGACTCTGGAAAATTACCATAACGCTGGGCCTAAATGAAATTGGTGATATAAGGTTGGATTGGACTCTGGAAAATTACCGTAACGCTGGGACCTATATGAAATTGGAAAGCACTAAGGACAAACATCTCATAAAACACCTAAAGATTGTTTCTTTGTGATGATTTATGGTTTGTTTATTTCATTTGGTTGGATTTCAATTTCTTTATGTTTAGACACTTTCTTGGAATTTAAGTTCTTTGTTTAGAAGCTTTTCCGCATTACTTATATTCAGTCCATTGCTTATATATCTACCTTGGTGTATCCTATATTCTCGTTGTTACCGAAGCTCTTAACTTGTTTTAGACTTTGTCTTTATTTAATTGTATTGTGTGGTGAGCTTAGTTGCATTTTCTTGTGTTCAATATCTGATTTGGCAACCTCGACAAGAAAGAAAATCAATTTGTTCATCTTGAACAACTTGACAGTCTACTACACACAAAAATGTCAATATATCCATCCAAAAGAAACACACAAAGTCTTAACAATCAATTTTACCAAGATACATACTCCTTGTTTAGATTTGAACAAGCAAAAAAGAAAAAGAAAGAAAGAGAAGCTTATTTCAAAGAAAAGTTTGCACAAAATAATTGAAAGTGCAAAGAGCAAAAGAACTGGTTTTGCTTCCTTCATAAACCCAAAATACCCATTTGTTTTCACTTTTGAACACTTGAGTGCTTCTAGTTCATTCGTACTTGCATCTAACTTGCATAAAGCCTAAGATTAAGGTAAGGATTGCCCAGGGCAACCCCTTAGCATTTCTTTGGCTCAGCCTATTACATCAAATTTGGTTTCATTTCTCTTTGAATCTTAGTACAGTCCAAGTTTGTTGTTTATAACATTGGAATTGTGAGTGAATTGGTGGGAGACTTGCGAAGAAAGTTTACTTTACATGATTGAAGTTATCGGAATTGATACTCACTTGGCAAGTTTACTTTGCATTGTTCTAGCCTCAGATTCTTTAAGGAGACACAAGATTGTGTGAACTACAAAAGAGAGAGAGAGAGAGAGAGATGAACGAACACTTGCTTTTTGTTTTCCACTAATATAATCAAGTTTCTTTTGTCTTTGTGTTAGTTTTCCTTTTTCTTTGTTTTTTTTATTCAATTTCAGGTAATTGTACCATGGATAATACACCTGAGAGTACCATGGGCCTTAACAAAGAAGGAGAAAGATTGCCCACAAACGTGGACGATTTAACACAACTAATAAAAAAGATGTTGTGGGAAATGAAATTGATGAGTAGCCGTGTAGAAGGCGTAGAAAAACAGTCAGAATCTCATCTGAAAAATCCTTCACATGAAGGACAAACATCACATGTACTGGAACATAGGCGTGAAAGCCGTGAGTCTTTTGCTCCTAAAAGAGGCAGAGGCAGAGGCAGAGGGCTTAATAGGGATTTCATACCTATGAGGACCTTTGATGAAAGAGAAGAAGAACCAAGCCAAAGGTTTGATGACTATAACATTGAGGAAGAGTACAACCAATTCCGAAACCGTGGGAATCAAAAGAATAACCCACAAGAAGACGAATTCATCAAAACAAAAGTGAACATCCCCACATTCCATGGAAAAAGTGATGTTGAGGCATATTTTGAATGGGAGAAAAAGGTAGACCTCATATACTCTTGTACAAATTATACTGATTTGACTAAAGTGCGCTATGCAGCAATAGAGTTTGCAGATTTGCCTTAATTCGGTGGGATCAGCTACACAATGTAAGGAGAAGAACCAGACAAGCACCAATCTCTACTTGGGAAGAAATGAAAATTGAGATGAGAAAAAATTCATTCCTTCAGATTATGAAAGAACCATCTACCAAAAATTGCAAAAACTCACTTAAGAAAGCCGTAGTGTAGATGAGTATTTCAAAGTGTTAGAGATCTTATTGATAAGAGCTAACATTGAAGAACCAGAGGAAGCTACCATGGCTAGATTCCTAGCTGGATTGAACAAGGAAATTGCAAACGGAGTTGAACTTACCACATATATTGATATGACTTCCATGGTTCATAAATCTGAAAAGATTGAGAGACAACTCAAGGTAAAACCCTTTACATCTAGTTTATCTTTTCGAGCTAATTCTTCATCCTATCCAAGAAGGTCTCCTAGGACAAATCAAGGCACAAGTTTCAATCCAACTGCACCTCATGGCCGTGGATTCCAAGGCAAAACTCAACCAAATCAAAGACCGCCTCAACCACCTCAACAAAACTTGGATAAAGGGAAAAACAAGGTCGAAGGTAACATTTCTAATTCCACTACTAGATTTAGAGACATTCAATGCTTTAAATGTTTAGGTAAAGGTCATTTTGCAAATCAATGTCCCAACCTTAAAAGTATCATGTTCATTAAAGAGTAATGAATATTATTCTAATGATGAGGAAGTGGAACATGTTAATGTTGAGGAAAATTACGATGAAAATGAAGAAAGTGTGAGTGAGGACGAAGAGCTTGCATCAAAAGAATTTCTGGTCGTTAGAAGAGCTCTTAATACACATGTTAAGATTGATGAGAAAGATCAACATAGAGACAATATTTTTCATATTCATTGCATGGTTAAAGGGAAAGTTTGTACTTTGATTATTGACTCTGGATCCTGTACTAATGTGGCAAGTGTTGAACTCGTCAGAAAACTTGATTTGCCATTACTTAACCACCCACACACTTATAAACTTTCTTGGTCGAATAATTGTGGAGAAGTGAGTGTTAGCAAACAAGTTTTGATCTCATTGTCTATTGGTGGGTATAAAGATGATATCTTATGTGATGTAGCTCCTATGCATGCAAGTCATATCCTTTTACGTAGACCGTGTCAGTTTGATAAGAAAGTTACATATGATGGATACTTGAATAGGTATTCATTCAGGTTTAACAATAAGTTGTTTCAGCTACATGCATTACCCCCACACAAGGTATTTGAAGATCAAAAGAGAATGTGTAAGAACATGAATGATCATAAGGAGAAAGAGGCAGGAAAAGAAATTTCTGGAGTGTATTAAGAGTGAAAGAAAGAAAAATGAGTCTAAAGGCAAATAGATAGTAAACATTGATGAAGACAAATCTCAAAAGAAATTGCTTTCTTTGCCAAACCAAGTGAAATGTCACATGAGATAAACTCAAAGAAAACTGTCTATGTTTTGATGTTTAAGGAGTCTCTGTTTTCTATGAGTGACTTACCCTCCACTTTACCGAGTGGAGTTGTATCTTTGCTTGATGAGTTTTCAGGGTTGTTTCCTGAAGATGAACCTTCTGGTTTGCCTCCTTTAAGAGGAATTGAGCACCAAATAGACTTCATACCTGGTTCTATCCTGCCTAATAGGCCAGCCTACAGAGCAAACCCTGCTGGAACGAAAGAAATTCAACACCAAGTAGAAGAACTCTTGGCCAAAGAAAGGTGAGGGAAAGCATGAGTCCTTGTGCTGTTCGTGTGATCGTTGTACCAAAGAAAGATGGTACATGGAGGATGTGTACTGATTGTAGAGCCATCAAAAAGATAACTGTAAAATACTGATACCCTATTCCTAGACTTGATGATATGCTTGATGAATTGCACGGTGCTAAGTATTTTACCAAGATTGATTTTTTAAGTGGTTACTTTCAAGTACGCATTAGAGAAGGTGATGAATGGAAAACTGCATTTAAGACTAAGTTTGGATTGTAAGAGTGGTTAGTCATGCCCTTTGGCTTAACAAATGCACCTAGTACTTTTGTGAGATTAATGAATGAAGTCTTACGTGCATTCATTGGAAAATTTGTTGTTGTGTACTTTGATGATATCTTGATTTACTCTAAGACTTTGCATGAATACATAGGCCACCTAAGAAGCGTTTTTAAGCATTAAAGAAAGAACAATTATATGCAAATTTCAAGAAATGTTCTTTTTGTATGGAAAAGGTTGTATTTCTAGGATTCGTGGTTAGTGCAAATGGAATTGAAATGGACCAAGATAAAGTGAACTCAATTTTAGAATGGCCAATTCCCACAACTGTTGGAGAGATGAGAAGCTTTCATGGGTTGGCTAGTTTCTATAGAAGATTTGTTAAGGACTTTTCCACCATTGCTGCACCTTTGAATGGGATTGTTAAAAAAGACATAGGATTTCAGTGGGGAGAGTCACAACAGAAAGCATTTGATGAACTTAAAGCAAGGTTAACTTCTGCACCTATTCTAAGACTACCTAGCTTTGATGAAACATTTGAAATTGAATGTGATGCTAGTGGTGTTGGTATAGGAGCTGTACTATCTCAGTCTAAACAACCGATTGCTTATTTTAGTGAAAAGCTTAAGGGAGCACAATTAAATTATTCAACCTATGACAAAGAGTTGTATGCACTGGTTAGATCATTGCAGACTTGGCAACATTAGTTGCAACATAAGGAGTTTGTGGTTCATACTGATCACGAAAGTCTTAAGTTCCTTAAAAGCCGAGGAAAGTTAAACAAGAGGCTTTCAAAATGGGTTGAATTCATCGAACAATTTCCTTATGTGATAAAATATAAGGAAGGAAAAGATAACATTGTAACTGATGCATTATCTAGGATATATTCTTTGATTACTACATTGTCATCTCATTTGCTTGGATTTAAGTACATCAAGGAATTGTATACATCTGATCCTGAATTTCAGTCAATATTTGATGCATGTGCTGATTCTCCATTTGGTAAGTATTGTTTACATGATGGATATTTGTTCAAAGAAAGAAAAGTGTGCATACCTAAGTGTTCTATCAGAGAGATACTTGTCAAAGAAGCACATGATGGAGGTTTAATGGGCCACTTTGGCATCTTTAAGACATTAGAAATGTTAAAGGAACGTTTCTTTTGGCCTCATATGAGAGTTGATGTAGAGAAGGTTTGTGGAAGTTGTATAACTTGCAAAAAAGCTAAATCTACATCACATCAATATGGTTTGTGCACCCCATTACCTGTCCCTATGTCACCTTGGATTGATATATCTATGGACTTTGTTTTGAGATTGCCTAGATCAAAAAATGGAAGTGATAGTGTGTTTGTTGTCATTGACGGATTTTCTAAAATGACACACTTCATAGCTTGTAAAAAGGTTGATGATGCATCTCACGTTGCAAACTTGTTCTTTCAGGAAGGTTTACGTCTACATGGCATGCCTAGAACCATTGTTAGTGATAGAGATACTAAGTTCTTAAGTCGCTTTTGGCGTGTGTTGTGGGATAAACTTGGAACAAAACTCTTATTTTCTACTACCGCTCACCCCCAAACAGATGGTCAAACTGAAGTTGTGAATAGAACTTTGTCTCAATTATTGTGTGCTATAATTTAGGAGAACCTTAAGAATTGGAGAGATTTCTTGCCATATATTGAATTTGCTTATAATAGAAGTGTTCACAGTGGCAACACACATTCACCATTTGAAGTTGTATATGGTTTCAATCCTTTGTCTCCACTTGATCTTGTGCCTATTCCTGTTCCTGAACGTGCAAGTATTGATGGTAAGAATAAGGATAAACTGATTAAGAAATTGCATGCTAAGGTTAAGCTACAACTTGAAAAGAAAAAGAAACAGTATGCAAAACAAGCTAACAAAGGACGGAAGGAAGTTTTGTTTGAACCAGGTGATCTTGTTTGGCTGCATTTAAGGAAAGAAAGGTTTTTTAGAGAAAGAAAATCCAAGTTCATGCCAAGAGGAGATGGCCCTTTCAAAGTACTTCAAAAGATTGGAGATAATGCTTACATTCTTGAACTTCCTGAGAGTAAGTATGGTTCAATTTCTCATACTTTTAACATTGCTGATCTTATCCATTTTGGTGATGATTTATATTCGAGGTTGAATCATTTTGAAGAAGGGGGGAATGATGAGGTCCATAACCCTCATCCGTGTCAAGATAATGAGAATACATATAATGTTGCAAAGATACAACCCTTAACAAGAAGTAAAACTAAGAAACTAATGCATGAAGTAGGGGCCTTCCTATTTAAACATGTGCAAGATGAACCAAAGGAATTTATATATTGGGTTCACCTAATTGAACCTATAACATGATTTATAAGAGTTTTTAGAAGCATTGTAAAATATCATTAAGTTAGAATGTGTTCTTTATTTTGCTTTTTAAATGTTTATGTTGTAGTAGTTTAGGCCCATCTCGGATTGTAAGTTTCTGTAGGACCCGTTTTGGTAGAATTGACGTATCTCTCCAACCTCAAGGCCAGATTAGGATTTGCAAGATGTTTCAGAAAGATCAAACAAGGGTCTACAACTTTTGTGATTTGTACTTTTCCAAAATCGGTCGTATTCATAGCGAAAAAAGTATGCAAGTTGAAGTACTGTTTCTAGCCAATTCTGTGACATACCTTCAGTAATTTGGATGTACCTCTTCAATGGTTGGGCCAAATGCAAAGAACTTTATATGCTTATTTTCTACACTCAATGGGATACAATTCTTTAAAAGAAGTCAAGGCCTAGTTCGAATTGGAAGATATCCAAAAACCAGTCACAAACAAGGAAAGATTTCAAGTTGAAGACAAATGCTTAAAGTCTTCCATGAATAGTACTTGAGGGACCTACTTTGAAAATCATCATTCAAGACTTGTAAGACTAGTTTTTGTGGAGCTTAGGTGAGTAGTATTTGAAAGTGTGTAGTCTTCTCAATCAAGACTTGCAAGACTAGTTTTTATGGAGCCTACATGAATAGTTTTTATAAGTGTGTAGTCTTTTGAATCATCATTTCAATTTGTAAAATAGTTTGTTGCCTTGTGTTATTTTTGCCCATAAAAGGAAATAAAAGAAGCCTTGTAAAAACACACCTTCAATGAAAATTTCTTCTTCTTCAAGAGTAACTCTTTTGTGTTTTCTTGGTTCATATTAAAAATCAAGGCTAGAATCTTTCAAGACTTGAACATCCTTATGAGAGTTGTCCAATTCCGGAGAAAAACATCCAAGATGGAGATATCTTGCTTGGGTTATATGAACTCATTGGAGGACTTATGTTCAAAAGGTTTTCTTCAACTTATTTGGAAGCAAGGTGAATCTATCTTCATTTTGCCTAAACCATATTTGGATGAGAAGCTTTAAGAGTTAAAGAAACGTTCGTTTTTGCACGTATCATAATGCCAACCGATATGCCACTTCTCCAACTCTCTCCAAGATCTCATAAGGACTAATAAATCGAGGGCTCAGTTTCCCCTTAACTCCGAATCACATTATGCGTTTCGTAGGCAAAACCCTGAAGTAGACCTTCTCACCATATCAAACTCTACCGATCGTCTCTTAGCGTCCGTCCAGCTTTTACTGCGATACTGGGTTGCTTTCAATCGATCGCGAATAATTTGACCTTGTCCAAGGTCTGCTTTACTAACTCCAGGCCCATGATAGCTCTTTCTCCAACTTCATCCCAGTATAACGGAGATCGACACTTACGACCATATAGTGCTTCGAATGGTGCCATACCGATAGAACTGTGATAACTATTGTTGGAACGAAGCGCAAGCACGCAACATATCCTCTAAAGTCTGTATGGTTCGTTCCAATTTTCCATTAGTTTGAGGATGAAAAGTGGTACTCATTCTGATTTCAGTACCCATAGCCCGCTGATACGCCTTCCAAAATCGCAAAGTGAATCGTGGATCTCTATCACATACGATGTTGGCCAATATCCCATGTAAGCTCACAATATCATCCATGTACATATTCACTAACTTCTCCAGTGACGCCTGAATCGGCATAGGTAAGAAATATGATGACTTAGTGAATCGATCAACGATTACCCGAATTATAGCATTCTCGCTGTGAGTCTTAGGAAGTCCAGTAATAAAATCCATAGTAATGTGTTTCCACTTCCATTCAAGAATCTCCAATGGCTGTAATAGACCGGCAAGTCGCTGATGTTCCGCTTTAACATGTTGGCAAACATGACCTCTCTCCACAAACTCCACAATCTGACGCTTCATGCCATTCCACCAATAATTCCCTTTCAGATCTTGATACATCTTAGTAGCTCTGAGATGAATAAACAATCGCAAACTATGTTCCTTTAACATAATCTCTTTCTTAAGCTCATCAACATCGGGTACGCACAATCTTCCTTGAAACCAAAGGCTGCCATAATCATGAATGTGAAAAATCATTTACCGGATCCTCTTTCATTTCCTCCGCTATCTTCATCAACTAGGTATCATTTTTCTGGGCCTCCATTATTCGGTCAATTAGGGTAGGGGTGATCACCAATGTAGCCATGATATTCGCAGTAGGTTCAACCATGTCTAACTTGAACTCAGCTATCTCCCTCTCAAGTGGCGTCTGTCGGGCATGGCTCGATTTCCTACTCAATGTGTCCGCTACTTTGTTCGCCTTACTCGGATGATAATGGATCACGAGATCATAGTCCTTTATCAGTTCAAGACATCTTCGATGCCTTATGTTCAACTCTTTTTGGGTAAAAAGATACTTCAAACTCTTACGATCCATGTAAACTTCACATCTTTCACTATATAAGTAATGTCTCCAGATTTTTAACCCTAACACTACTGCCGCTAACTCCAAGTCGTGAGTAGGGTAATTTTGCTTATAAGGTTTCAACTTCCATGAAGCATAAGCAATTACCCATTCCTTCTGCATCAATACGCAAACTACAAGAAAATGATTAATGCATGTATAACTTTATTTGGAATTTACAATAGTGAGGTCGTTTATTTATTTACCTAAGCCATTCTTGAATGCATCGCTATATAATACGAATCCTTCACCGTAAATTGGTTGTGCTAGAACTGGAGCTGAAGTCAATCTCTTCTTGAAGTGAAGCTCTATTTGCATGCGATAGTCAAGTCAAACTTCGTCTTTTTCTCTGTCAATCTCGTCAATGAAACTGAACTTCTCGAGAACCCTCTAACGAATTTCTGGTAATATCCTACAAGTCCAACGAATTTCTGGCAATATCCTACAAGTCCAAAGAAACTTCTAACCTCCGTCACATTCTACGGCCTCGGCCACTCTGTAATAGCTTCAATCTTCTTGGGATCAATCGATATACCTTACTCGGAAACTACATGGCCCAAGAATGATACACTGCATAGTTAGAACTCGCACTTACTGAACTTAGCGTAGAGCTGCTTCTCCCGCAATACACTCAGCACAATCCTTAAGTGTTTGACATGGTCTTTTTCAACCGGTGAATATACGAGAATGTCGTCGGCGAATACAACCATGAACTTATCCAGCTGCTCGCGAAAGCAATGTTCTTCATATCCATAAATGTTGCAGGGGCGTTAGTTAACACGAATGGAATCACCAAGAACTCGTAATGACCATATCGAGTACGGAAGGCAGTCTTAGCAACATCTTCTGTTTTGATCTTCCGTTGATGATATCCGGAGCGAAGATCAATTTTGCTGAACACTTTGGCACCCTGTACGCAATGGTTATAGTTCATATTCATACATAAGTATGTAAATTGGAGTTACATAGTATTTAAGATACTTACCCTCAACTGATCGAACAAGTCGCCGATCCTATGGTGATATTGTTTAGCTCCCAGTAATTGATGCACAATCCTATATTGCCATTCTTCTTCTTCACAAACAAGGCTGGGGCTCCCTAAGGTGATACGCTAGGACGTATAAACTTCTATTCAGTCAGCTTTTGTAATTGTACCTTTTAACTCTTTCAATTCCGTTCAGGCCATCAGATACGGTGCTTTAGAAATAGGTTCCGCTCTTGGCATGACATTTATTTCAAAACCTATCATCTAGAAAGAAATCCAAAATTCTCTGACCACTGGAATACTGTCAAGTGAAGGCATTTCTGGCTCGTAGCTGAGGACATATACAAGAAAAATTTCATCTCCTTTATTCAGTGCTTAGGCTTGAGCTGTGGTCAAATATATATTTTTTGGTATTTTCCTCAACTTAGAATTTCCTTGATAGACAACTTCTTCCCGGGTCAGATCCTTGATCACTAGGCGCTTCCCATGGCAATCGATAAAAGCATGGTTTTTGAACAGCCAATCCATGTCCAAAATGACGTTGAAGTCCTCAATCTGTATCGAAATTAGGGTAGCATCGAACCTTTGCCTTTCCATCTCAATTTCGCAATTCTTCTATAGATGGTGGGAAATGATAAAATTGACCACCAGCTGCCTAAACACGAAAGACGTTTCTAACTATGTAGGACAGCTGCTAAGGTTATTGGCAAACCTCTTGGACACGAAAGAGTGGCTTGCGCCACTATCAAACAGCACATTTGTAGGTATATTGTCTACTACTATTGCACCTGAGATAATTTATAGTCAAGTAGAGAATTCTAAACCGATATAGAATAAAAATGCTTAATTTGCGTAATTAAATATACATGTCACTACATCAGGGGTATCTAGGACTTCAGTATCTGTCAGTACATGAACTCAAACATTGGCCCATGGGCGATCCCTCTACTCTGGAACATTTCTCTATGGCCCGTTCTTAGGCCCTGGACAGTCCTTCATTATATGACCAGTTTTATCACATCTAAAACAGGCACCGATCTTCAGTCAACACTCTCCGGTGTGCAATATCTGACAGATAGGGCAGCGAAGGATAGCTGTATGTGGCCCAATCCTGTATTGATGCGGTTGCTGATGCAGTGGCTGTGGTTAACGTTGGAGCTGCTGCTGGCGCTGAAACTATGGCAGCTGCTGTGGCTGCTGTCGGTGCTGGGGCCTGCCACTTGCTCTCCTCTGCATCTTGGCCCACTGTCTGACCGATCATCTCCAAAATCTCATGGCATCTTGTCCTCTGCCTCCTTATCACGTCTCAGAATATCGCGCTCAATGTGATAGCAAGTATCTAGTAACTCAACAAAGTCTCTTACATTAGCGTTCACAATCCAAGTGCGAATGCAGAAATTCATACCCCGCTCGAACTTCATCATCTTCAGACGCTCATCTCCCATCGTGGATGGAACATATCTCCCTAGGGCTGTGAACTGAGTAGCATACTGTGCTACGATCATGCCGGGCGCCTGCTTCAGTGACTCAAACATCCCGATCTTCTGTAATATCACTGATGGTGGGATATAGAACTTACGGAACTCCTCCAGAAAATGAGTCCAAGTAATAGTGGTGGCAAATGTTGCACATTAGTCTTCCACCACTAATTGGCCTCTCCAATCAGAAAAGGTCGAATCACTTGTGCCTTCTGCTCGTATGGCACCTGAATCGGCTCAAAATTATTCTGCACCTCTTTAATTTTTTGGCTATATCCGGATCAGATCCTCCCTCAAAAGTTGGAAGTCAGGCTCTCTTTAATTTCCCAAAGAAGAAACGAGTATTGTACTGCTGTGGTAGGGGTGGCAGCATAGGTGTGACCTGATTATGATTATTATTACCAACTGCTTGACCAATCTGTACGAAGACGTTCAGTATAGCCTGTTGAAAATCTCCTTGCACATGCTGCTGAGGCGGTGGTACTCCCTCTAGTGGTGGTGGCGGTACGGAATTACCTGTGGCGGGTCTACCTTTTGGCCGCGAAGACATCCTATTAGAACATTTACATTAGTGTTAACAAGAATACATATATACATAAGGAAATTTTTATCCGAGTTATCTACCAAATCCCTTAAGTAATAATCCTAGTTATTAGGGTTCCAATGTATCCACCTATTACTTAAGTAAACTAGGGTTCTTTTGTCTGTTTATATCTAATCTGTTCTAGTTAGCTTAATCTAAGGCTGTCACTCTCAGTCTAAGATCATCACTTAAATTCTAAGGTCATCACCGTATTCTAATCGTTTACTTTACAGTTTCTGCCGTGGATCTAGAACCTGGCTCTGATACTACCTGTAGCACCCCATCCGGGACTAGGATCTCAGCATAGTGCACCTGCCGTACTCTGCTACGAGAAGTATAAGGCGTCTATGCCATACATGTGCATGTCAACATGAATCATAAATCGATGTAGCGGAAGCAACATAAAGGTAAGCATACGACATGCATATCAATACAAATCGTCATAAATCCGTACAAGTCATAATGTACAAATGTCCCAAGATAGTCTAAGTATATCATGCTCAAAATATCTAGCATATCTGAAAGATAACTCTGGCATTCTTCCTCGCTCACGGGTAACATATCCAGGGTTTGTAAATCCCGTGTCGCATTCCCTCTTCTCTAGAATGTTATTAAAGGCAAGTATTAGCGATAACTAACCACCAGTAAGTAGTCCCTCTGAATACGTCATGTGGATCATACATGGGGAGACGGGGTGATAAAATAATAAAGCGTCAATAAGAACATAACATACCAAGTCTCCATTTTTAACAAGTGACATAACATAAGTGTAAACAAACAATATGTAACATGAATATAAGTAACAACATTGTCAAAGTAAACATTCTTCTACTATCAACATCCGTAAAACGCCACCTATAAAACATGTCCATCCTTAATATCTCAAGTCAAGGTCTAAGATCACATTATACTTAATCTTATTCTCCATATGCATCAAGTACTTATACGAACAATGTAAACGCTATATTCTTACTATGAGATGTCTTTAAAACAATGTAATAAAATATCCATAACGATGAACGATGAACCATAATATCTATATCCATTTTCCATAACATTTCAAAACATAACATTTCCATAAACATGACGTTTTCGTATGATGGCTATAGCACTTTACCTTGCATGCGAATGATATCGTCATAGTAACGGAATAATCCCCCATATAGTCACATGTACAAATATGAACCTCGATGTTCTACAGATGGTGTTACATTATACGTACATATCACTAACGGTAACTCGATATGCCTGAGATCCCTTGTCCTTGACAAGGTGTTGCACTCGGGCCTATAAAGAACGTACTGTATGCCCATGTCACCAACCTCCTTAGTGTTCCGGTGGCATGCGGCGCTCCAATCATCGATAACATACTATATGTCCATGACATCAACCATCTCGGTTCCGATGTCATGGCGGCGCACCAAATGAACATATACATATGACAAACATGTCATGGGGTTTTCGACTATACGATATGATTCGATGTGCAAGGGTGGACTTTTAAAACATGTCATGATATGCAAAATGGATGCAATGTACCACAACTACTTAGCCCTTTAACACTCTATATATTCTCAAACATCCTCATATTCTCATGTCATTAAAACTTCATACATATTCATATAAACATACCTTAAATCATGAAAATCCACCTTCCTTTGCTCTCCAATAGGTCTTGGCCAATAGCCCTAAAAGAGTCCATATTTTTATATCAAATTCATCCTTCAATATTTTGTTAAAAAATATACATCCTACACATAATCCAAATGCCCAAAAACCTTAATTTAATATTCCTTTTTTACATACTTTAACATATCATAAGAAAATACATAAAGTGGTCATAATTTATATCATACTATATTCCATACATATATATGTCCATGAATATGTTACAAAACTATTTGTTCCACTAAAAAGGCCTTAGGGCCGTGTGTTATTTCCAAACATACACACACACACAAATATAAACATGTAGCACATTTATTTGTTCCATAAATAGGTCTTAGGGTCGTGTGTTACTTCCTCACATATATATGTCGCCATAAACTTGTAACAAACATATTTCTTCTATATTTTGGCCTTAAGGCCGAATACTATATGCATCCATATATTCATTCACAACATGTAACCAAATTATTTCTTCAACATTCTGGCCTTATGGCTGTGGCATACATACTCACACAAAGCACACAAAGGTCATCTTTTTTACATCTCATACATATATCATGAGTTTAACATTCATTATAACTATATGCATAGTAATTTTCATCAACATGATGAATTTCAAGATTAAGATCACGATGAAAAATACATACAACATAAAGATGATGGAAACCATGCAAATGTACCTTTTTGAGCTGTAATCATCAAGAGTACACATCATCATAAGATGAATGATCAAGCTCAAGGAAAAGGGTACAAATAAGCCTCTTGGCCGTGTGTACATACATGAACATATGCACATGATGATCATCAAGAAATAACATTTGTGATCTAGCATTATAATCATGATTATTTTTTTGGAATTTTCGATCGTATTTGTTTTAAAAACAAAGTGTTCTATACAATAGGAGATACGTGGGAAGCCGTCTATACGACGCTATTATCTATATCAAAAACAAGCTTTCAACAAAACAAAAACTCTTTGCTTCATTGACTGGAGAAAATGACTAGGATGAATCTTCTGATGAACGCCCTCATGTCTGGTTTTGAGCCGATGGTGCCAAATGCCATAAAGTATCTCAGGAAATATATAACGCCATTCGCCCGCCGGATCAGGGTCTCCCTAATTCTTTTGCACGTTCATTGCGACCCACTCGGCCTGGGACTGCAGTGCAACAAACGTCTGCCAATGCTGCGGATGTATCACCTCTTTCCAAACCTTTTGCGACAAAGAACAATCCCGGACCTCATGCAAGGGTCCAATGTCCCCCTCCCACATGTCTCGCAGGACAGACAAGAAATGACCCGACGTCTAAAGAGGAACTGCTGCGTTGGAATTCCATCATTCATGAAGCGCCATATAAATAAATTACTCCATAAGGGTCCTTTCATCCCCTAAATCAGCTCCCATTTTATTTGCCCACTCATCCTGTCCGTTGGAGGGAATTGCATCATAACGCACTATGCACTGAAAAGGATTTTGCTTCCTTACCAAGCCAGGTAACCACTGACTCCCCTGCGCCCATACCATCATGAAGAAAATAGGATCTTTCGAGCCCCGCTCTTAGTAGTTGTGCAGGATGCCGGATACCCCTCCAAGTTTTGGAAACATTCTGGTTTGGCTTGTCCACCAATGGTGATCCATACTTGGCCCACAATATCTTCACCCAAAGCTTTTCTTTGTCGACCAGCATCAACCAACCCAGCTTGACAAGAAATGCGAGATTCATATTTCTAAGATTCTTGAAGCCTAAACCTCCATGAGTCTTCGGTGTACAGATTTTCTCCCAGGAGAGGTAGTGCATCTTCCGGGAGTCCTCAGTCTCATCCCATAAGAACTTCCTCATATGTTTTTCCATCCCCTCCAGAACTGACACAGGGATCTCCACAGTCTGCATAACATAGGAAGGTAAAGCACCGAGAACAAATCGAATTAGAACGCACCTCGAAGCCTGAGATAGAATTCGCGCCTTCCACCCATTAAGTCTGTTACGAGTAGAATCCAGTAGAAAATCATATGTTTTGGTGGTAGCTCGGCCATGAAGAATCAGGACCCCAAGATATTTGCCAAGATCGTCAGTTTGGCGGATTTTGAGTCTGCTACAAATAGATGTTGTTTCTGCTGATGGAGTATTCTTAGAAACGAACAAAACAGATTTAGCAAGGCTAATCTTCTGTCCTGATAACGCACAAAAATCCCCCAAGACTTGCTCCATAACATGAGCCTGATCATCAGAGGCCTCCCTAAATAGTAATAGGTCGTCAGCAAAAAAGATATGCGATATCTCAGGGCCACCCCTCGATGCTCTTATAGGCTTCCATCTCCCACTGCGCACTGCCTCCTTTATAAATTGACTGAGGATGTCCATGCATAGGAGAAACAAGTAGGGTGCTAGGGGGTCACCCTGTCTGATACCACGAGAAGGTTGGAAAGCATCCAGTTTCTCTCCATTCCACAAGAGGGATAGAGAGGCCGAGCTTACACAGTACATAATCAAACTAAATGAGCTCTCATCCATACCCACCACTTGCATTACATCGCGCAAGAATAACCATCTAACTCTATAATAAGCATTCTCCAGGTCCACTTTAACCACCATTAATCGCCGATTTCCATGCTTATTGCGCATGGTATGAATTATTTCCTGGGCAATAATAATATTTTCCGCCGACTGTCTTCCAGACGTGAAGGCGCATTGTGATGGATCAACTACTTTAGAGATAATTTGCTTCACTCTATTCGCCACCACTTTAGTGATAAGCTTAGACACCACATTAACTAGAGCAATGGGTCTAAACTGGCTCACCAACTCAGGGGTCTTACCTTTAGGGATCAGAGATATCATCACTTCATTAATTTGGGCAGGGAAATTCTTATCCCGGAAAGCGTTCATCACAAACTGACAGACTGAAGGACCAACGATATGCCAATAGCGCTGATAAAAGCCTGGAGGGAGACCATCTGGACCCGGGGCCTTAAATGGTCCCATCTGGAATAAGGCACACTCAATCTCCATACAACTGACTGGTCGATTCAGGAAGCGAATATCATTCCTGGACAAAGGGGGAAACTGTGCGTGCCAAGTTGGATAAGCAATCTGAGCATCCTCTGAATATAACGGGATATAATACTCCTGGACCATCTGTCGAAGCTCCTTTTGCACACACCCACTCACCACTACTGGATTTCAACCCTCGGATCTTTGGCTTCAGCCGACGAGTTCGCAACGATTTATGAAAGTAGCTCGAATTCCTTTCCCCGTTGGCTAACCAATTCAACTGAGATCTCTGTTTGCAGAAGGTGTCTTCCTGCTTCAGTAATCCCCCATACTCAAAGAGGAGATCGGCTTCCAATCTGGACAAAAAACGAGAGGGGTGAGTAGATAAGGCTCGCTGAACTCCTCCAATCCGTGCCTCACACCTCCGTTTCAAATAAAACAAATTACCATACACGTCCTTGCTCCACCTACGCAATTGGCTCCAAAACATCTGAATATCACCGCCCAGATCATTATGAGGACTCGGCCAAGCCTGGGAAACGAATTGTTCAAAATTTTTGTGTTCTATCCAGTTTGCTTGAAAACACAAGATTTTAGGTCTAGTTCCCAAGCCGTGCACAGCCTCCAACAACAACAACAGTGGATGATGGTCGGAGTGCGTTCGCGGAAGATGTTGGACATGCGCATTCGGAAAACAACCATGCCACTCAGTATTGCCCCAACACTGATCTAAACGTTGTAGGATCCGTCTCTCCCATCACTATTACTCGTCCAAGTGAAATGGGGGCCCGAAAAGTCAGCCTCCATAAGTCCACAAGAATCCACCATCCGACGCATTCGCTCCGCAGAATGACCACCAACAGGACGTCCACCCTTTTTATCTTCCTGTTTGATTACCTGATTCCAATCCCTAGTTAAGCACCAGGGGAATTTAATATAAGCATGAAGAGCTTCAGCATATTCGTGGAAAGCATCACGAAGAGTAGCCACCGGGGATGCATACACCAGGGATAGAAGCCATGCTGTCTTCTTCTCTTTTAAGATACTCACCGTTAACATTTGAGCTGTATGCCCCCAAATCTTAATATCAACAACATCGTCATTCCAAAAACACCAAAAATCCACCTATAAACCCATGCGTTTCAACGGCCGCAAAATGATTGAAGTCAAAACAATCCAGAATCCATTTCCCACGAGAGCTATGGACTCTAGTTTCCATCAGAAATAAAATCGTCGGTTTGTAATACAACACTAATTCACGCAATGCACAACGGAAATTATGGGAGCCTGCCCCACGACAATTCTAGGATAATATTGTAACCATAAAAGTAATCAGGAAGGATGGGAGGTATTGGCCCCAGCCCTGGGCACTAAATCCATACTTACTATTATCTCCGCATCACCTGGGTCCTGTTGGTCTCTCAACTCATCAACCGGGTGGTCTTCCATCATCATACCAGCGTCAGGAGGGTGTTGCTTGATGCTGCTATCAGTCGGTTGCACTGTATCCTTTCTTGTATAGGTGGACAAAGAAGGCCATTGCTCGGAAAGGGAGATGTTACCTTTATCAAACTGAAAAGATGGTGGGATTTCATTTGTAATGTCCTTCAAAGAGGAGGGTCCAGAGGATCCGGCCCAGCCCCTGGTTGAGGTCCCTCTCCCCCGAAAAGACGGGCCTCCGCTTGCCCTACGGACTAGGGGATCGGCTGCTATCATATCCGCCACATTAGCTTGGGTAGTTTTTTTCCCGACCCCTGAACTTTGTGTTTTCCCTTTAGCTTTCGATTGAAACATCACCGGCAGGCCTCGATTGATCACTTGTTGGATGCCACATGATAAAACTGTTTCTGGGTCGATTGGAGCACCATCCTCCATCTCTGCATTCCTCAGGATATTGAATCGAGAGCCAGTAGCTTCTCCCTGCAATGTGCCGACCAAGGTCATCTCCTAGACACCAACCCGAGATGTCCTGTTCACATCCGGTTTCCCTCTGGTCTGGAAATTGAATTGAGTAGCAGCCATCGGTGGCCTTTAACGTCTGGGGTTGGAGGCTAACATCCACGGCCCAAATGGCTCAGCAGAAATAGAACTAGTTTGGACTGCCTGTCTAACTTGCTGCTGGGAAGCCGATTCATCGACACCACATCCATAGGAATTCGTAGCATGCCCGTAGATACCACGCTTAAAGCATATATTACCTAAACCCTCATACTGCACAACAAAAATCCTTCCACTAACACTGACACGAGATAGTAAAGGCTTTGTAAGATCTATCTCCACACAAACACGGGCGTATTTCCCACGCTCCACCTTCATGGATGTGTTATCCACCTTCATCGGTCTGCCCAAAGCGTGTCCAATGCGCATTAACATAACATCATTGAAGAATTCAAGGGGCAAATAGGGGACCCTGATCCAAAAGAGGGTTGTCGTTATTTTTGCTTTCATAGGGGAGAACAGGGGTCTCCATTTCATTACTGTAATATAGTGGCCTTGGATCACCCAAGGGCCCTCATTCAGCGCTGTATGGTAGTGTGCTGCCGAGAAAAAACGAACCACAAAATAGCCTTCCGGTAGGTCAATGATATCCAGATCTCCCCCCTCAGCCCATAGTTCAGATAAACGACGTTGAAGGAGCTTGAAAGAGAACGACTTACCGAGCGGTTTCACAATCAGGGCACGGCAACATGGTTTCCAAAATTGCTTACACTCCTCAACCGAGACATCCACAGAGGCACGCCCAGTTACAGTACCGTCATCTTCGTAGAACGGGCTTGTAGAAATAGTTCCAACAACTCCTCATCAGTGCCATCGTCATCCTCTTCCCCAACATAAACGGTCGGCGGAGGCTCGGAGGACTGCTGGAGGATATCAATCCATTTTCCCTTAAAAGTTGCACCCTCATTCCGGTGAAGATCATCAAGGTCCATCTGTGGTTCTCCATGGGCTGGTCTTTTAAATTTTTTGACACTTCTCAACAACTGATCGGTCTCTTCGACCGATGGAGGAGAAGAGTGGGAACTCATAGCCGGCGGATTAGTGTTATGGGCTGTCGTTGGCAGAAGGTGGCGTTAAGAGGCGAGGGCGGAAAGGCGGCAGAGAAGAATCGCGTTCGGTGGAGAGGATTCGCAGCGATTCTAAAGGGCGTAAGATTTTTCTGTATTATCATCATTATAGTCATGATTATGCTGCATCCATAAACATGCTAAATCAAGACCACAAAGACCCTAAAAACTGAGAACACAAGGCAAATACATATATGATGATTATCATGGAAAAATATATAAAGAAAAATAAACAAATAAATAAATGTCACAAAGTTAGGTTCTTAGTACAATTTTCTTAACACATCTCATGATTCCATATTCTTTCACTATTTCCTACAGGTAACCACATAAGAGTTGGTAATTCATTTTCATTTATACTTATGAGGCCATATTCTTTATCATTTGAACATCTTTATGTGGATTTATACATCACATCTTATGCATCACATACAAACAAAGCTCTTTCATATTCTTGCTACTAAAACATTGAAAGTACTTCATGAATGATCCAACTTTAATATGAACATATATACTTTAATCTTTGCAAATACATGAAAGATCTAGGTAGATTACTTGCCTTTGTCACTTAGTTCTTAAAATGAAGGTGAAGATTTCTTCACTTGGCTTGAAGAAAACTTTCTCCTTCCTTCTTGGGTTGACCACGAGTTGGGGGGTCAAGAAGAAGCGGTTAGTGAGCAACTATGAAAAATGATCAATGGAAGAACTTAAACTCATGCTACATCAAGTTCTTACATTACTCCTTCTTGGTTCTTGGCTCTACGAAATTTGGCCAACACTACTTGATGAAGAAGGATGTTTGATTTCTTGGCTTGCAGTGATAGTGTGGTGTGAATAGTGGAAGTTTCTCTCTTGGCTTCCCTTGGACTACTCCCAGCCAGAAGGAGGATGGGGCGAGAGTTATAAGACTTGTTTTTCTTTTTGGAGAGGAAAGAGAGTTGTTTCTTGAAGATGAAACATTGCTAAGTGTGAAATGAGAGGAAGAAGAGAGTTCCCTCTCATTCTATAGAGGGGGAACGGTTGGAGAGTTCAAATTGAGGGGCAGGAAGACAATCATGAAGGCTTGAAGGGGTTAGGAGGAAAATATGATGAAGACTTGTCTTGGAAGTGTAAGAAAGATGAAGTGTAAGGCAAGATATTTTCCCCCTTTGACTAGAGGAGGTTGGCCATATGAAGTGGGGAGGGAGTTGTTTAAATTGGTTAGAAATGTAAGAAATTGTAAGAAAAGGTGTAAGAGAATGGAAGGCTTTTTGGTGAAAGGAATGATGGCTCCATGAAAACCAACAAAAGTCGTCTTCCTTCCTTAAGATGGAGATGGCCGGGTAGGGGCTGAAAAAGGAAGTGTTTGGTTTGTTAAATGTGTAAGAATGGTGTAAGAAATGTGGATCTATTCTACGCAATCACACTGGCTCAGTGGTTGGTGCACTCTTGTTTTATTTGCCATTGTCCTCCCCTCTTCAGGCAGAGCTTCATGCCGTATTACTGCAATGATATACTTTGGTTGTACTTACCACTCAATTAAATTGGAAGTAGACTAGAAGAAGGTGGTCTGTATGACCCAGGCCCTCCATGATGGTGGATAGCCACCACGCCCTGCATTCTATCCACTCCGGCATTTGCACTCGCTATTATGCTCTGGCGCGCACTCTATTGCTTATCTCCCACGACAAGCAAACATGGCCACACATAATCTTGCCCAATACGCTTAATTGCCTAGAGGTTCACATATATTATAATCATTTGCAGATTTACCATGAAATGTTAAGGGTCGTGTTCTCACAGATCTATATACCCCCTACATTCGCGCTTGATCTCTTGGGCACCCGCTGCAACAGTCTACATGTATCTCCCTCCGTTTGGAGATACAGCTGTGCTGGTATAATGCTGCTTTTTTGACACCATATGCGGACATCCTTTGGTGCCTGTTTGTTGGTTCTTTCCTTTTATTTCATGTGTGGCCCAAATGTTCTAGTTTTGGGATGCGATTCTCTTTGGAGCTGCTATGCCAAACGCGTGGATCACACCGTTTGGAGCCGACATCTACTTGCTATGCTTTCTTGTTGCATGTACTCTTTAATACAGGCAACCCGGTACTTCTTCTCCCTTTCTTCATATACTCCTACGACTGGCCTCTGAATATAGCGTTACATTAATGCTCATTTTTCTTTGTTACTTCGCATGCTGGATCATGCTCATCACCACACGATATTGGAGTCTCCTATATGCCGTGATCTACTTTTGCTATGTTGCGACCATCCTCTTTCACCAATGGTGGCTACCTTTTACTCTTCACAACTCCTACATCTGCACACCAACATTGGACGATTACGTTCTCGGCAGATTCCTTACTTTTTTGTGACCCGTATAAATATGTACGTTTTTGCTTCGTCCAAGATTTTATCCACAAGGGTGGTTTTTCTTGGCACGGTTTTAATGCAGCATATCTTATACAGTTGGCTACTACTCATCACTACATGCTACATTTGATAATACTGGTATATTCCGATGTCTTTACCTTTCGACCACACAGCAGTCCTATCTCATTGATGTATATGCTGATTTGTGACTTGGTATTCCTCCGCCGCAAGTGAAATTGATTATCTAATAAAATGATTCCTTTCGGATAAAAAAATACATGATTGTTTCTTGTGGGCTGAAGACAAAAGAGAAGAAAAAATCTTTTCTTCCTCTTCCTTGGTGTTGGACGGCCGTGGCGGTGGGAGTGGGTAGAATAGGACAAAATTCATCATTGTATTGCAGCACAATTTTCTACACTTGACATTTTGATAGGGTATTAATCTAACCAAAATTTCTTCTACCTTTTTCCACCATTTGACTGCCCCATATATATATATATATATATATATATATATATATATATATATATATATATATATATATATATATATATATAAACTTGCGGCTGCTGACCTTCTCCCTAGGTGATTTCTGGCTTCCGATAGCGTGATGAGTCCCGCTGCCATCTTCCATCCTTCGGCGTCCAATTCCTCATCTTCCCTCATCTTCTTTCTCCTTCTCAGCATTACGGGCGGATATGGCATCATCAGCGGCAATTCCGCAAACCCTACAGCAATCCATGTCCATAGAGCCGCCACCTGCTTCGGTGCCTACTAAGACTTTTGCATCGTTGTTCACCGCTCCACCATCAACCACCATTGCACCGAAACAAATTCAGAAATTTAAGGGCATCCCTCTCATCACTTTTTCCATGGACGAGATTCATTCTATGACAGCCTCATTCAGATTTACATTGGTTGGCACCACATGGTACAGACGCCCACTGTTGGCTACGATCCGCACTGCGGTGGATTGTATTGGCTTTTCTGGATTGGTCAAGATCGGTCTGTTTAATGCGTCACACGTTCTTCTCCATTTTGATCAAGAACAAGATTATCTTCGCTGTTTTTCTCGACAAAGTTGGACAATAGCAGGCAAACACATGCTTGTCACAAAATGGACACCGGATTATGATCCCGCCATCGAAGTCCGTATTGTTCTGTTATGGGTTTTTTCCCTGGTTTGCCTATTCATTTTGATTGAAAAGATGCTCTCTTTCAAATTGCCCAAATGATCGGCACACCCATGAAATTGGATGCGGCTACCACATCCATTTTACGACCCTCGGTTGCTCGAATTTGTATTGAGGTAGATGTTTCGAAAGAGCTTCCGCAGCAAGTATACATCCAAGGCGCTTCACGATTGATCATGCAGCAGGTTATAAATGAGGATTTACCATCTTACTGTACAGGATGTTTTCAGATGGAACATATAGTTGCCGACTGTGACAAACCTAATCAGCCTGAGAAAGCCATGGAGGCTAAGCCCTCTAACATGAGGCGTACTGAAGAGGATAAGGAGCATAAGCAACGTTGAACTCCCAAAAAAACCCACCAGAAATTGTGCCATCACAGCCTGCAACTATAATATTATCTGAGCCCACTAACACTCAGGTAATTCAGCCATCACCATCACCGGATATTTGTGGTGCTGTTTCGATTTCAAATGTGCAGGATATAGCTCGTCTTTGTGGAGTAGATGACAGTATGATAAATTAGCTTCTAGGTCACATTGAGTTATACTCAGTATCAGACAGTGAAGTTGACAATATTCGTCTGGATAATTTGCTAATGGATGCATAAAACATGGACATTTTTGATTCTATTGCTCGTTTAGTTCAGTCAATTATAATGGATAATCAACCATCATCTGACGCTGCGAATTACCCTGCCGATTCAGAGTTCTGCATTCCTCCAAAACTCCTATGTCAGGCTCATCGAGATATTCCGCCGACTTTGCCACGTGTTCTAGGTTGCGTGCAGCTCACCTCTCTAACTCCTTTGATTCTTTATCTTAATGAAGATCTTAATATGGAATGTCAGAGGTATATGTACCTCAGTGGATCGAATTGTATCATTAATTCACCGTTATAATTTACATATTTTGGTAATTGTAGAACCAAAAGCTCGTGTTTCTTCGTTGTTGTCTTATCGACTAAAATTTTGATTCTCAAAAGCTATTTCTGCATGTAATGAGCACATTTGGTTTTTTTTGGAGAGATTCATTATTTTCATTGGAGGAGGAACACCGAGGAGACCAAAATTATTCTCTTAAGCTGAAATGGTTGGCATCGAGTGACATTTTTGGGTTGACTGCGGTTTATGGACTACATTTGGTTATTTCACGTCAACCATTGTGGGAAGATTTACAATCATTTCATAGCACATTGAACCTCCCTTGGTTGGTTGGAGGGGATTTCAATACATTTTTGTCTTTAGATGAGCATAAGGGTCGTTCTACTTCATTGCTACAGTCGTTGTAGGATTTTAATAACTAGGTCTCGACATGTTCTCTTTAGTCTATATCATATCAAGGATCCCCATATACGTGGTGTGACGGCTGAGGTTTGGGGCGGGTATGGCGTCGCCTGGACCGTTATCTGTGCTCTCCTTCTTTTCTTGATTTGTTTACTGTGATACATTATTAGCATCTCAATAGGGCAACATCTGATCATTCGCCTATTTATTTGACTTGTGATTCGGAGTCTTCATATGTGCCTGCTGCTTTTAGGTATCTTGATGTGTGGACAACACATCCTGATTTTGATAGTTTGGTGCGACATCTCTCACAATCATTCCCTACACTTGGAGGCATGTGGGGATTCTATGATAAGCTGCAATGTCTTAAACACCACCTGCACAAATGGAATAAGAGTAAAATGCACCTAGCACCCAAACGTTTGTCACAGAATCCACTTAGCATTTAAACGTTCCGAAACCTCATTTGGCATCCAAACGTGTGCAAAATTGATTCAATTAACACCAAATTACCGGCTGCGACCTTTGACTTTTGAAATTCAACCGTTGACTCACTTATTTGACATTGAAATACCAATTTTACCCCTGAATTTATGCCATTGGCGGTAAAATGTGGCAACCGTCTGATTACCCCCATTTTCCCCTCAGACATTTTCCCTCCCCCCTGCGAAAGTTTCCCCAGCTCCCCCTGCAAAATTCTCCCTCTGCCTTAGATTTTCTTCTCTTTCAGTGCATGTCAAGATCTAGTGCTTATTTCATAGAGAATCTGTAGTTTCTGCGTTTTTCCATCACATTCAGTGTGTATTGGAGTGATTTGGGCAAGAAGCCATGAGTTTAAGGCTACCTAACAGACGGAACGAGAGTCATCCCATTTATGGTAAGATTCGAAGCATTTTTGAGTTAAAGCTCATGTTTTCATACAATGTTTAGACATTATCTCGTATGGTATCTTGTTAAGGCCGAAATGTGGGAATTTAATTTTCGTACACTATCACCATTTGCATGCGTAGGGATACTTTGCCTAAAGAACAATTTTTTGTTCTATTTTTAAATATTTGTATTTTTTCAATGGTGTTTAGAATGAATTTGCCTAATTTTGTCGTTATTGTCTGAAAAGTTATAACCTTCAGGCCCTTTTGCCTAGTTTTGTAGATATAGGCTGCAAAGATACGATCTTCATGCCCTTTTCTATTTACCCTGCTATATAAAGAATACATTCGTTTGGAT
>AP025056.1:15140983-15215643 GCA_036186865.1 Eustoma russellianum
GCATTTGTTAGAAGATGGTGTATAGTATGTTGTTTTATATTCATCAAATGCCCATGTTTGTGAATTTTTTTTATACATTTGGCTGTGAACAAATCTTTATTTCACAGCTCCAAATTCTGGGCTATTCGCACTGGTTATGCATTATGGGGGGCTGTTGCTGCATTTGCCTAGGGCAAATTATACTGGGGGTGACTATTTTATCTATGATAATGTGGAGGAGGATGAGATATCATTGGTGTATGTGGAGCAAATGTGCGAAGAAAATGGCGTGTTAGGTAAGAAAAAGTACTATATGGTTGAGGGTGAGAAGTTTGTTCAGTTAGGAGATGATGGGTCATTATACTGTGCTGCTCAATCTATTGTGCGTACATCAAGAGTACTTGAACTGTATGTTGAACAGTTAGTTGAGCATGTGAGTAAAACTCCCTTGGCCTTGGAGACTGGTGTGCAGAAAGAACAGAGTGTGCATGAGGAAGTGGAGGCCAGTGGTAGGCAGGGAGAATCTGATGGGGATAGTGAGGAAGATGACCACATAGATGAGGAGATTGTTGAAGGTGATGTCAATGTAGAGGAAGATACAGAGGAGTCTGAGTCTGAATACAATGCCGAGGGACTAGTAGATTCAGATTTGAGTTTCAATGATTATAGTAATGAAGATGCTGTTTCTTTAGTTAGTGAGGGCGAGAATGGTGGGAATGGTGCATGTGTTAGTGGGGGTGAGGATGGTAGAGATTATACGTGTGTTGGTGAGGGTGGAGATGGTGTACCTGTAGATAATTACATATCAGATGAAGGGGGTCCTGACATAGCTGATAGTGATGGCGAGGGTCAACATGCACTTAGGATGTTCAATCCTCACAGAGACATGAAGAATCCTGAGTTCTGTTGTGGACTCAGGTTCTCAGATGTTCAAATTTTTAAGGATGCTGTGAAGCAGTACTCAATCAATGTGGGGAGACCAATTGTTGTAGTTAAGAGTGACAAGGGTAGGTGCGGTGTTAAGTGTAAGAATGATGGCTGTGAATGGTATGTGAGGTTAGGTGTTGACAGGAGACATGGAAATTATGTGATTAGGTCAATGAATTCCAAGCATACCTGTAGTTGTTCTGTTAGGAATTGTGCTGTACGGTCAGGAGTGATTGCAAAAAAATACATGGATGAGTTTGCTTCAAACCCAAACTTGAATTTGACACTGTTTAGACAAAAGGTGATGAGGGAGTTGAGGTGCAACGTCAGTAAAAGTCAGGTCTACAGAGCAAAGGAAAAAGCTCTGGATTTAATTAGAGGTATGCAGGAGGATGAGTATAAACTGATATGGCCTTACATTGAGGAGGTGAAAAGGAGTGATCCTAGTACAACATGAGAAGTTGTATTTTGTATCATAACTATTAAAATGTACGCTGTAATCTGCAGTCCCAGAATGAGAGCCAGATTAGTAGGAGGAAGAGGCAGTTTCAGACATGTAAGATTTGTTGTCAATCGGGCCACAACATGAGAAGTTGTAGACTTCGTGTAGGGTCACAGTCAAGTGTGGCATCTCAGGTGATGCATTTTTCTATTTGCTTATTTGTCTGTTTTAATGATTATATGTCTATTTGGTTGATGCATTTTTCTTTTCTATACAGCCTCCGCCTACTGCGCCAACTGAGCCAACTGCATCATCTGCACCAACTGCGCCAACTTCGCCCATTGCATCATCTGCACCAATTGCCCCAGATGAACAAACTGGACCTGCTGCACCAGCTGGACCTGCTGCTCCAACTGGTTTACCCGTTGAAGTACCAAAGACTTGGCCGCATTACAGAAAAGTCCCAGGGAGTGAGCAACTTCTTCCCAACTTCAAGTACCGTGATGGGAAAGTTTACTTGCCAAACTCACTACTTGCAAAAACCAGGCAGAACATGAATAAAACTGATGTTGCTATTGTTTGATGAAAGTTTATGATAACTGTGTTAGTAATCTTTATTTTGGACATTGTTGACATTTAGATGTCCTTGTTACAAATGCTGTTTTGCTGGCTATGGAACATCATATTTGATGGATATTTGACAATGCTCATTTTATTTTTTACTAGTGTTGAAGGTTTACTCTGTTTCTATTTCAGTCTGATTTGCGTTTACATTCCATAACAGTGCCACAAGGCACCAACAAACAGAGCGAAATAAACAAAACAAAGAGACCAAATAATGGTAGCTGCAACATCACATTTCCATTGATAACATTTAATCAACAATATCACTGCATCATCATTCCAAACGCATACATCACAACTCGTTTACATTCCATAACAGTGCCACAAGGCACCAACAAACAGAGCCAAATAAACAAAACAAAGAGACCAAATAATGGCAGCTGCAACATCACATTTCCATTGTTAATCAACAATATCACCGCATGTGCAGTCCAAACGCGTACATCACAACTCTCTAATAAAAATGCACACTACATTGACAGTTTATTGATCAAAATCACCCAACTAAGGATCAAAATACACAAGAGGATCCGAATTTTCCTCTCCAACTGATGTATCTTCATGTTGCAATTGTTTATCTCATCCTCGTACCTATTGCACCTCCTTAGCAGCCCCGATATAATTTGACACGCGCGTTCCCCCATTGGGTCATCCAGCCATTGAAAGAACCCGCATTCTCCAGCCCCATTCTATCAAGAAAAACGAAAGAAACAATCACATTGCATACAATTGAGAACTCAACAAACCTTTGCAGGAATATTTCAAACTTACCCTCGTCAATGGACATGCTAGAAACCTACGGCCAGGATTTGCTTTGGTCCATGATGTTTTCTCTTCCATTTTTATACCACAAAAGCAGCGGCCTTCCACCCCCAGGTCAGCCCGCTGCCGGCGATTACCAACAGATGATGAGGTAGACATACCCCAGCACAATAGAGAGAGAGAGAGAGAGAGGAAGAATGAAGAATGGCTATATTTGGGGATTATGTGAATTTGTGGGGATTATTTGAATTCAAGGCTTATTTATGGAAGAAAACGGCCATGGAATTGAGGGCTAATTTATGGGAGGGAAGTGGATGTCGTTGATTTTGGGGGGAAACCTTAATTGGCGCTAAAATTTGATGAAACCGGCTACAGCAGGTCAGCAGCCGGTTTCTGGTGTTAATTGAATCAATTTTGCATACGTTTGGATGCCAAATGAGGTTTTGGAACGTTTAAATGCTAAGTGGATTCTGTGACAAACGTTTGGGTGCTAGGTGCATTTTACTCAATGGAATAAAGATGTTTTTGGAAACATCTTTGATGCCGTTACAGTGGCCGAAGAGGAGGTGGCAAGGCAGGAGCGGGAGTATGATTCTTCTCCTTTAGAGAATGTGCGTGCCTTATACCATCGTAGTATGGCCAAGTTGCGTATTGCTCAATCACAGGCTTTTATCTTGTGGAAGAAAAAAGCCAATGTCAAATGGCTGAAATATGGAGATGCTAATAATTCTTTTAACCATCAAAAAGTAAAGGACAAACGTTGTCCATAAAGTATTCGTAGGATTTTACGTGAGGATGGAGTGGAGTGCCAAATGGCATGCGACATAGAGGCTGAGGCGGTACAGTATTTTGAAAACTTATTTTCGGCTGCTCCATCAACAGGGTGCGACTCCATCCTTCAGTACATTCCTCATATGTTAACGAGGGAAGATAATGATAATCTGCAGGCGGCGCCATCCTTACAGGAAGTAAAGCAAGAAGTGTGGGATCTCAGTCCATCTAGTGCAGCAGGTCCGGATGGATACTCAGGTTCGTTCTATCATCATTTCTGGTCAGTTATACATCTAGATGTTCTTAAAGAAGTTCAAGAGTTTTTCATGGGCATATGCGTGCCACGTCAAGTGGCCTCGGTTACAATCACATTGATTCCTAATGTGCAAAGCCGATAGACATTTGCTGATTTTTGTCCTATTTTTTTGACAAATTTTATATCTAAGGTGATCACACGATTGATTTTTACACGCATATCCTCTTTATTGCCCTTGCTCATATCACCCGAACAAGCAGGATTCATGAAAAGCAGAGGCATTACAGAGCAGATACTCTTGGCTCAAGAAATGGTTCATGTTCTGGACCATTTGCCGAGAGGAGGACATGTTATGGTGAAATTAGATATGGCCAAAGTGTTTGACCATGTAAGTTGGTCTTATCTTTAGAAACTTCTGAGAAAAATGGGCTTTGATCCAAGGTTTATGCGCATTATACAAAATAATCTTCAAGCCACACGTTGCTCCATTCTTATTAATGGTAAACCAGTGGGCTTTTTTCAGTAGGCCGAGGGGTAAAGCAGGGTGACCCTCTGTCGCCCTTACTGTTTATTCTAGCATCTAAGGCTTTTCTTGTGGACTTAATGTTATGATGGATGCGGGTATTCTTTGAGGTTTCTAGACAGGTAGAGTCCCTTGGTTTCTTATTTGGGATTTGCAGATGATTTGGTAATTTTCTTGAATGGATCACGTCGCAAATTGGGACGTTTTCATGAATTTTTGTCACTTTATCAACAAGCATCTGGACAATTAGTCAACTATCATAAGAGCCAAGTTGTGGTCAGTTTAGGAGTTTCGGGATCAAGTGCATCTCAAGTCTTAGGTATGCGGTTAGCTTCATTACTTATCAAATATCTTGGTTCCTTTTTATATAAGGGTATCAACAGGGCGCGCTATTGTGAGTCATTATTACATCAATTTGATGCAAAGCTCAATGTGTGGTCTTCTAAATTATTGTCTACGGCACGTTGGGTTGTTCTTATACGCCATGTCCTCAGTTCTATGCCTGCTCATATTATTGCGAGTTCACGTTTACCGAAGGGAGTCATTGATGTATTAAATCATAAGATGTCCACCTTCCTGTGGAAAGGTAGACATCATTGGCGCTCGTGGGAAACTCTAGCTTCACCATTGAGGCTGAGGGATTAGGTATTGGCCACCTTTCTGATATACAGCAGGCATATGATTGTCAAGTCCGGTGGAAGTATCATCAATCACAATCTTTATGGTCTGAGTATTGCATGCAAAAATATGGACGTCGAAATGCGGTTTACTCACATATTTATGACTCTGCAGTTTGGAAACGCCTTTGTAGCATACATGACTTTATGGTGGCTAAGGTGGAAAAAACGCAAGACACATTGAACTAGACGGCCGATGCAAATGGTCAGTTTTCGCTGAAGTCTGCATATCAAGTAATATCGGAGACTAGCAATTCCTTTCCTTATTCACGATATGTGTGGTGGGTTGATTCTCATCCAGGGATGCATCTTTTTCTTTGGAGACTATGGGAACATTCATTACCACTAGTGGATAATTTACGTCAATGGCTCTCGGTTTTTCCTTCACAATGTGCGTTTTGTCGACAAAATTCAGATATGCAGGATAACATCTTCATGCTACGTCCAGTGATACAGGCTCTTTGGCATGAAATATCTATTGTGTTTTCGGGTCCAATGCCTCAGAGCAGAACCATTAAAGGAAATCTAATTCGTTGGTGGCAGATTTCATCCAAAACTTCTATGTCGGGTCAGTTACGTGTTGTTGTACCACCGGTAGTTGTTTGGGTCATTTGGATAGAGTATACGTCTATTCGTTTTGGCACAGATGCTTTTTCATATAGGCATTTGTTTGAGAAAGTTCAATCGCACATCTATACTTGGTGTTCATCAATGAATGGGAAGAAATTTGCACAAAATATGCCACACCTTTTTGCACTATCTTTTTCTCCACCGTTGAGATCGAGACACATGAGAGTTGTGCGTTGGGAGCTTCCTCCTTTAGGAAAGATGAAACTGAATGTGGATGTAGTAGTATGGAGATCAAATTTGGCAGGAGAGGCGATCCTGCGAAATGCGCAGGGTGATTTTGTCTCGGCCATCTGCTCTGCATTACCTTTAGCGAGCCCAATGCTTGCCGAATTGGCATTCACATTCGCTTTGATATACTATGCCAATGTGTATGACCGTCTCATCAATGAAACGGATTATCATTCACTCCTCTCTTCTTTGCCTAAGCAAGGGATCTGCAGCGCGCTGTAAGATTTTTGACTCTTAATGATGCATCTCTTTAGTATTGTTCTTGAGAAGCCAACACTGCAGCCCATACATTGTCAAGATATGTATATCACACGGTAGGTTTGTGCACATATACTTCCCTACATAGCCTACCCTGTGAAGTTCGTAGCGTAATTATTTTGGATGTATCAGTTACTGCCTTACGTGCTTGATACGAATGTCTCACATTGGGTTGGCGTATTTAATCGGTGGTTTCTTGTGTCACTCTGTGATGCAGGCAACATTGGTACGTCCAATTATTTTCTCAACTTCAGTTTTCCTCATGATGTCTCAAATGCTTTATATATTTTACTTGGATTAACTACATCTTTGGTTCCTAAGCTTGAGGCGTGGATTTGCTTTACACAACACATTTCGGCCAAAGAATCATTTGGGATGCCTAAACCTCGGGTTTCTTGTGTTCATTGCTCTTCATCTCTCTTTTCACCTTTTGTAAGACCAAGGAAAGTCACCAAGTTTGGGTACCAAAAGGAACTCTTGCAAAGGGTTGAATCAATAACCCTTAAGGACGCACTAGAAATGCATGATTTCTGTTGATATAAATTGCTCTTTCTTTCCATTGCTACTAACTCTTTTGATGTGATTTACAAAATAAAGGAGGATAGAAAAGCATGATTTAAGAGGGAGAGAGGGATAAAGTTATGGGGGAGCATGTTAAGGGGGAGCAAGACAGCACGATATGAAATTCAAAATTTTTAATTTATGCATAATTGTAGGGAGAGCGATCACATTTAAATCATGGATAAAGGTTATTTTGCAAATCATCAAAAGGGGGAGGTTGTTGAGAAACCGGGGTTTGAGTGATTTGAAAATGCATAATTTAAATGTTATGTGTTAACGAAATGCATGAATAAATTGTTATTTGACATGCGTATGTGATAGATATGCTTTACATGCTTATATATGTTGTTGCCGTACTAACGTGCCATGAAGCGTAAAAGTTCACATCATATGACAAACGTTTGTTGTCTTTATACTATTTTCAGGTGCCATGATTAATGAACTAAACTAGTTCATTAAGTGAAGTGCTTAAGGAAATGAACTAACTAGTTCATTAAATGAAGACATATTTGGAGAGAGCTATTTGGCAACAAACTTAAAATGGAAAGTCTTCTCTCCACATCTTTACACACGCCATATGTATATATATTTCATATATACATAATTTTTTATAACGACGAATTATACATTTCTATCCCGATGTTCCACTGATACCTCATACATATCATAAACATACGTCCACATCACACCAAGATATATACATCATATTTATGAGTATATACAGGTCTCATATCATACGTTACAAGTCATATTGATATCAAAATTATAACGACATGTCACGAGGCCATAAACCAAAAATTGTCGTATCGGGTGACTGCCGAACCTTCACCGACATGTCACTACTTACCATAAAGATGTCCAGCCTATATACACCCAAAACACTAAGAAAATTCGTGCTCCACATGTCAAAATCAGCCCAAATTCATACCATGTTTACATGCATCAATCACCCACATTTTTGCTTGAATGGTGGAAAGTTAAAACTCAAATTTTTTGTCACATGGACCTTTTTTCTCTAAGACATTGGAGCTGAAAGTACATGTTATTTTATGTATATTACGTCTCACATAACATATATTACATGTCTAAGAAGTTTGAGACTAATCGGAGAAAAATCGCGTAATCGACGAAAGTCAAAAATTTGGTTTTCTACACTTATGCATACATGGAACGTTTTTGTCTTGATGTAACATGTATCTAGACACTTTTTACACATCCAAGACATATTAGAGTATTCTAGAAAAATCAATTAAAGGTTGATTACAATTTACAATGTGTATAAAGATTATGCATCATTATTTGACAAAGTTTACCAAAAGAGAATTCAGCACATGGTGCTGATGATATACACGCCTATTACACCTCATTTGGAGCCTAGGTGGAGGTTTTTTGGCACTTTAATTGGTGGAGGATAATCCATATGTAATTGATGACACTGAAGAAGGAAAGACACACAAGGAAAGAATTCAAAATAAAACACATGCTGAAAACTTTTAGCACATTTCTTGTTGGCCGATTTTTAGCCTTGATTGTCTTCCAAATCTGAAAAAAATGCTCAAATATACACAAATTAGGTATCATTCAATCAAGGTGTGATTGACCGACAATTTTGGAAGAAAATTGGTGCAAAATCAAGGAAAAAATCGGCCACACAAGACATGTGCTGAAAACTTCAGCGCTTTGTATAATTTTGAATTCTTTCCATGTGTGTCTTGCCTTCTTCAATGTCACCAATCACATGTGGCTTATCCTCCACCAATCAAAGTGCCAAACAAGCTCCACCTAGGCTCCAAGTGGGTGTAAATGGTGTGTGATCTCAGCTGCACCATATGGCTTATCATGATTCTTATCATGTGTATAAGTTAAAGAAGGCACTATATGGCTTAAAGCAAGCACCTAGGGCTTGGTACGATCGTTTTGCTACATTTCTTTTAGAAAATGGATGTAAAAGAGGAACTATAGATAGTACTTTATTCTTGAAACAAAAAAGACTATTCTTAACATCAATCACCCACATTTTGGCTTGAATTGTGGAGAATTCAAACTAAAATTCTTTTTAGCACATGGCTTTTTATACTGGTTCGGTTAAATCAACCTACTCCAGTCTTCGAGGACACCTTCCTTGATATTCATTAATCACAAATAACACCTTGACACAAGGGTGACTGGAGTTAAACACCAACTCCACCCTTTTACAATCAAACAAACAAAAACAACAACACGAACACCACCACCGAACAAATGAAGGTTTGATCACACCTTGATCAACCTTGTATAAGAAGAGAACATATGTGGGTTGTATAAACAAAGCCTACATAGTATATGGAATATAAGAATGATAGGCCTGAGGCTAAGAGCAAGAGAAAAGAATAAGAGAAGAAGAGAATAGTCTTGCTTGATCTTGAATGAATATGAACTTTTGCTTAGCCTTACTTGAATCATCTTGCCCCCTTTTTATAGTTGATGTGGCCGCCCCCTAGGGTTGTATTCTTCCTTGAAAATTCTCTTGAATACCCTTGGAAGATTGCTTTATATAAATGGTGACACACCCTTGCTTACTTGGCTAAATATAATTGGACGAACGACTTGTCTTCGTCTAGTTGTCACTTCATGATTGGTCATTTTTAATCTAACTTGGCACTTGCATAAATGAGCTAGAAATTCAACTTAAAAATCTGAAACACATGCTTAAATACACACATGTTAAGTGTCAATTAATCATGATATGATTCCTCCATAATTTTGGAAGAAAATTGGAAGACATTCAAGGTAGAAAATCGGCCACACTAAAAACATGTGCTGAAATTTCAGCACTTTCTTGATTTTAAAATGTTTCCTTGTGTGTCTTGCCTTCTTCAATGTCACCAATCATGTGAGGCTTATCCTCCATCAATTAAAGTGCCAAAAAAGATTCACCTAGGCTCCAAATAAGTTGAAATAGGCGTGTATACCACCTGCACATGGGTTGAATTCTCTTTTGGCAAACTTTGTCAAATAATAATACATAATCTTCACACACATGGTAAATTGCAATCAGGCCTAAATTGATTTTTATAGAATATTCTAATATTTCTTGAATATGTAAAAAGTTTCTAGAGACATGTTACATACACACCAAAACCGTCTCATGTATGTAGAGATGTAGAAAACCGAATTTTCGACTTTTATCGATTACACAATTTTTCTCCAGTTAATCTCAAACTTCTTAGACATGTAATATATATTATGTCACACATAATATATATAAAATAAGGTTTATTTTCAGAGTGTTTTGAGCGTATATAGGCTGGTCATATTTATATGGTAAGTAAGTGACATGTTGGTGAAGGTTTGGTAGTCATCCGATACGACAATTTTCGGTTTATGGCCTCATGACATGTCATTATAACTTTGATAGCAATATGACTTATAATATATGATATGAGACCTGTATATACTCATAAATATGATGTGTATATGGTGGTGTGATGTCGACGTACAGTTATGACATGTATGACGTGTCATTGTAACGTCGGAATGTATTTTGTCAAAAAAAAATATGTATATATATAATATATATATGCCGTGTCTATAAGTGTGGAAAGAAAACTTTCCATTCCAAATTTGTTGCCAAATAGCTCTCTCCAAATATTTCATCATTTAATGAACTAGTTAGTTCATCTCCTTAAGCACTTCACTTAGTGAACTAGTTTAGTTCATTAATCATGGCACCTGAAAATAGTATAAAGACAACAAAT
The DNA here is from genome assembly GCA_036186865.1 of Eustoma russellianum. Taxonomy (NCBI): domain Eukaryota; kingdom Viridiplantae; phylum Streptophyta; class Magnoliopsida; order Gentianales; family Gentianaceae; genus Eustoma; species Eustoma russellianum. Next base: position 15,151,359 of record AP025056.1, read on the forward strand.
GTTTGCCATATGATGTAAGCTTTTGTTGATAAATATGTTTGGATAATTTTCAAGGTCATGATTTAAGTGGTGAATGCATAAAAATGTCACACATGGTGTTATAAATGATTAAAAGTTGAAAAAGTTGAGAAAAATGACATCGATCTCTCAGGTAGTTGCACTTCGATCGATCGATGTACTTCGATCACTCACATCGATCGATCCATGTAAGGCAGAGAAAATTCAAGACCTTATTGTGAAACGTTGATCTCTAAACCTGAGACACATCAATCGATCGATGTATACATCGAACCCTCACTTCGATCGATCGATGTAGGTCAGAGACAAACTCTAAAACTCACTGTGAGACATCGACCTCTGAAGCTGAGGCACTTCGATCGATCGATATCTAGGGTTTTTAGAAATATTTTTCTAAAACGTGATAAAATGATTGTTTTCATTTGTACATGATTCATATATGTTCATTATGTTGATATTATGTGTTTTTGATGATTATAAATGCATTGTGACTAATGTGCCTTGGAAGTTTCTACAACTTACCAAAAAGGGAAAAATTGGTATTTTGAGTTTTGTAGGAACATGATATGGTGGAAATATTTCAAGGACTTATTCTCATGTTATTTAACATGACAAAGATGTTATTATATATATTTCTGACCATCTGGGTCATTTCTGGAGTTTTCTCTCAACAGGGGCATTTTGGTCATTTTACCTTGAGAGCATTTTTGGTATTTTTAATCAAGGAATCTCTTGAGTATATTATTATCTTCATTCTGGAGTTGATTGATAATTATATTGAAGATTATTTGGCGATCTTCTATTATTTCTCTCTTTGATGACATTATCGACAGTAGCGGCATATGTGACGAGTTGTGATATCACATTCTATTTCTTTCTTGAAGACCCTCTTCTATATTTTATTGGAGGATTTTAATCATCATTTTACAGAGAATATAAATGTGTTAAAGGTGTGAAAATGATCACAACATACAAGAAGAAATAGTGGGAATTTTGGTGTTATATGTTAACATAATCTTGTCAACTATTATTTGTTGATTTCTCCTTCAAAAATCTGAGTTGGTATACATATATACAGCCTCAATAATGTATATACAGGTGGAAATGATGGTGCACTTATTTTATGACTTGGTGCCAAACGGACTAACCAAAAAGAAGCTAGTTGGCAAAATTACCAACTTGCAAATTCAAAGTTCGAAAGGAACGGCTACTAGGTGGTTTTTGGAGCTGATTTTGTTTGTCAAATGGCAGCCCTCACATGCCCTATTTTCAAGACAAGGAGTTGAGGGTTTCTTGGTAGTATTATCCCTTGCTATTATCTTCATTTTGCAAAGAAATTCCACATCATTTTTGAAGCAAAAAAATCGGCCATGCTGAAATTTAAAGGTGGACCAATCATTCTTCTTTATGTTGCCAAGTGTACAAGATGATTATGTGGCTAACCAATGATGTGAAGACAACTAGGACTTGATGATGAAGATGATGACACATTGGATTTCTTACCTTTAAGAGCCATTTCACACTATAAATAGGAGGCAAAGGTGAAGAAGAAGAACACACACTTGAAAGCAATAGTTGAATTGTCTTGCTATCTTCTTCTCTCCATTCTTGTTTCATTCTTCGTAGCCAAGGTGTTCTTGTGATATTCGTTGTAGAGATACAAGCCTCTTGTTTCTCATTTGTAAGATTGATTAGCCAAATCTATAAAGCTACATCAATAGGTGATAGAGGTGTTGTAACCAAGAGTTGCATAGAGGTGTTCATCCAAGTCTTGAATAGGGTTGGTGTTTACCCCAAGGATCTAGCTTGGTTCTTGTTGTAATTTGATTCATATCATAGTTAAATCCAAGGAAAGGTGTTCCTTGGGACTGGAGTATGTCACATAGACCGAACCAGGATAAATCCTTGGTGTTCTTGTCTTCTTTACATTTTTCTGTTTTCTGCCCGTTTTTCACTGCAGATTTCACAAATTCTCACGTTTTGAAAAAATAGCTAAACACTTTCAAAATTTGTGATGTTTGGTGGAGTTATACTTCGGACTATTAGCTTTCATTTGTAACAAGAACCACTTGATTTCAGTAAGGGAAAGTTAGTCTTTCAGTCGTTGCAAAATAACTGCTCCGATCTGGCTGCAATCTGACCGGTTTTGAGAAAACTTGAATTCTATTTTAACCAAGAATTGTTTAAGGTCTGGGCCTTTTGGAAACATAAACTAAACATCCTAAGGCGTGTTTTGTCATAAAGATCAACCTTTTTGGTTAAGTATTCAAAGACAAACATGTTTTCCAATTTCAGCAACATTCTGTCCAGTTCTGTCCAGATTGACCATCTGAATCTTTTTATTTGTTTGAAGAGTCCAACGATCTTATTTTTATCTGAATTATGGATAGTGTGTTGTAAAGACATTGAAGTTAAGTTCTGCAAATTTTCATAATTTTTGGAGTTGTGTACAAGGATTTTTGAATTTTTCAAAAACGGGTTCTAAATCTGAGGTGGTCTCAGATTCTGTTTTCAAAGGGGATTTTAATCAAGGATAGTAATGTGATTTCCGCTAACCACTATTCACCCCCTCCACTCTACTGGTGTTTATTGCAGGTGCACGGACCAACAATTGGTATCAGAGCCAGGTCTACACTACTTAAAGAAGCAAGATTCAACATCATACGGACAAGATAAGGCCAAGAAACAACAATTCAAAGTAGCCTGCTAATCTCAAATTAAAGGTACATACAATGGCCATAGTTTCTCACAAAGGTGAGTTGGAAGATATGTCTACACAACGTCCTCCTCTTTTTGATGGAAATAATTTCGTTCATTGGAAACTTAGAATGAGGCTATTCTTAATGGCCATAGACATCGATTTATGGTCTATAGTTGTAGATGGACCGTACATTCCAATGAAAATTGTACAAGTTAGTGGAGTCACACAAGAAGTAGAAAAATATAAAAGTAAATGGTTTTCAGAAGATAAAAAGAAAATGTCCATGAATGCTAAGGCTATGTAATTACTGTTAAACGGTTAACAACTTCTGAAGCATGATATGTGTCAAATTGTACAAGTGCACACAATATGTGGAAATTATTAGAATTAAAGCATGAAGGTGCTAGCGGTGTAAAAGAGTCAAAAATCAACATGCTTATGTCTAAGCTTGAATCTTTCAAAATGTTGCCGAACGAATCCATAACATCTGTGGATTTGAGGATTACTAACATTTTCAATGCTTTTGAAGCTTTAGGAAAATCATTTACCAACAACGAAAAGGTTCAAAAGGTGCTGCGAAGCCTTCCTGCTGAATAGGATCCTAAGGTCACGGCGATTGAAGAAATGAAATTAATCACAAAAATGGACGAATTGATAGGCTCACTTAGAGTATACGAGGTAAAACTAAACCAACGAAAGTCCGAGTCATCTAAATCATCTGGTAAGTCTATAGCTTTCAAATCAACTGTGTCACATACAAACAATGATGATAGTAATAGTGATAATGAATTAGACAATGACTTAATATTAATAGCTAGAAAATTTAGAAAGTTTTTTAAACGGCCTAATAGGAATAGACAACGATCTTCTTCTTCTTCTCAACCTAAGAAAAATAAATCTAATAACAACAAATGGTATAATAAAGAGTTAAAATGTTATGAATGTGGTCAGAAAGGACACATCTCTTATGATTGTCTGACAAAGAAAAACGCCAACAAAAATAATAATAATAATAATAATAAACACGACAAGGAGACGCAAAAATCAAAGGCAAAGGAGACCAAGTCAAGAAAAGGCGAATGAGGAATGAAGGCGCGCACGTGGAGCGACTTGTTCGACTCAGAATCCGAGACTGAGGAAGTTCAAGTCTGCTTCGTATACGACGAGGTAAGTTCTTTATCTGATGAAGTTTCTGATAATGAAATGTATGAAGAATTTTTAAGAATGCATGCTCACTGTAAAAGGCTCTCTAAAGAAAAGAAGAAACTAATTGAATAAAATGACAAGTTGAAGACGTCCAACTTGGAATTTTCTGATCAATTAGAGTCTTTTAAACAAGAGTCTACTAATACTCTTTATTCTTTAGAGATTAAAATAGAATCACATAGGAAAAATGAACAAACATTATAAATTGAAAATAGCCTGTTAAAAGCTAAGGTAGACAGTTGTGAAAACGAGATCGTACAACTTAAATCTTCTAAACTAAACTTAGAAAAAATGTTAGAACAATTTAAATCGGGAACCAACATGCTAGATACACTTATATCATCACAAAAATATTGAAACGATAAAACTGGATTAAGATATAAAGAAGAAGATGTCAAAGTAGATAAAAAGACTAAGTTTGTTTCGTCAAGTACTAAACAACCTTATAAAGCAACAAAAATAAAATCAACTTTGCCTGCTACATCTTCTTCTACTCCTTCTTCTGCTTATTCCAAGATAAAAATGCAACACGCACCCACAAAAGCACACACATATAAACGTACAACTAGGCAAAACTTTGCATCTAGACCACATAAAAATTATGCATATATGTATATAAATGTATCTAGACAAAAAAAAGCATCCAACTTATTATGAACCTAAGTATAGGCAACATTCATATAAGACTTATAGAAATGTATATGAACACACATACATAGCGCCATTTAAGAAACAAAATCATACGCCTTTCACTCATTATCAAAATCGTCCAAGACATAGTACTTATCAACCAAGATATAACATGTATGACAAAGCATCATCTTTTAAATGGAATGATCAAATACATGTTAATCCTTTATATTCAACTAGTGTCAAATATGTGGCTAGAAGGTACATCCAAGTTTGGATACCTAAGGAATATCTAAACAAAGGTGGTGCCCCTAACATTCAAGGACCCAAGTAAAGGATACCTAAAACTTTGTCTCCATTGTAGGAAAACATAAAGAATGCAAGAAGGAGGAAAAGTCAAAGAAGGTAAAAACCAAATGTTTTTTAGACAGTGGATGTTCAAGGCATATGATGGGCAACCCCAAACTGTTCACCAAGTTGGAACATATCGAGGATGGAGGAAAGGTGACATTCGGTGACAACAACAAAGGAAAAGTTGTTGGAAAAAGAACAATCGGGGACCCTAACACATTTCAAATACGAAATGTGTTGTTAGTAAGAAATCTTTCTTATAATTTATTAAGCATTTCGCAACTTATAGATTTCGGTTATTATGTTTCTTTTCTCCCTGATTCTTGTGATATAACTAATGAAAAAGGATAAATTGTTTTAACAGGAAATATGGATGGTAACATTTATACCCTTTCCTTAGATAACATGTTAAATGCTAAGGTTAAATGTTTAATATCACATGACTTAGATGTAAACTTATGGCATAGACGACTAGGCCAAATAGGAATCTCAACTATTGAAAAGTTATCTAAGAAGAATTTAATTAGAGGCATGCCTAAGTTAAACTTAGATAATTTTTAATGTTGTGAAACTTGTATTAAAGAAAATATTAAAGAAACATTAAAACTAAAACATCAAGTGAGTACTAGTCATATACTAGAATTGCTTCACTTAGACTTATTTGGTCCAAGTAGGACAAGAAGTCTAGGTGGACACTACTATATGTGTGTCATAGTAGATGATTACTCACGCTACACATGGACATTGTTCTTAACACACAAAGACGATGCTCCACTGGCAATCGAAACTATTATAAAGCAACTCGAAAATCTTTATGAAGAAAATGTTAAAAGAATTAGGAATGATAGAGGTGGAGAATTTAAAAGCAAAGATGTAGTCAAGTTTTGTGAATTACATGGAATTAAACATGAGTTCTCACCACCTAGAACACCACAACTTAATGTAGTTGTTGAACGTAAAAAAGAACTATACAAGAAATAGCAAGGACAATGTTGTGTGAAAACAAAGTACCTAAATATTTATGGGCTGAAGCTGTTAGTTGTGCATGTTATATTATAAATAGGCTTTCTATTAGAAAGAAATTAAATAAAACACCTTGTGAATTGTAAATAATGGACAACCTAAGGTAGATTATCTTAGAGTTTTTGGTTGTAAGTGTTTTGTGTTGAACACTAAGGTTAATCTAGACAAGTTTGAACAAAAGTCTATTGAATGCGTATTTGTTGGTTATTCAACTAATTCAAGAGCATATAGGTGTTACAATCCTGCATCTAGAAAAATAATTGAATCTATACATGTGAAATTCAATGAAAATGCATGTTTTGAAGTTAGTGATAAAACTCAACATAAACAAGAAAATAATGTTGAAAATATGTTTGATGATGACTATACATTACTTGAGCCTGTACTTGATCATCTAGAACCAAATCCTCCTGAACAAGACATGCATGAACCCTTAGATGAATAAATGAAGAAATTTTACGATTGGAACATAATACAACTAACTTACAAGATGATCCAATTGTATATGACAATGTTCACACAAATGAAACATTTGAAAAAGATGAGAGTGAACCTAGTCAACCTAGGAATTGGTGGCTTATAAAAGATAAACATAAACACCCTAAAGAGTTAATCATTGGGGATCCAAGTGTTGGGGTTGGAACACGTAGAAATATAAGTCAACCTGAAGGATATAGCTTAATCTCACACTTAGAACCTAAGAATGTTAAAGAAGCCTTAGGTGATATATCATGGATAGATGCCATGCATGAGGAATTGAATCAATTTACAAGGAACAACGTGTGGGACGTAGTACTTAAACCTGAAAACAAGCCTATAATAGGAACCAAATGGGTCTTTAGGAATAAAATGGATGAACAAGGAAACATCACACAAAATAAGGTTAGGCTAGTCGCACAAGGTTATAATCAACAAGAAGGAATAGATTATGAAGAAAACTTTGCACCCGTTGCACGACTAGAAGCAATCAGATTGTTACTTGCTATTGCAAGTCTAAGCAACATTAAACTCTTCCAAATGGATGTCAAGAGTGCGTTCTTGAATGGATACATCCAAGAAGAGGTTTTTGTGAAAAAACCCCCTGGATTCGAAGATCCAAAGAATCCTAACCATGTATACAAGCTTAAGAAAGCTTTATATGATTTGAAACAAGCTCCAAGAGCTTGGAACGATAGATTTGCAAACTTTCTTATTGCAAATAATTATCAAAGGGGGACAATAGACAACACATATATTTCTAAGAAGAAAAGATAACGACTTGTTAATAGTTTAAATATATGTAGATGACATAATCTTTGGATCAACCAATCCTACCTTAGTAAAAGACTTCGAAGAGTGTATGAAGTCTGAATTCGACATGTCAATGGTAGGAGAGTTGAATTATTTCTTAGGACTATACATCAAACAAACCCTTCAAGGAATCCATATTAGCCAACTTAAGTATGTCAATGATATGATTAAGAAGTTTGGCTTTGAAGAGTTGAAACCAACACCTACCCCTATGAGCGTTAGCACTAAACTAGACAAGGATGAAAATGGTAAACCTTTTGATGACACACTTTATAGGTTTATGATTGGATCACTGATATATTTAACTGCATCAAGACCTAATATAATGTTTAGTGTTTGTATGTGTGCTAGGTTTCAATCTTGTCCTAAAGTATCACATTACAATGCTAAGTTGGAATTATTATGTATCACATTAGGGCTTTGGTATGATAGAAATGCTAAGTTGGAATTATACGCATATAGTGATGCTGATTATGGTGGTTGCAAACTAGATAGAAAATCCACTAGCGGAACTTGTCAATTCATAGGAACAAACTTGATCTCTTGGTTTTCTAAAAAGCAAGCTAGTGTAGCTCTCTCTACCACCAAAGCCGAGTATATAGCCTTAAGCTTATGCACTTCCCAAATACTTTGGCTTAAACAACAACTTGGTGATTTTGGCATTAAAATGAATACGATTCCAATTTTCTGCGATAGCACGAGTGCAATCAATCTTTCTCGGAATCCAGTACTTCATTCTAAGGCCAAACACATTGAGGTAAGATATTATTTCCTTCGAGATCATGTTCAAATTGGGGACATAACCATAGATCATGTAAGAAATGATCATCAAATAGCTGACATCATCACCAAACCCCTTAATCAAGCCACTTTTGAAAACTTACGAGCCAAGTTAGGTATGATGACTTACGATACAATTGCGTAATTATATTTTTTGCATGATTTGCAAAATAAAGGGGGAGATAGAATAAGGACGTGATTTTAGTTGGTAAGTCATGATTTGGATTTGAGTTGCATAATATGTTAAGTTTCAATTGGTATAAGTTTTGAGCATAGGTTAAGGGGGAGAGTATAAGTTGAGGGGGAGCACATGAACACATATGTTAAAAACATGAGATTTGAGAGTTTGAAAAAAATTGGTATAGAATTGATGAAACAATTGGTAATGGGTGAGGTTTTCAAAACAATTCAATTGGTAAATTTGTGATAAATAATTGTTAAAAAGTTGTGATATTAAAATCATGTTAAGTTATTTTGAAAATCATCCAAAAGGGGGAGAACGTTGAGAAATATGTTTGGATAATTTTTAAGGTCATGATTTTAAGTGGTGAATGCATAAATATGTCACACGTGGTGTTATAAATGATTAAGAGTTCAAAAAGTTGAGAAAAATGACATTCATCTCTCAGGTAGTTGCACTTCGATCGATCGATGTACTTCGATCCCTCACATCGATCGATCCATGTAAGGCAAAGAAAATTCAAGACCTTATTGTGAGACATCTTTCTCTAAACCTGAGACACATCGATCGATCGATGTATACATCGAACCCTCACTTCGACCAATCGATGTAGGTCAGAGACAAACTCTAAAACTCATTGTGAGACATCGATCTCTGAAGCTAGGCACTTCAATCGATCGATGTTTAGGGTTTTTAGAAATATTTTTCTAAAATGTGATAAAGTGATTGTTTTCATTTGTACATGATTTATATATGTTCATTATGTTGATATTATGTGTTTTTGATGATTATAAATGCATTGTGACTAATGTGCCTTGGAAGTTTCTACGACTTACCAAAATGGCAAAATTGGTATTTTGAGTTTTGTAGGAACATGATATGGTAGAAATATTTCAAGGACTTATTCTCATGTTGTTTATCATTACAAAGATGTTATTATATATATTTCTGACCATCTGGGTCATTTCTAGAGTTTTCTCTCACCAGGGGCATTTTGGTCATTTTACCCCTGAGGGCATTTTTGGTATTTTCACTCAAGGAATCGCTTGAGTATATTATTATCTTCATTCTGGAGTTGATTGATAATTATATTGAAGATTATTTGGTGATCTTCTTTTATTTCTCTATTTGATGACATTATCGACAGTAGCGGGATATGTGACGAGTTGTGATATCACATTCTATTTTTTTCTTGAAGACCATCTTCTATATTTTATTGGAGGATATTAATCATCAGTTTACAGAGAATTTAAAGGTGTTAAAGGTGTGAAAATGATCACAACATACAAGAAATAGTGGGAATTTTGGTGTTATATGTTGACATAATCTTGTCAACTATTATTTGTTGATTTCTCCTTCAAAAATCTTAGTTGATATACATATATACAGCCTCAAAAACGTGTATATACAGGTGGAAATGATGATGTACTTATTTTATGACTTGGTGCCAAGTGGACCAACCAAAAAGAAGCTAGTTGGCAAAATTGCCAACTTGGAAATTCAAAGTTCAAAAGCAACGGCTACTAGGTGATTTTTGGAGCTGATTTTGTTAGTCAAATGGCAGCCCTCACATGCCTATTTTCAAGCCAAGGAGTTGAGAGTTTCTTGGTAGTATTATCCCTTGCTATTATCTTCATTTTGCAAAGAAATTCCACATCATTTTTGAAGCAAAAAAATCGGCCATGCTGAAATTTAAAGGTGGACCAATCATTCTTCTTTATGTTGCCAAGTGTACAAGATGATTATGTGGCTAACCAATGATGTGAAGACAACTAGGACTTGATGATGAAGATGATGACACATTGGATTTCTTACCTTTAAGAGTCATTTCACACTATAAATAGGAGGCAAAGGTGAAGAAGAAGAACACACACTTGAAAGCAATAGTTGAATTGTCTTGCTATCTTCTTCTCTCCATTCTTGTTTCATTCTTCGTAGCCAAGGTGTTCTTGTGATATTCGTTGTAGAGCTACAAGCCTCTTGTTTCTCATTTGTAAGATTGATTAGCCAAATCTATAAGGCTACATCAATAGGTGATAGAGGTGTTGCAACCAAGAGTTGCATAGAGGTGTTCATCCAAGTCTTGAATAGGGTTGGTGTTTACCCCAAGGATCTAGCTTGGTTCTTGTTGTAATTTGATTCATATCATAGTGAAATCCAAGGAAAGGTGTTCCTTGGGACTGGAGTATGTCACATAGACCGAACCAGGATAAATCTTTCGTGTTTTTGTCTTCTTTACATTTTCTGTTTTATGTCTGTTTTTCCCTGCAGATTTCACACAACTTCTCACGTTTTGAAAAAATAGCTAAACACTTTCAAAATTCGTGATTTTTGGTAGAGTTATGCTTTAGGCTGTTAAATTTCATTTGCAACAAGAATCACTTGATTTGAGCAAGAGAAAGTTAGTCTTTCAGTCGTTGCAAAATAACTGCTCCAATCTGGATGCAATCTGACCAGTTTTGAGAAAACTTGAATTCTGTTTTAACCAAGAGTTGTTTAAGGTCAGGACCTTTTGGAAACATAAACTAGACATCCTAAGAAGTGTTTTGATATAAAGATCAACCTTTTTGGTTAAATATTCAAAGATAAACACGTTTCCAATTTCAGCAACATTCTGTCCAGTTTTGTCTAAATTGACCATCTGAATCTTTTTATTTCTTTGAAGGGCCAACAATCTTACTTTTATCTGATTTTTGGGCAGAGTCTTGTCGAGATATTGAAGTTAAGTTCTGGAAATTTTTGTAATTTTTGGAGTTGTGTACAAGGATTTTTGAATTTTTCAAAAAACAGGTTCTGAATCTGAGATAGTCTCAGATTCTGTTTTCAAAGAGGATTTTAATTAAGGGTAGTAGTATGATTTCTGCTAACCACTATTCACCCCCCTCTAGTGGTGTTTATTGCAGGTAGGGCAGTAAACGAGCCGAACGAGCCGAGCATTGTGTTGTTCAAGCTCGGTTTATTTATCTTAGCGAACGAGCCGAGCTTGTTCGTTTATATAAACGAACATATTTAATTGTTCAAGCTTCGTTCGTTTAACTCACGAACAACATTAACAAGCCGAACACCTTAAACGAACGATGCCACTTACCGAGTTTGAATAGAAAAAAGATGTTCAAGCTCTGTTCATTAACCTTTTATCCGAGCCGAGCTCGAGCTCGAGCTCGAGCTAAACGAGCCGAACAACCAAACGGCTTGGTTTATTTACAGCCCTAATTGCAGGTGCATGATCCAACAGCTTTAACACTTCATGGCATGTTAGTACGACAATACTATATATAAACATGTAAAGTATTTTTATCACATGCATATATCAAGTAACACTTAATTCATACATTTCGTAAACACGTAATATTTAAATTACGCATTTTCAAATTACTCAAACCCCAATTTTTCAAGACAATATACCGAATAATTTAGCACACGAGCATATTTCGAATGTTACTGAATGAGGTGTTAAACAATTTCCGTCGTAACAAAATTTTGTAGCGTAACAAAATCTCTTAATTGGCACTTAGGGTCTCTTTTACCAACTATACATTCTAAGACTTAATAATATTTCGTCCATAATTTATCTCAAAACCTAACCCAGTTCAATTGATATAGCCTCTAGCCTTTTAACAAGCTGACCAAGGTCAAACCCCTACTTAGGCACTTCTTTTTCTTTCTAATATTTTTATTAATTCATTAATTTTTTTTCTTTCTTCCACTCACCTATGTACCAAACACCCCTCCTCTCTCTCCCTTCTTTTTTCTTCTCTTTCTCCCTTCCCTTCCAAAGGCGGATCATTTTTTATTTTTCTTTCTTTTTCTCCTTTTCCTTTCTCAAAGGGAGGAGCAGCCGACCCCACTCCCCTATCTCTCTTACCTCTTTTTTTTCTTTGCCCTTCCTCTTTCTTTCTCCTCCTCTTCTTCTCCTTTCCTTGTTTTCTGTTCCCGAAACTCCATGTTTTTTCTCTCATCCAAACAAGCATCTATAGCTGTGCAATCTTTTCTTCCTTTCCTTTTCGTTCCAACATTTTTATTAATTCATTAATTTGTTTCCTTCCTCCACTCCAACTTTTTTTCTTTTCCTTTTCTTTCCAGCATTTTTATTAGTTCATTAATTTTTTCCTTCCTCTACTCCCCTCTGTGTCAGACACTCCCTATTTTCTCTATATTCTTTTTTCTTCTCTTTCTCTTCTTCCTTCATGAGGTGGCCCACTTTTTCTTTTTTTCTTTTCCCCGTTTTCTTCTCACAAAGGAGGAGCAGCTGAACCTACTCCCTCTCTCTCTTCTCTCTTTTTCTCTTTGCCCTTCCTCATCTTCTCCTTTACATACATTATGTTCAACCAAAAATCTATGTTTTCTTTTCCGTGCAAACAACCACCTATGGTTGTGCAACCTTTTTCTTGTTTCATCGGGTTCTCCTTTTCACTACCGCCTTCACAACCATACCATCTCCCTTTCTTTTTTCTTCTTTTTCTGTAACCAAAAAATTTATTGAAAAGAACTTAAATTACTAAAATAAATCAAATCAACCAAGAAGAAAATATTTGTACTTACTTTGGTTTCTACAGTTTGTTCCTGTGAAAAATTACCTCCTCTTTCTTCTCTTTTTTTCATTGGCCATCATCTTTTTCCTCTATTTTTGATTGGGGCATGGGAATATCATGCCCTATTTATAAAGGATTTGTATTAGGTTTTTTGTATTTTTATTAAAACTTTGGCAAGCTTAATTAGCTTTTATCAAGATTATATTTAAGCTTATCTTCTCCACCTTCTTAGTCTTATCTTTATTGTAAAATATTTATTATTTTTCATAATTATATCATCTTAACTATCTATTTCATAAGTTTCTTTTTATCACTTTCTCTATAACTTTGATCAATATCATTTCTTTCTTTCATTAAGACACCATATATTGCAATATTTCTACAAGCAGTGATCTAATTTTTGACTACCAAGAAATAGAAAGGGAGAACAAGTGTTCTTAAGGGGTGAACGAGAAATCAAAGTGAATGGAAGGGGCAAGTGCCTTTCAAATTGACTTATCAAAAGGCTCGAGTCAAGTAATGTGCTTCATGTCCCTTATATATGTAAGAACTTGATTTCTGGAGCACTTCTCAACAAGGCCAATGTCAAACTTATTTCTGATTCCAATAAACTTGTGCTTTCTAGGAATAGGAATTTATTAAGAAGAATTTTTGCTCCGACAGACAATTTATACTTGATGCTACATGTGCTACTGATAAGATGCATTTGTTCTATGTATCTTGTTGGTTTTCTTGCTACCAGCAGAGATCTATTCTTTGACTACCAAAAAATAAAAAGAGGAGAACAAGTTTTCTTAGTGGATGCACGAGAAAACCAAGTGATTAGAAAAGAGAAAGTGTTCCTCAAGTTTACTTCAAGCAAACTACTACAGTTGAGCAATCTGCTTCATGTCCCTCCAACGCGTAAGAACTTGATTTTAAAAAACAATTCTCAACAAGGCAATGTTAAACTTGTTTTTTTATTCTGATAAACTTGTACCTTTCTAGAAATGTTAAGATTACTAGAAAGCATTTTTGCTCCAGTGGGTTATTTGTACTTGAATCTACTTTCGTATATCTTGTTGATTCTCTTGATTTCTAGCATGCTAGATTAGGATATGTTAATGTAGATTCTATAAAAAGACTAAAAGAGTGAATGTGATATCTATCTCTAACGAAGATAAATTTGACAAGTGTGAATATTGTGTGGAAGCAAAACATCGTAAGAAAACATTTAAGACTATTGAAAGAGTTTCTGAAAAGTTTAACCTTCTTCATAGTGATTTAGGAGACTTTAAATATTCATATAAGCAAAGGAGACAATAGATATTACATAACCTTTATTGATGACTTTTCTAGATATAGAAGCATACTTGTTAAGTCACAAAGATGAGGCTGAAAATATGCTTATGAAATTTAAAAATGAAGTTGAGAACCAACTAGATAAGAAAATTAAAAGATTGAGAACTGATACAAGAGGCAAGTATAGTATAAATTTATTGCATAAAATTTTTGAAGAAAATGACACAATTCATAAAGTTGTACCTCTTTATACCCTTCATTCTTAATAGCATTGCTAATAGAAAAAACAAGACACATAAATAAATAATGAATGTAATATTAATAAGTTTTAGATTGCCTAACAATAAGTGGGGAGAAGCAATTCTTTTGGCTTCTCATATATTAAATAAGATACCTGACAAAAAGATAAATAAAACTCTTTATGTACTATGGAAAGACTATGCACCTAACTTAGATTGCTTAAAGGTGTGGGGTGTTTGGCAAAGGTAGGGATTCTATAATTTAGGATGTAAAATTGAGTCTAAAACAAACGATTATGTATTTGTTGGTTTTGCACAAAATAGTGTTGCATACAGATTCTTGATAATTGACAATAGTTCCACTATTGAGTCTAAAGATACTGAATTTATTGAGTATGTTTTTTCTATGAAACAATATGCAAGTAATTATAGTTTTGAAAAGGTGGGTCAAGCAAGTCATTATTTGAGAAGAATACCGACTTTCTTAAAAGAAGTAAAAGACCACTAATTAAAAAAATTATTAGGTGAAGATTTCACTACCATATTTACAACGGAAATCCTAAGGCTTATAGAGATGCTATGAAATCCATAGAGACTAATTTTTGGAAACATCTATAAATAGTGAACTTGAATCTATTCTTAGTATCACACTCAGGAACTTGTAGACTTGCCTAGAGGTTATAAACCTATTGGTTGTAAATGTATTTTCAGGTAAAAACCAAAGGCTGATGGTACAATTGATAAGTTTAAGACAATACTAGTTGCCAAAAGCTTTACACAACAAGAACGATAGATTTCTTTGATACATACTTCCGAGTTACTAGACTAACAACCATTAAGGTGTCGATAGCTTTAGCTCTGTATATAAACTTGTTATACATCACATGGATGTTAAAAACAGCTCTCTTAAATGGAGATTTAGACACACAAAAATTTATGTTCATAAACCTGAAGATATGATACTTCAAGGACAATAACATAAATTATGTACTTTAGAAAGTCCTTTTATGTCCTTAAACAAGTATCTAAAAAATGGCATGAAACATTTGATAATGCTATGATCATGAATGGTTTTACTGTGAATCAAAGTGACCATTGTGTTTATATTAGGTTTGTAGATAATGATGGTGTCGCTGTGTGTTTGTATGTTGATGACATGTTGATCTTTGGTATTAATATGGATGTACTTAATAGTACTAATTCATTTATGTCCTTTGTCTTTTATATGAAAGACATTGAAAAATGATGTAATACTTGGACTTAAATTAATTTGAGAAATATGGGGTTATATGCTTTGTTAAGCTCATTATGTTGATAGAAAGTTTAACAACTTTGATGCCAATCCCGTAAGTACCCCATATGATCCTACTATTTGTTTAAAAAGGAACAGGAAAGATAGTATTTCTCAATGTGAGTATGATAAGATAATTGGTATTGTAATGTATATGATGAATTGCACTAGACCTAATATTACATATGTTGTAAATAGGCTTGCTATATATACTCATAATCTAAGTAATGAACATTGGTTTGCAATAAGCAGGACTTGTGTTCAGTGGATTTCCAGAGGTGTTAGAAGACTATTATGATGCTAATATGATGACTGATAATGATGAAATAAGCTCAACCAATGATTATATATTCACATTGGGTGATGTAGCTATTTCATAGAAATCTTCTTAATAAATAACGGCAAAGTCTAATATGGAATCTGGATTTATTACATTAAAATTAGCTAGTACAGAAGCTGAATGGTTAGACATTTACTTGTAGATATTCCTTTATGGCCTAAACATATACCTTATGTGTGTATGTATATATTGTGATTCACAAGCAGCAATCGCCTGAATGAAGACTGTCTAAATGAAGACTAATATCTATAATGGAAAGAGCAGGTAATATCTATTTGAGACACAATATTATGCGTGAGTTGATTACTTGAGGCGTAGTTAACTTGGAGTTTGTAAGATTTGAGTTTAACTTAGCAGACCTTTTAAGTAAATGACTGAATAAGAAGTTAGTCCAAGAAACATAGAGGGTGATTAGACTTATTCCACTCAACGAGAACTCTCTATGATGGCAGTCCAAATCTTATTAATAGAGAAACAAGTCATAGAAACAAGGTTCAATGGGTAAAAAAATGTCATAAAAGAGTTCTAATTAGCACTATTGAGCTTTCTTCGTTAAGGTATTGTCAAAGACAATGCTTGCATGTATTGAGGGGGAGATTTTAAGAATCTCTTAATGAAATTTGCAGCCATATTAAATGGTAACATGAGCAGTACACATTTGATGAAGTTCACCTATATAAGTGTGACAATTGTGCCATTTCCTATGATAGCATGGAATAAATCTCTAGAGCGCTTATGAAAACCTGTGACGAGTGCATAGCCAAATTAATAACTAGACGCAAGCTTGTTTGAAGTAGATATCGGTATGTCTTTGATTGGTCATGTAAGCACTAGATAAATATGATTATGTCATCTTATTTCTGTTTACATACATCCACCTAAATGACAATTGAAGATATAAGTCATCGTCCATTATGTATCAATATCTTTGTTTAGAACATGAGAGCTAATTATGATGACTTTTATACAAGAGCTTATATCAATTTAGATCATGAAGGATATTGTTAGAAGAAGGCACATAAAAGTGCTATCAAATGCGTTCCAAATCGATATAAAGTCAAGTTACAAGATTGAATGGAGTTGTCTTTGCTAAACCTTCAATTATGGTCTTTGGCTAAGCACGCATCGAACATTCAGGCTTAAAATTCAGGAAAATGTTGGTGAATTCTAGTGTGCACCGAACTTTGAAATCGAAGGTTGCCGAACGTTTCGCAAGTATACTTAACGTTCAACTTGCGACAAAATAGCATAATTATTGGTGCATTTTCATGATTCAGTGCATGGTTTCAACTTGAAACACCTCCATTCAAACTTGAACGGTAATTAACTATTAGTAGAAGTTGAATTTTGTAGAGATATCATAAATTAATTTTCATTAAAAGAGTCAAGATTTGCAAGTAGATAAGAAATATAAGAAGTAAACACACTTGTCGAAAACATATCTGCAGAATTTTCTCCCACCTCTCATGTTCTAAGCATTTCATATTCCAAATTCAATCTTCTTTCTAGTAGAGCCAAAAAAAGGAGAAACCGTTATATTCAGGAAAGCATTTACGTGTAGTCTATCTTGCTCAATGGTTAGACGCAAAATTGCTTTAAAGACAAACAACGTTTTGTTACGTCTCAGTTATCATTAGCTTCGTATTTCTTGTTTGTATTCTATTTGGTTTTCATATGGTAGTCATATTTCCTAACATAGACTATTCTTAAGGTTTTGTGAGGATTCGAACTCGAATTTGAACATAGTAAAACTAATTTAAAAAGAGCTCGAATTTAATGAAATTTGCTTAAACTTGAATGCGTAATGCTTTCACAATCCAAAATCAAACTACAATGTAAAAAGCATGTGAGCAAAACGTTTACTTTTTGGCTCTAACACTGTTAAAAGCATTTGAGCAGGAAGCTTTCTTTTCCCTATAATAATGAGCATAATGTAATGTTATAACTCCTTCACAATCGAAATCCACTAAATATTGTTAAAAGCATTGCAGATCGTTTATTTTTGGAGCTAACATTGTTAAAAGCATGTGAACAAAATGCTTCTTTTTGGCTATGATCATAGTGAGCATTATGATCATAATGCAATGTTATACCCCTTTCACGTTTGTTCTTTTTGCTATAAAATAATATGAGGCAGTTGAGGCAAGGGGATTCGAATTTTAGATACTATGCCATACACCAACCTTGCTGCAGTTGAGGCAAGGGGATTTGCAGGAGGCCTTTGATGTCTTTGGAATGCTAACAATATCAAGCTATATGTCCTATCTTATACCGCTCAGGTTCTTAACCTTGTTATTTTTGATACAAATCGTATCCTTAGTGTATGCTTCCCCGGATGATAATCTACGAGAGCGACTCTATGAATACCTTGAGAGTATGGCCATACACATATCCGTACCATAGCTACTTATTGGTGACTTTAACATTGTTACTAAACAAGAAGATAAGAGAGGTGGTAAAGCGGTGGGGGGACGAGCTGTCAAACGGATGAATCATATGATTGCGGCATGTGATCTGATTGAGTATGCCTTTACGGGTCCTCGCTTCACTTGGACTAATGGACAGGAAGACCGACTATTTATTGATCAGCGCCTAGACCAAGCCTGGGCAAACCGGGAGTGGCATCTCAAATATGGATCTTCTTATCTGAGCCATTTAACCAGACTGTACTCGGACCATTGCCCAATTCTCTTAGACACTGACTCGGCACAAAACCAAATAAGTTCAAGAAAATCATTTAAATTTCAGGTATGCTGGATGATGCATAAAGAATTTGCTCCGTTTATGGCACAAGCATGGCAACCAGTTGATGGGGATCTTCATACTACTGTAACCAATTTCAAATCTCGGTTGGAGAACTGGAAGAAGAACATTTTTGGGAGCATCCGAGGTCGTCGTCAAAGATGTGGTGCTAGACTTGAAGGAATCCAACGTGTCCTTTCATATAGACCTTCGTCTTATTTAACACGACTGGAGAAAGAGCTAAGGAAGGAGTATGATGATATTCTAATACAAGAGGATATGTTCTGGCAACAAAAGAGCAACATGCAATGGCTCCTAGATAGCGAACGGAATAGTCGGTATTTCCACCTCTCTATGGCTATGAGAAGACACAAAAATATTGTGTCCCGTTTGAAGAATAATGCGGGCGACTGGGTGGATACCCTGAGTGCCGCCGAAACTGAAGTTTTGCAACACTTTACCCAGATTTTCTCGTCTGACAGTGATGGGGCAGTGGACAGTAATTCCATCTCCATTCCAACGCTGACACGAAATGACAGAAGATGGTTAAATAAACCAGTGAATGCCTCGGAGGTTGAGCAAGCGGTATTTCAAATGGGAGCCTATAAAGCGTCGGGACGGGATGGACTACCGCCAGTATTTTTCAGCAGAATTGGCACATCATTGGAAGAGAAGTGATAGTATTTGTCTTGACTGCTTTTGAGCGACAACACTACCCGGAGGTATGGTCCAATACTCTTATCTCGTTAATTCCCAAGAAACCATGTCCAGAAGAACCATCCCAATTCCGCCTCATTGCCCTGATAAATGTGATAGTGACAGTGATCACCAAAATAATTGCGAATAGATTGAAGTCAATTATCAAAAAGATCATATCGGATACCCAATGTGCATTTATCCCAGGGCATCAAGCTGCGGACAACATCATTATAGCCCAAGAACTAATGCATATTATGAAAACAAAGCAAGGAGCCAAAGGGTACATGGCGGTGAAAATCAATCTTGAGAAGGCATACGATAAGGTATCTTGGAGATTCCTGGAAGCAATCCTGAGGAAAGTAGGGTTCAGCATTGAGATGACGAGGTTGATCATGTATACCATTTCGTCCTCCAAACTGACAGTTTTATGGACTGGCAAATGCCTCCCCAGCTTCCGTCCGCAACGCGGTATACGTCAAGGTGATCCATTGGTCCCTTATCTTTTTCTATTATGTATGGAGGAATTGTCCCAGAAAATACAAAAAGCTGTTGACGAGGGAAACTGGAGACCGATTAGAACGTCCTCAAGAGGGCCCAGAATATCTCATCTTTTCTTTGCTGACGACCTCATTTTATTTGATGAGGCTACAACCCGGCAGGCAAATGTCATGACAAATTAGTTCGTCAATTCTGTCTAATATCTGGCCAAACAGTAAGCGTATCCAAATCTCAAGTCCTTATGTCGAAGAACATACCGGATTTCCTACCACAGACTTTTGTTCATATGGGATTGCACCGCACCTATGATTTTGGAATATACCTTGGTATGCCATTATTACATGAAGGTAGCGGCCGAAAATACTACAACTACATTCTTGATAAAGTACGAAGCAAACTTGGGGCCTGGAAAGCGCGAACATTATCACAAGCTGCACGGTACATTCTAATTCGGAGTGTCCTTTCACTTATACCGTCTTATGCCATGCAAACTGTTCGCCTCTCACTAGGGCTTCTAGCTGACATGGACAAATACATTTGACGTTTCTTTTGGGGTGAGACTACAAACAACAGAAACATACACTGGATTGCATGGGAAAAACTATGCCGAGAAAAATCCGAAGGGAGCTTAGGTATAAAAATGCTCATAGATATGAACATAGCAATGCTAGCCAAACTGGGATGGAAATTGTTGACTGAACCCCAATTACTTTGGGTCAAGGTACTACTAGGCCGGTATGGTAACCCCCTTGATGCTGGTTCCAAGTCAAAAATTTCTCCCACGTGGAGACATATTCAAAGCACCATACCCTTATTAAGAGCGGAACTTGAGACGTCGAACACTCGGAATGACCCACAGCTGCAGACGCCGAAATGGAAAGCAACGCCTTCTGGAAAGTTTATCGTTGCTATGTGCTTACTCCTTGCTTACTACCGGCCACTCCATCAATATCAATTCTCAGTGGGACCACATTTGGGCTATGAAGAGGCCGTGCAGATTAAATTTCTTATTGGTGATTGGCGGTTGCCACTTATGTGGAGCAGCAGATGAAACCATACTACATTCCTTACGAGATTGTGCATGGGTGCAGCGGATATGGAGATATTTGGTCAAACCGAAATTTGTGCAACAATTCAACCAGCAAATGGATCCTTTCCAATGGGTGATGGCTAATTTAGAAAACTCATGGGGATGGCCACACATGACTGAAGAATGGAGATACATCTTCCGTGAAACAGTGAGTACGATCTGGTACAGGCGGAACCAATATGCTCACGGGGGCACTGCCCATTTGCCCCATCCGAGTTCTGTATATGACGAGATCTTCCTTCGAGTTCGTCGCTTATTAATAGCTCGTTGCCTTTATAACACGTTGGATGTTGAGATGGTAGATATTATGTAGCGTCGAGAAGTCAGTGTACATATTTCCTTCCATGGTTTTTCATACAGTATAGTTCTGACATTTGAGATATCAATAAAGATCCCCATTTCGGCAAAAAATAATATGAGCATAATGTTGCTATATATGGACGAAAAAGGAAGAAAGAAAAAGGAAAATAAAAAGAAAACAAAAAAGCGTTGAAAATTTACTGATGTGCCTGGATAGATATCTGAGATGTTACGTCATGATATGACGCCACATATCTTTTATATGTTTGTCAAGAGACACGATTTTGAGACGACGAATTATTATTATATGAATAACGCGAGTAGGAAGTCGAAAACACTTTCAATATAAAACGGAAAAGGTATTAGATAAGCAATGACTTGAACAAAAGCCTTTTAGATAGGGTTTAGATTGCATGTACCAGCCGGTACAACTTGACACAATTTTCATTATGTGTCATCGGAAAACAACTTCTGTATTTTTAACATATAGGTATGGTTACGCATATATGAACTCCAATACTCTGCCATAAATAGAAACATCTAAGACAATAAGGTAATAATATTGTTTTTTTTAGTTAATTGTGATGTGTCATCGCCAGAGTCCATATTCTCTAGGGCTCATCATGTGTCCGGCAGGGGACCCATCCCTTTTCTATGGGCTTCAGTCTCACCCGCTAAACTATGTTTAGACAACAAATTTTTTTTTTTTTTTTTTTGAGAAATTTAGACAACAATTCGATGGGTACATAGTTGGATGTCAAGTGAATTTAACTATTTTACAAAATTTAATTGGAAAAATTGCTCCCTATCACACGTTATTTGTCCAAAATTTCTTTTAGCACAACGTTTTTCCCGTTATTGCTCCGCACGATAATATTTTTCAGTTATTTTCAAAAATGTAATTTTTCTTACCACCAAGATCTTGGTTAATCTTTTCCGACAATAGAATCTCTGTGATACTTTCTTACAATAGAGATCTCGGAAACTATATAGTGGGATCCAATTGGTAGAGTATTTGTGCTTAATTCCAAGAAAAATACATTTATTTTTTACCACTAAGATCTTAATTGTACTTTTAAAAATTTTTCCAGTGGTAGAATTTTGAAGGTCAAATCAATTGTTTCGATAATAACAACGATTATGCATGCATAGGTTTTTCTATTAGTCGGATTACAAGACATGTTGAAATGAGAATAATACCGCCTGATGTATGATGATCTTTTCCTTTACTAATCGGACTGAGAGAGTATTTTTATCGCATAATTTATACCAGCAAAGTTTTATCTTAAATTAATTTTACATGTGGACCAACTCTAATGTAGCTTACGAGTTGCTAACTTTACCTTCTATGAGATTGTTTACAAAATAAGTGAACACAAAATGGGGCCCTTTTCAAAAGTAAGGGAATTAGAACCGGCCCTAAATGCGGGCTTGTGTATCAGAGCTTCCAATTGGCCTTTTTGAGTTTACTTTGACGAGATCAATCTTGGCGAAAAGGTAAAAATGAGATCACATTTTAACCCAAAAAAATGAGATCACATGATAGTATATACTAAATGATGTTTTCTTAAAATATTAGAGTTCTAAAAAGTGTCTTCCAATTTTGAATAGAAAGAATATGCATATATATATATATATATATATATATATATATATATATATATATATATATATACGGCACAAAGAGTATGTAGATATACACATATATACATATACATATATGTGCGTATTTTATATATTGTTTTCCTTTTTTGTAGGGGTGCACCAGGCCGAGGCAGCAGTGCAACGCCCGGACGACACTCGAAGGCCCAAGGTAGCAAGCTACCAGACAGGCTCTCCCCTTAAAAAAATAGAGTTAATATCATGTGGACCGATGACCCACGTATCAGATATTAAACTGATAAGAACATATATATATATATAACTTTTTTTACTAGTTCTTGTTGTGTAGCCACGCTAGTGACTAGGTTCATAAAAAGTAATAACTAATTTTTCGCTATTTTGTCACAATATGTACTATTATACTGACATTAAAATCAACGGGATACAATAGGACAAAAGGAGAAAAAAAAAATACACTTAGTAGCGTAGTTTTTGTTTTTATTCTGAAGGATGCTTAGTTAAGTAGACGAAATTAGAAAGTCATAAATACAACCTAACTAGCTAAAACATATTACAGTCCAATATTTGGGCCATTTCCGGGCGACCGACTTTTGATTTAACAATAGTGAATTGATTTATCAGATTTTCATTGAAATAATACATTTTCAAATTGTTTTGTCGAATGTTTAATTTTAGTAGCTTATTGTCCCAAGAAGACTATCCACGTTATCAAGTCAAACCCAATAAACTTTCATCCAGTTTCTTTCTTCTTCTTTTTTCCCAAAAAGATTTGTGATTTTATTCAACTATCAAAAGGTGTACAACATATACAAGGGTCTCTCAACTAACTAGAGCTAACATCATTACTATACATATCCATAAAGTCTACAAAAGCCGCTCCAACAACTTTGCACGTCCTTGGATTGTTGGGTAAGAGATGAGCACAGTGATCGAATGCACAACAGAGACCTTTTAATAAAAAGTTTTGTCAGGTTGGTTGAAGAATTCTAAATGGATGCAAGGTATGCATGCATACATATACAAATACATACATATATAATCTTTGCGCTTGGGGCAATGACGCAGCTAGTGAGGTCTTAACCGAGGCGCGCCAATTGCTCGTTGAAAACTATTTCCAAACCCCCTCTTTGGCCTAGGTATCCCTTAGGCCACTGAGAATTTCTGGAAGGGCTCCTATCTTAGGTAAATACATACATATATATACGTGTGTGTACATATATGTATGCATATATGTACATATTTCTAGCCATTTTAATTAGTGGACAATATTTTAATTGTAAACCAAGTTTGTATTCTTTTTGGTGTGGGGGGGGGGGGGGGTTTGAGAAGTCTGGAAATGTTTGTGCAGATTGCTGAATTTACAATGAAGAGAGGATTTATGGAGACTAAGATTTCGGTGAGGTTGCTTGTGATGATTTTTTCCACAAGGCTGGGGACTTTGTTGCTATGTGGTTCTCTTTGCTTTGGTGAAAGTAGGCCATTTATCAACAAATTTTCCGACATTCCATTGGAGAAGAGAGAGAAGGTGATCCAGAGATGGTCTAGGCATAAGTGCTTGACTCCCATTAAGCTATACCAACCAGCCTCAATATCACAAGCAACCTCAATGTCGCATTTACATATTTTGAATTGCCAGGAAAATCCCATCAACTATAGGTGAGGTCATACAGCCTACTCATGTCCAAGATGTTTCTACACTACATGAAGATCATGAAGATAAACGTTTTTTATCATATAAAAACATCCTAAATACATCTAAAATACTTTAGAACATAATAACAACGTTTACAAGTAAATTTGGCAAAAAAAAAAGAAAAGATTCATGTAAAACACCACAGACGTAAATCCTTCCACTCCACCTGCTGCACGTATCTTTATGTAATTACGCTTCTTTGACCTTATCAGTTATACAGTATACTCACGACCGAGATTGTAGCGTCCTGCTCCCGAACCCTAGTACCGGGAACAGTGCGCCCGCCGTATCTCACTCAGGAGAATACAAAGCGTCGAGCCAATTTCCAACATGTCCGAAAAGACGTAGAAATTTTTCTCGCGGAAACGTAATACCATAACACTAATTCATATGAATAAAGGACAATCCTCCATAAAAACAATAAATATGTCACGACAATAAGTCAACACGCTAGCATCTAGAGTCTATCGTGCTAAACAAGGTGATGTTCGATGTGATCCCAATAAAACAAAGACGAACAGTCGCAGGGTCTTCTAGTATCCTAGGCGCGACCATCAGTCTGCCCACTCCACCGTATCAGCCCCGTCCTCAACAAAGACGTAGTCATAAGTCTCTTCCTGCTCACCTGGTGGGGGAGAAGTAGGGGTGAGTGACTGGGAAATCACTCAGTAGGCACCTGCCTCCAAGTAGTACAAGACGAGCATCCAAAAATGATATAACACATAGCACGTAAAACATGATATCACATAAACATATGAAAGAATGCGGAAAGTAATTCACTCCAGATAAAGAATGCGCAACATCGTGATGCGTGTCCTACTATGCATGTCACACGCAACAAAGTTATGTCACACAGAATGCCGATATCTCCACCGTGCAATGCATGAACCCAGGTCCTACTGAGTGGCTGCAGGTCGTACACCCCACAGTCACCATACTGAGTGTGCGTGGTCGTGCCACCGCACACCATCCTGAGTGTCGTGGCCCCGCCACCGTACACCATCATGAGCGCCCGTGACCCGTACGTCACGACCCGCCATCATGCAATGCACGTGCCATGAATGCAAACAACACAATCGTCTGAGGCCCCTGGCCCATCCTCACCATCCTCCGACACTCAAATCTAGGTTCATTTAATGATTGTCTGAGGCCCTTGTCCCATCCTCACCATCCT
This sequence comes from Eustoma russellianum, assembly GCA_036186865.1. Taxonomy (NCBI): domain Eukaryota; kingdom Viridiplantae; phylum Streptophyta; class Magnoliopsida; order Gentianales; family Gentianaceae; genus Eustoma; species Eustoma russellianum. The sequence continues at coordinate 15,177,041 of AP025056.1, forward strand.
CCGGCGCTCAATTTTAGGTTCATTTATTATCCGAGTAATGCTTTAATGTTGTTTGACGTTACACTTATTTTTCCATGGCTTGTATATATTTATGGTACATTTTCTATATTTTTATTCATTTTTCTCTAATTTATTTCTATTTATTACCCAATCATCCAATTTAAATGAATTATCACAATTAATGAACTTTAGTAAAAATAATTTAATCTCAGCATTTTATAATTTCTGGAATTTATATATAATTTTTCGATTTTATTTATATTTTTCCTATAATTATTACTATTTAAAATTAATTAAATAACCTTTCTAGAATTTCCAGAAATTTTAGGATCATATTATTATTATTATTATTATTATTTCGTTTAATTAGGCCAGCCAACTGGGCCCGGTCCGTTGGCCATTCGGTCCGGCCCGCGGTCGGCTCAGTAGATTATTTTATTTTATTTTATATATATTAAGTAAGTGAGTCAGACCTGCGCACAATCGGCCCGCTACACAGAAGTTTGATGAAAATAATTTAATTTCAGTATTTTATAATATCTGAAATTTATTTAAAGTTTTCTGATATTTACTTATATTTTTCCTATATTTAATACTATTTTTTTAATCAATTAAATAACATTAATAAAATAAACCCTAGAAATTCTTTTGATATCAAATTCATCCCTAACATCAAATTACATAGACGCAGAACACGCCGCATAGCCTTTGCGCATTCCACTGGCTCAAAAACAAAATTTAGACTATTTTAATTATCAAATTTTCCCCTAAAATCAACATGTTTTAATATTTTGATTATCAAATTTTTCCCTAAAATCAAAAATCCAATCCACGCAAAACCACAGAAATCACACGCATTCAACAGAAATCAATTACATTCCACAGTAATCAAAAACTCATGCTTTTCACAGATTAAGCAACATAGTGTAGATTTCAACAATTAAAAACAACAAAACACGTAATATATCACCAAAGCATGCTTGAATTTGTACCAATTGGAGGGGGAAAAGGAACCTACCTGGTTGCGAACAATTATCCGATTATACGATTACCAAATAGGTTGGAGCGGCATGATACCCCTTCTTCCTTCCCTTCTTCTTCTCTTTTTCTCTTCTCCTCTTTCTCCCTTCTGGCCGCTGTCCTCTCCTCCACACGGTTTTTTTTCCTTTCGATGCTTTAACTGTAACCCCACTTTTGCTATTTTAAAGCTGTCTTCACGAGATTTGGGGGAAATTAGTTTCCCCATTATGACCCTTTTTTTTTAAGAATTAATGCAACTTTATTCACCATCCATTTTGACTTTTGACTTTTTTTTTATAAAATTAATGCAACTTTATCCATTATCTTCAATTCACGTCTTCATCCACTCCTTTTCTTTTTCTTTTTTTTCTTGCGGCACCCCTCTTTTCTCTATATATATTTCATTTATCCTTTCTCTTTTTTTTTCCTACCATATATTCCTACCTTATACACACATACACATGTAACAATGATGTATAATTATAAAACCACTTGGACATAATTGTCACTACCATTAATTTAGTTTCGAAAGGGTCGCTACATCCAACGGCTACTTTAATTTTTACATTAATGTATAACGACTAGTTCGAAAATTTTTGGGATGTAACATCCTACCCACCTAACAAGAAGTTTCGTCCTCGAAACTTGTCGTGCCCTATGCGAAGAGGTAGGGATAGCGCTCGTGCAACTGATCCTCTGGCTCCCATGTCGCTTCGTTTTCCATATAATTGTTCCACTGCACCTTGACGTAGGGGATGATTCTCCTCCTCAGCTCTTGATCCTTGTGGTCTATAATCCGAAGAGGAGTCTTTTCATATGACGCGTCGGGTCTGTTCTTCAAAGTGATGCGTCCAGTACAAGATTAGGGTCGTACCTTCAGCCGAGAAACATGGAATACGCTTTGCACTGGGCCAGCACCGAAGGTAACGTCAGACGGTTAGCTAACGGACCCATCCTTTCGAGTATCTCACAAGGCCCCAACGTACCGCGATCTCAGCTTACTCTTCCGACCAAAACGTGCCACACTCTTAACAGGTGACACTTTCAGGTAAACCTTTTCTTCGACAGTAAACTCTAGGGGACGCCTCTTCGAACCTGCGCAGCTTTTACTTTTATCTTGAGCAATCTTAAGTCTTTCTTGAATCATCTTTATCTTTCCTTGGTCTGTTCAATCAGCTCTGGACCAGAGTCTGCATGCTCTCCAACTTCACCCCAATGGGTAGGGGATTTGCTCTTACGCCCATAGAGCGCCTCAGATGGCGTCATGCCGATGGAGCTATGATCAATGTTGTTGTAATAGAACTCAATCTATTTGATCATACCATCCCAGTTTCACTTGAAGTCAGCGGCGCAAGCCCTCAACATGTCCTCCAATGTATGTACCGTCTTCTCTGTCTGCTTATTCGGTCTAGAAATAAACTACGGTGCTCAACGTAGCTCCGCTCATTATACATATCAGCATATCCGAGTTTTAATATGTGTTGTCGTTTTAAAGGTTAAGTTGTTTGAACATGTTTCGTATGGACATATAGTATGTTGTGTATCCACATGTATGCCTGATGTATCATATGTAGCTCACGAACTCACAGTCGTTATCCGCAGCTTGTCACGTGTATTTATGTTTATGTTGTTTGTTAGTTGAGTTTTAAGGGGTACACCCGCTATGTGCGTTTATTTTAGTATTGGTTTATCGTGATCTCTCTTTTTGTACTTATGTTAGTCGCTAATAATATTTGTTAAGTGTACTCTATATTTTTCGTACTAGCTCATCTTATTGTTATATAAATATCGTTATATAAATTATGCTGAAGGGAATGCATAAATGCATAGATTTTACTGTAACGTACATATATATATATATATATATATATATATATATAATTTATTTGGGTGTTCTAGCATGATAATTAAATTTATTTAATTTGTTTTTTGTTATTAACTTATTTACAATTTAATCTATTACTATGTTGTCATGTAATATTATGTTGTCCAAACTCGTAATTAGTTTACTTTACTTCAGTTGTGTATGTTAATGATTTTTTTTTAAAAAAAATTGTAAATGTGTGCCTATATCGTAATCCATATCTGGTATAAAAGGTATTTGTGTTACTGTATTCCTTGTAATTGTGTTGTTTGTTGTCGTTATCTATTGCGATGTGTATTACTTGTTTCGTTGCATTAGTTATGTCGTGGTGTCCTTGATACAAATTGTGTGTATACTTGGGCATATTTACTTAGAATCATTTAATTACCTTTTCGTTTCGTGTATTCATTTGTATGTTTTCTTAGATCGACTTATTTACATTATATCATTATTGTTGTAACGAATTATGAGTAGTCATATGCTTCTTTAGTATTGTAAGAGATTGAGTTGTTTTTTTTGTATTACTCTATAGGTTCGCGACCCATGAAGTGTCTTAACAGTATCACCTTTATAAGTTCCTAAGTTGATTATTATTATTGTTTATTTTTTTTGTGGTCTTTTAGCAAATTTAAATTTTGACTTATCGTTTTTTTTCACTCCTCTTATGTTATTATCGTATTCTATATATATTATGGGCTTTTACCCCTATTACTTCGTATTTTATGCTTTTGCTTTGTATAAATACGTATAAGTGCATATACTTGTGTATGTGGATATATATATATGTATATATTTTGTTGACTTATGTTGCTGCATATTCATAGTTTATCATGTCATGTGATATCTCTTGTTTTTTTTTGTACCGTGCTATTTTTCTGTGAGTAGTTGTATTAGATTTTGTATGATAGATGTTCTAGTACGTGTTTGATATAAGGGAGTATGTTGTTAAAGCATGTTGTATTAATCAGTGTGTGATATATAGTTAATTAAGTAAAATTGTGTAGTATGGTCTTATGTTTAAGATTTTTTTTTTAACTTAGCGAAATTTCTGCTGATATCAACGGTCCACTCGACTTCGCCTTCTTTTACTTTCGTCTGCTTGGGGCACCATTATCGACGATTTTTTTCCACAAATTTCATATAGCAGGTGGTCGAACCCAGAAAATTCTATACTTCATCACTCTGGTCGGTCAGAACTACTCAGAGATAAGCTTAATCTTCTTCAGATCCACTAAGGTCCCCTCTTCTGAACTTACGTGACTTAAGAAAGCCACGCTTCCGCTACGCAACTCTGATCATTTATCTCTGACTGACGTCCTTTGTACTGATGCTGAGTCATTGACACCTGGTCGTCGTCGGTTGAACTCTGCTATGATGTCGCCAGCCTCCCCGACGTCCGTATCAATCATCACGTGGATCTGGACAGTGATCCTTGCTTCCTTTTATGCTGCTCCTGATTCTGTTATGATGATAACACCGACCTCTGCTTAGTGCCCTTTCTCATAAAACGTCATGGTTGTCGCACTCATACTTGCATAATTTTCCCTTACTCTGGCCCGAGTGTGGCATCCCTAGCGAGCACATGGTGGCGGCAGTGCCATGTACTCCTCCGCGATTGTACTTTCGTCGTGGCGGTCCTGTGATTATTAGCGGCCACGTTACATATCTTTTCCTCCTCCGGTGAAGGGTCTTTTAATCATCGAATTACGGACGTCCTGCATTTCCATATAATAGGACCTCTGATCCGATGTTGGCAGTGGTGGGGACCGCTGGTTCCACTGCTACTGCCGCTATTGCGCCAAAGTGGTGGCCATGGTGTCAGCCAATGCTTGAAGAATGCCCCCTCATTCTGGTGGTCGTTACCACAACCACTGTTGCCTCATTTGTCAGATTAATAACGACACAACGGTATTATTTATTTTTTTTTCCACGCAAATCTTGACAAGAATTTGGATTGAACGGGAGTGATCGATGGATTTGAACCTTTATGAGGCTCACGCGAAGGTTCTGGGGTACGACAATAATTAATAGAGAAAGCTCACCAACAGCACACATCTCCCTTAACCCGATCATAACTTAGGTCTACTTCATTCATTAGGGGTGTAATCGTTATTCCTAGGTAAAGATCATAGCTTATGTCTAAGTGATCTAGTTAATCCTGCGTTCCTGAGGCGGATCTGAAGCCTCGGCTCTGATACCACCTGTAGCGTCCTGCTCCCGAACCCTAGTACCGGGAACAGTGCGCCCGCCGTATCTCACTCAGGAGAATACAAAGCATCGAACCAATTTCCAACATGTCCGAAAAGACGTAGAAATTTTTCTCGCGGAAACGTAATACCATAACACTAATTCATATGAATAAAGGACAATCCTCCATAAAAACAATAAATATGTCACGACAATAAGTCAACACGCTAGCATCTAGAGTCTATCGTGTTAAACAAGGTGATGTCCGATGTGATCCCAATAAAACAAAGACGAACAGTCGCAGGGTCTTCTAGTATCCTAGGCGCGACCATCAGTCTGCCCACTCCACCGTATCAGCCCCGTCCTCAACAAAGACGTAGTCATAAGTCTCTTCCTGCTCACCTGGTGGGGGGAAAGTAGGGGTGAGTGACTGAGAAATCACTCAGTAGGCACCTGCCTCCAAGTAGTACAAGACGAGCATCCAAAAATGATATAACACATAGCACGTAAAACATGATATCACATAAACATATGAAAGAATGCGGAAAGTAATTCACTCCAGATAAAGAATGCGCAACATCGTGATGCGTGTCCTACTATGCATGTCACACGCAACAAAGTCATGTCACACAGAATGCCGATATCTCCACCGTGCAATGCATGAACCCGGGTCCTACTGAGTGGCTGCAGGTCGTACACCCCACAGTCACCATATGTTTAACTAAGAACAATAATAATTTGGATAATTCGTAAAAAAATCAAGTCATCAATGGAAGAGGAAAGAGAGGGATTCGATCCATCCATTTAGCAGCACCTTAGGATGGCATAGTCTTAAAATTGAAAAGAAAAGTGAAGGGCGAGGTTCAAACGAGGAAAGGCTTACGGTGGATACCTAGGCACCCAGAGACGAGGAAGGGCGTAGTAATCGACGAAATGCTTCGGGGAGTTGAGTGTCGTGGCCCCGCCACCGTACACCATCCTGAGCGCCCGTGACCCGTACGTCACGACCCGCCATCATACAATGCACGTGCCATGAATGCAAACGACACAATCGTCTGAGGCCCCTGGCCCATCCTCACCATCCTACGATACTCAAATCTAGGTTCATTTAATGATCGTCTGAGGCCCTTGGCCCATTCTCATCATCCTCCGGCGCTCAATTTTAGGTTCATTTATTATCCGAGTAATGCTTTGATGTTGTTTGACGTTACACTTATTTTTCCATGGCTTGTATATATTTATGGTACATTTTCTATATTTTTATTCATTTTTCTCTAATTTATTTCTATTTATTACCCAATCATCCAATTTAAATGAATTATCACAATTAATGAACTTTAGTAAAAATAATTTAATCTCAGCATTTTATAATTTCTGGAATTTATATATAATTTTCCGATTTTATTTACATTTTCCTATAATTATTACTATTTAAAATTAATTAAATAACCTTTCTAGAATTTCCAGAAATTTCAGGATTATATTATTATTATTATTTCGTTTAATTGGGCCAGCCAACTGGGCCCGGTCCACTGGCCATTCGGCCCGGCCCGCGGTCGGCTCAGTAGATTATTTTATTTTATTTTATATATATTAAGTAAGTGAGTCAGACCTGCGCACAATCGGCCCGCTACACAGAAGTTTGATGAAAATAATTTAATTTCAGTATTTTATAATATCTGAAATTTATTTAAAATTTTCTGATATTTACTTATATTTTTCCTATATTTAATACTATTTTTTTAATCAATTAAATAACATTAATAAAATAAACCCTAGAAATTCTTTTGATATCAAATTCATCCCTAACATCAAATTACATAGACGCAGAACACGCCGCATAGCCTTTGCGCATTCCACTGGCTCAAAAACAAAATTTAGACTATTTTAATTATCAAATTTTCCCCTAAAATCAACATGTTTTAATATTTTGATTATCAAATTTTTCCCTAAAATCAAAAATCCAATCCACGCAAAACCACAGAAATCACACGCATTCAACAGAAATCAATTACATTCCACAGTAATCAAAAACTCATGCTTTTCACAGATTAAGCAACATAGTGTAGATTTCAACAATTAAAAACAACAAAACACGTAATATATCACCAAAGCATGCTTGAATTTGTACCAATTGGAGGGGGAAAAGGAACCTACCTGGTTGCGAACAATTATCCGATTATACGATTACCAAATAGGTTGGAGCGGCATGATACCCCTTCTTCCTTCCCTTCTTCTTCTCTTTCTCTCTTCTCCTCTTTCTCCCTTCTGGCCGCTGTCCTCTCCTCCACACGGTTTTTTTTCCTTTCGATGCTTTAACCGTAACCCCACTTTTGCTATTTTAAAGCTATCTTCACGAGATTTGGGGGAAATTAGTTTCCCCATTATGACCCTTTTTTTTAAGAATTAATGCAACTTTATTCACCATCCATTTTGACTTTTGACTTTTTTTTTTATAAAATTAATGCAACTTTATCCATTATCTTCAATTCACGTTTTCATCCACTCCTTTTCTTTTTCTTTTTTTTTCTTGCGGCACCCCTCTTTTCTCTATATATATTTCATTTATCCTTTCTCTTTTTTTTTCCTACCATATATTCCTACCTTATACACACATACACATGTAACAATGATGTATAATTATAAAACCACTTGGAAATAATTGTCACTACCATTAATTTAGTTTCGAAAGGGTCGCTACACCCAACGGCTACTTTAATTTTTACATTAATGTATAACGACTAGTTCGAAAATTTTTGGGATGTAACAGAGATGTTTCTAGACTAAATGAAGATCATGAAGATAATTCATGATACACGGATTGTGCACGAAGATTGGATCTTCCTTTAACTCAACACAACCTTCCCAATCAACTTGTATGTAAAGCATAGTAGAATTAAACCCACCTTGTTGAAGCTGGGCAGATTTGGTCGTCTAGTGTTAGTGAGTCCCCCACAAATGAGTTTAAATGTTTCTAAGCAAGCATTAACCCTCTTAGACATTGTCCCCTCAAAAGTATAAGGAAAATACATCCAAGATAGCTCAAGTCTTAAATGGAACCTAGCCTAGGTTCAAGGATAAACAAGAACACAATGGTTCAAAAGCCTATGGCTGAATCTGTTTTCATAAAAATCTGAATTTTACAATGGTCTAACTCTACTATTTATAAGTCTAACCTACATAAACTATCACATAATGACCTACATACTAACCAATAAAAACAATGGCAAATGTAGAAGCAAAGTAGGTCTAAGAAAGAATATTCAGCGGTTGTTAGCAGATTTGTGTAGCTGAGAAGAGCTTCTTTTTGCAAGTTGGCTTGAGCCCTTCTTCACCAGTCAAATACCTTTCTTAAGAAGTCTTCTAATAGTCATTGTAAGCAGCTTGGGCTTCCTGCCTTTGATTAGCTGAGTTTGAGGATGATTTGGCAAGTGGTGCAAGTTGTGTGTTCCAAACGACATTGCGTTAGTTGAGTTGCTTCTATTCCGATTTAGCCAATCTTATCTTCATTAAAGTTGTAGATAATTAAAAGAACTTTAATTTTGACTTTTGAATCATCTGATGCGGAGCTGGGAAGAAGGAGATATGACGTGTTTTGAGTTGCAGCTGCTTCTGAGTGTGGTCCTTCAAGTAGGCAACTGATTCAGCAATTTCATCTTCTTTGCGTAGATGTGCAGAACACCAAAGTTGTATCTTAGTCTCTTATCTTGAAGCTCCAACTGGAACCAAAGGAATTCAAGTTGTGGTTGATGAAATATGGACGAAATACAAACACTGTGTCATCGTGGTCTGGTCCATCTATTTCAGCTTTGTGTTTGCTTCATGCCATGGCCTCATTCTTGCTTCCATTGACCTACAATAAGCTTATACAAGCACCAAGAAACCTGTACATGTCCTAATATATGCTAGACCCAATTAGACATAGACTTATGTAAGCAAAAGTAAGACAACTCTTAAAATCTTATACAAGTACTGTATGCTCTAAAGACTTAACGCTACATTGTGACTTGTATAATGATGATGCGTCATAGTAGTGCATCAATGCATATCAGGCCAAACAGCTAACAGAGGAGGTAGAATTTGCTCATTATTCAGATTCTGAAACTGATTCTAAATGGCAAACTGAAAGCTATGGTCAAGATGCTCGGAAGAAAACAGCAAATGAAATTCAAAAGAGATTATCAACTCATAAAATCATGCATACGGATGAAGACCTGCTAAACAAATTGAATCTTCCACCTGATGCTCCTAGCCAAGAGGGGTTTACCATGTTGGTCCCATGAAGGAAACAAAGACAAAGGAAGCCTCCTCCCAATCTCACTCACATGAAAACTCGCAGCTTGAGTAAAAAGGTGTCATTTGATTGCTCATCCATTCTAACAGAATGAATTGCATGACGTGGAATGTTAGGGGTCACAATGCAACAATCACCAGACTACAATATCTGGTATCTTATCACAAACTACATCTCCAGATCACCATATTGAACCAAAATAGGCAGACAGAAAGATGACTTCGTATAAACTTAATTTGGTATTTACTGATGCAGTATCCACATGTCAAGGAAAAGTTCGGGTATTGTGGAACAGTAATATTATTACTCTACTTGAAATACAACGTTTCTATTTTCAATAGAGTGAAGGACACATTCTTTCTTGACTTTTGAATATGATAGAATAAAGCAAAATGACTCGGTTGCGCCCTTATATTGTGAATTCTTATATTGTGAAGTAGCAGCTGATCGACACAGCTTGACGCAATTTTCATTATGTGTTATCGGGAAACAACCTCTGTGTGTTTCTAACACATGGTATGTTTGCATACATCTGACCTCTCATATTCTACCATAGAGAAGCATCTAAGACAATAAGGTAATGTTCTATCTATGAACACTCTGTTTTGGTATTCGGCAGTCTATGGGTTGCACACTATTAATGACTAGAAAGACACTATGGCCGGAATTGAAACATTTGTGTAGCTCTATTAAAGCTTCATGGTTGATTGGAGGAGACTTCAATACCTTTTTGGCGTTAGATGAACATAAAGGTTTCTCATCACCATCCTTGTCTTCTATAGATGATTTTTGGGACTTTGACAGCCCATGTGGCCTTCTTGAAATACCTTAAAAGGAACCAAAAACACTTGGGGGAGCACTTTGTTGCCTGCTGCTCATCTTTTATCACAACTGATAGAAACGAAAAATGGAGGCAGAAGAGAAAAGCGGGAGGAGGCGATGAGACTGAGATGAGAATTGTACAAACCATCTACATGTTTAAATAGACGAGGAGTACGTCTTCTCATGTCCCTTCGGATGATATTATTTTTATATATCCACCAAAACTTACACAATTGTACGAAATATATAGACTAAGTAGTAAACAAATATATTTAATAGTTAAAAAATTTTTACATAATCTTACCAAAACCTACATAATTTTTATCAAATATACACATAAAAGGACAGCGGTCATCATGTCTTTCGAGGACCACCGAATACCTTCCTAATAGGCTAATGGGAAAAAACCACATTCATTCATTAAATAGTGGCTACTAATTTAATCCAAAGAGCCAAAGTACGACTTCTAGAGGATGAAGACGTTTTAGGAAATCTGGATGCAGAAGAATCTTTCTCGTATAATAACAAAATGATATAGAACTCAGCCACCTGCAATCTATTGTAGATAAAAAAGTAAATCAGCTTTTTTTATGGCACAGTTGACTTATTTTGCATTTTATATAAGAACCGGAATATAATTTCTTCAAAATTATATAATTTCACGCAATAATGAGCTCACGTCGAGGTACTTATTTAAGGTTGGAAAATACTTTTTAATGAATTTTCCCCGTACGATACTTCAAGATCCCCGTTTTCCTGTATGTACCCAGATTTCGCTTGCGCATATATAGGCCACTAAACAGCCAAAATTACTTGTTTGTTTCGTTCATGTTAGGTATTGAAGAATTCTGCAGCTAACCTCAAAAGAAAAACATTCTTACCCTTAGATAATGCAATATCATCAGACTTAGGAATATAATATGAGTTATAAATTGAGTGTTTGAAAACTTATGTGAAAAGTTCATTCTAATATAATGGAGACAGTATTTATGATGCGTATAAGGTGGTTGCCATGTATGATCTGATTGAATCGCTGCTTGAAGGCCACTGAATCGATCCAAAATCAAACGTACATCTTTCATGTCATCAATTACATATGGTTGAACGTTCCTAAAGCAACCATCTTCAATTTTGTTCACTCTCCTTATCAACAATTGCATAAGCGAGTGGAAATATGTAGTCAGTCGCATTAACCCCAACAGAAATCAATAATTTCTCGTTATGCTTACCGTACAAATACATACCGTCAATTGATATCACAGGACGACAATGCTTTCAACCAATAATCAATGGTTTGTATGCCTAGAAAACTGCACAAAACACATCCGTATCAAGTGTTCAATTTTGAAAACCAATAATCAATGGTTTGAATGTCCAAAAAACTGCACCAAACACCTTCGTATCAACAGTGTTCAATTTTGGATCGTGTCTCCATCGGACAATGGTTCTTTCATGATGCTTCAACGACAGTCATATGACGAGGCAACTCACGAAAAGATAGGAGCCAATCATATGCAACATTGTCGTTTCTTTCTTTTTTCCATCAGTGCTTTCTTGTAGTTGATTTCTACATTCAAGCTCCCCTTTACATAATTTGGAATACCTTTTACATAATTTGGAATACCTTGTGCTCTAAAGTTTACATTCTGATTAATGTTGTTACGACCCGCACCCCCGTACCTTTAGAAAAAGAAAACAAAGAAAACTATAATGATAAAGATAGAGTGTACCGAATAAAATCGATTAAATCGTTGTGCGAGTTAAGCGGTATAGGTAAGGAATGTGGTACACACTAAGATAAATAAGTGAACCCTAGGTAACAAATAATTTATGTGGAATAACTAAGTGAATTGAAAATAGGACGCAACCTTTTTCCTACTTTAAATCGAAGAAAAGGAAAGTTAGTACATAGAAAAATGAGGTAGGCAAATTTGTCTAGTCTACCCTGTTATACCCCGTCCACTGAGGGTGCAAAAGAAAAAAAATAATAAAAAAAAAATAAAACAAAGATAAAAAAAATCAAAGAAACCTAATGTGACTAAGAAAGTGAATAAGATAGATTTTATTGAATTAAATACAAATCCTAATTACATTAGAATAAGGTTACCTAAATATCCTAGGATTCTACTTAAACCTAACCTATATCTATACATACACATAACACAAATTAAACCCCCATTTCCATCAAACGGTCAACCTCCTTATTTCTTCCGCCGTCCATTAATCTTCCAAATGTGCAAGCCTGCCGCCGATACGCCTTCCCCAGCAAGGGCAAGGCAGCGTTCCGTTACAAAAACATGCGCCAGAAATAAGAAAAGAAAAAGATTCAAGTTTTACTTTATACAAACGATGGCAGCCTTTATTCTTTTAAGAAATTCAATTTCTTCATTCTCAAATGGCAATCAACGGCAGCCTTTCTCCCAAATAGAAAACTTTCTGCCGCCAGCCCTAGGTGCAAAATCAAGTGATTTTAATTCGTTTTCATCCCGGTCCTTCGTATATCCCATATAATGAAGACACGAGGCAAGTATCTTTGCTATATTTGCTATGTTTTTATAAAGTTATTATGCTATTTTGGTATCAAATTGGATCATGCATTAGTATTTGTGATTTGCATAGATTGATGTATATACGTATATATTGGTTGTATATATGTACCGATTATGTGTATATATGTATGAAAGATGCATTAATCTTGTTGAAATATTTGTACATGGCCTCGGAATTTCCTCTTCAGAATGTTTCATATTCTTTGATAATCTTTAGCAAAATCTTGGTTTGAGCAGCATGATTTCCCAACATTAAAATCTATGTGGTTTGCTTTATTAGCAGCACGTGAATAGGCAATTGGAATTAGAGTTCTTGCCATGCATTTGTAGGCTGCCAGCATGAAGTATTTAAATATGTACAAATGCATAATTGGTACATGAAGTTGATTTATGTGAGTTGCAATTAGGTAGTTTGTGTGTATGTGATGTTGCTGTGTCTCTTTTTCTGATGCGCTGTAAGTGATTTTGGTGGGAGATCGGCTGAGGCTGTACAGAGGACATGTACGAATTTATATGAAGGCCTACATTAGTATATATGATGTTATGCGAATAATTTGATGATTTCCGGAATTTTGTACGATGAACTAACATGCATAAGTTGGTCAGAGATAACGTAATTTGATGAAACGTGATGGGAAACAATGAATTGAATCAAAAGAAAACAAATCAAGGCGGGTATTCTTACAAGTATATGTGTACGTGTATGGGCGCGGATATATATATATATATATATATATATATATATATATATATATATATATATATATATATATATATATATGAGTAAGGATACACCGTAACAAAATGGGGGTATACATGCAAGTATATATACACGTGTATGGGCGCGGGTATATATAGGAGCATGTGTGCGCCAGATTGTATGTGAAGCATTCATGGCACGTGCATCCCTTCGGGGCGAGTGACTCCACGTTACGGAGCGTGTGTTCGTTGACTCCACGTTACGGAGCGTGTGTTCGTTGACTCCACGTTACGGAGCGTGTGTTCGCTGACTCCACGTTACGGAGCGTGTGTTTGTTGACTCCACGTTACGGAGCGTGTGTTCGCTGACTCCACGTTACGGAGCGTGTGTTCGCTGACTCCACGTTACGGAGCGTGTGCGCTGACTCCACGTTACGGAGCGTGTGTTAGGACCCCGGGACATGCATTGCATGACATGGATAGGAAGAGCATAACGTTTGATATGATGTGATTGGATGTGTGACACGGTAGTGTGAAAAGACATGCATCATGAAGTTGCGCATTGCATTTGATTGGGTGAATGTGTGTTTGTCCTACGGTTCAGTTATTGGTGCTAGTTATGATTGTTGTTCTTTACGTGTTTATATGTTATTGTTTGCGTGACTGGTTAGAAAGGTGAGTAAAAAGGTAAACTCTATCTGTGAAGAGAAGCATGCTACTTTATATTCCGTTATTTATTTATTTGTTTACACTTGCTTCTCCGTGTATGATCCCGTAGTAAATATAGTCGGGCTACTTGTGGGCGATGTATGTCGCTCACCCCCCCTCCCCCTCCATCAATCAGTTTTGCAGGTAGACATGTGAATGAGCTAGGATATTGTGGATGATCGGAGATGGAGATTGCGAGACTGAAGATATTCGGATGAGACTTTCGAGGGCTTAGTGGAGGCGGTTACTTTGATATTCGAGGTTTATGTATTTTGGAGATTAGTGTTTATCTACATTTGACCAGTGTATCGATTTAGATTTCCTAGACATTTGTATTAATGATGATGATTATTTTATCGAGGGTTTTTAGTTTATGACTTCTGCTAACATCGATATACGTTATTTTGTTGACGTGCAATTGAATTGTATCGACGCCTTGTATTCTCCTTAGTGAGATACGGCGGGTGAGTCGTTCCGAGTACTAGGGCCCGGGACGGGTCGCTACAACCCACCCAAGGACACCCTTGGCCACCCATTACCATGCAAAGGTGGAAGATCATTTTATTTTTCTTCTTTCACCATCATTAGTCTTCTTACACCATTTTAAGAAATTGAGAAGTGTACAACCTCTATCCACTTTCTTCCAAAAAGACTTAATCATGTCATAAGTTTTCCACCTTTAACACACCATCATTTCCTTTCTTTACCCTCATTTGGCCGGCCACACAAGGAAGAAAAGAGTAGGAATGTTGTCTGACACCACTCCACGTTCATCCACTCATAAGACATGCAACTCTTATACCATGTCATATTCTTACATCTTCCACTTTCAAGAAACAATCATTTTCCTCTTCCACTCTCACATGGCCAACTCTTGCATGTAAGAAAGAAGAAAGAATATTGTCTTATCGCACTCAACCTTTCACCACTCCTCAGACATGCATTCTTCCACTATATCACATTCTTACAACTTCAAGGAAATATTATTTTCTTCCCCCTACCATTTGGCCCCCAACACATGCAAAAATGGGGAAATATTTTTGTTGTACAACACCCCACCTTCAACCAACCAAATGATACGCAAACCTTACAACCTTCATCATTTATTTCCTTCCCCCAACCAATCCATGATTAAGATTCCCACTTTCTCCCAAGCCTTAAGAATCCGGTCATTAGCAGAGTACGTCACTGAACCGTTCCGAGACCAAAGTATAAGGGTCCCAGGTCGGGAGGTTATAAGTGGTATCAGAGCCTAGGCTCTAGCTCCATGGCAGAAAACATAAAGTAAACAACATGATACTTATAACAACAACAACAACAATCATACTCAGTGTACCTCAATGACAGCAAAATCTATCGCTAGGGTCTGGAAAGGGTGAGAGGTAGACAAACAATACCTCCATCCCAAGGGGTAGATATTAGAATCTAAGTGATACTTAAGTATCACTTAAGTGATACTTAAGTAAGAGGCATACAAACAACATGATACTTAAGTGATGATATTAGAATCTAAGTGATGATTAGAATATAAGGAATGACCTTAGGCTGAGAGTAACATCCTTAGACTAAGCTAGCTAGAACGGTTTACAGGTAAACAGCCTAAAGAACCTTATCTTTACTTAGTAGATAAGTTACCTTGGAATCGTAAACAACAAAACTGTCCCTATAGGATATGGATAGATAACACTAATCAAAACTTTAAGTTGGAAAAGATATCGCATCATATATAACTGACCGCAGCAGCATCATGGAATACGATATTATTATGAAGTAGGCTCATGCCCCTACTTTTGACGGAAGTGTCAGAACATTGTTCAGGTCTAAGTAAGGATCGTAGTTACTAAGAAATGATTGTTACTAGAATGATGATTACTAAGAAATGATTTATTAGCATTATGATCAGTGGAGTAGTGAGGAATACTGTATAAGGAGTTTATAGTTATGATTAAGATGTTGAAGTTGGAATTATCAAAATAGGCCGAAGATATTTGCATTATTAGAGATATTGATCGATAGCGATAAGCGCACATTATTATATTAAAGATAGTGGAATGAGGAATTAGTACACATCTTTGGTTAAGTGTTGATCCCTAGGAATATCGAGTAACATGACTCGAATCGAGTAAGCTTGAATTGAAATAGAGTAAGCATGAACATATAGTGGTTGCCATACATGTGGGATTTAATTAGGTTAGAATTAGCGGTTGAAATAATCAAATAAAGAAGAACGGTAGATCAGAGTGGCGCAGCGGAAGCATGGGAATTAGAATGCCTGAGTCATTTAATATTTGGTGTATCCTGTTAGGATTGGGCATTCTAAGTTGAAGATTTTATCGAAGTAAACAAGCAAAAAGTAATTTTCAAAGGAAAAGAAAAGATACTATGTTCAAACCATTTTATAAAAAGGAAATTTTTACAATTATTGTGTTTCAATTGTTTTAAAGTGATTGACCCATAATATTTTTGAAAGAAAGTATATGCTACTATAGTTTTGTGTTTTCAAAAATAGAATGGATATTGTTACAAACAAATAAATCTATATTCCAAATTATAGCTATATAAGTTTCGATTTTAGAAAAACATGTTCAGACACATAATCAATATATTAGGTTATCGATAATACTCGTGACAAATACTAGGGAAGGACTAAGTAGAACTATACTAAATGGCTGACTATGACTTAATACACAAGTTTCGAGGACAAAACTTTTTGTAAGGAGAGAAGAATGTATCTTTAGGAAAAGAAAACAAAGGAAATTACAATGATAAAGATAGAGTGTACCGAATAAAATCGACTAAATCGTTGTGCCGCATTAAGCAGTATGGGTAAGGAATGTGGTACACACTAAAATAAATAAGTGAACCATAGATAACAAATAATTTATGTGGAATTACTAAATGAAATTGAAAATAGGACACAACTTTTTTCCTACTTCAAATAGAGGAAAAGAACAGTTAGGACATAGAAAACTGAGGTAGGCAAATTTGCCATATTCTACCCACCCAAAGGCATCCTTGGCCGCCAACTACCATGCAAAGGGTGGAAGATTATTTTATCTTTCTTCTTCCACCATCATTAGTCTTCTTACACCATTTTAAGAAATTAACAAGTGTACAACCTCTATCCCTTTTCTTCCAAAAAGACTTAATCATGTCATAAATTTTCCACCTTTAACACACCATCGTTTCCTTTCTTTACCCTCATTTAGCCGGTCATACAAGGAAGAAAAGAGTAGGAATGTTGTCTGACACCACTCCACATTCATCCACTCATAAGACATGCAACTCTTACACCATGTCATATTCTTACATCTTCCATTTTCAAGAAATAATCATTTCCCTCTTCCACTCTCACATGGCCAACTCTTGCATGTAAGAAAGAGGAAAGAATATTGGCTTACCACAGTCAACTTTCCACCACTCGTAAGACATGCATTATTCTACCATGTCACATTCTTACAACTTCAAGCAAATATCATTTTCTTCCCCTACCATTTGGCCGCCCAACACATGCCAAAATGGGGAAGTATTTTTGTCTTACAACACCTCATCTTCAACCAACCAAATGACATGCAAACCTTACAACCTTCCTTATTTATTTCCTTTCCCCAACCAAGCCATGATGAAGATTTCCACTTTCTCCCAATCATTACGGCCATTAGGAGGTTACAAAGGGGAGAAACTTCATTTTTTTTCATTTCATTCCAAATAATGAATCATTCTCTCTCTTCTCTCACCAATGAAAAAAATCAAAGTCCTTCAAGCCTTCCAAGGAACTTCAACCGTGGGCAACACAAGGAAAAGAGGAAGAATTTCTCTAAGTTTAGAAGAAGAAGAAATCAAACCTAGGAAACCTTATACTAACACTTAAAGGTAAGAATTTATAACCGCCCATCCTAGTCATTCCTCTTCCATTATCCTTCCGAATAGCTCAACATTTTCCCCTATTTTGGACACTAAGGCCGAGATTTCATAGGAGGAGAAATAAAGTTTTTCTAAGTTGAAGAAGGGAGTATAGCCTTAAGAATCTTCACAGGTTAGTTCTTTATTAAGAATTAGTGTTAGAGACTTCTAAATATTTTTGTTTCAAGATGTTTAAATCATCTTGTTATCTAGCCTATTAGGCTGTGTACACCCAAGAAGGAAGGAGAATAAATTTTTTCCATTTTAAGGCTTAAATCCAAGAAAAAGGCAAGTAATCCATCTAGTTTCTTCATGCATGTCGAAAATCCGTGTATCTATGTTCATATATAAACTTGGATCATTCATGAAATATGTTCAATGACTTTTCTAGTATGGATATGCAAAAGGTATGTTTGCATGCATGATATGTGATGTGTCTTATGTGATGTATGAATATGTGTATGTGTATGACTAAGATGAAATGGAAAAGAGTCTTGCATGTGAAAATGAAGATGAGTGATAGTCTCGTATGTTGTTGCATGTCACATGTAGTGAAAGAATAGGGATGCATATATCATATCATAGAAAGTCTACTAAAGACTCTATCTTTAAAGCATTTTCTTATTTTTTTCCATGATGATCGCCATATATGTGTTTCATGATGTTTTTGGATTTTATGCATGTGGATGGTCTTGATTTAGTATGTTTATGAGCCTCATATTAATGTCTACAATGCTTGACCACAAAAGTTTGTTTTTGATGATCATTATGCCTAAAATATGCATGTATACACTCGGTTTAGGGCTGTTTTTAGCCACCCTCTTGACCTTGATCATCCACCTTCATAATGAAGCATTATCTTGATGATCATGGCTTAAGAAAGTGTGTTTTCATGGTTTCCATTATCCCTTATGTTTGCATGTAATTTTCATCATAAGCATCATCATGATCATGGCTCTTGAAACCATATTATGATGAAAACTAACATGCATGTGGTTAAGTGAAATAAAATCATAAGTTTGATGCATGTTCTTGAAGCGAAATGCATAAGTAAGATATGATGCATGCCATATGTCATTATACCATGAATTCATGTTCAAGACCATTGTTTGTTAAGATGCTAAGTGGTACAATTATGATACATGTATGAAGAGTAATTTAAGTAGTGATTCATGTGTTGCATGGGTATAAGGCCATTCAGCCAAGCGTGTGTGTGTGTACACGTACCAACAAAGTGTTCATTTATCTATATAGATTTATATATATGAAAATATGTGCACTATGTATCATTTGACTTGCTAGTGGTTGATGTGACAAGTATGTAAATTAAGAAAATGATAATAGATGTTGAAGTCCAAAAGTGGGCTGTTTTTTGGACATTTGGCCGAGGCACATGATAAGGGTAAGAACGTTATTTTCCTAAGTTGATGACATGTATTATGTCAATAAGTGTTGGATACATGATGATGAAATTTTAGAATGTTTAAAACGACCCACAACCGATCCGACATGCATGAAAATGAACCAAAAGTTTTGAAACAAAATGTTTTATTGCATTGTACTTTTTAAAAGTTCTTAGGCGTGACGAACCATACCACAAGACGATTGATTTCAATGACTTATGTTATGTTATGTTATATGATGATATGTTATGTTATTGGTGCACCGTCTTGACATCGGGACCGAAGTAGTAGGTGTCAAGGGCATATTTTATCGTTATGGCCGTGAGTAACATCGTGTTTGGAACATCGAGCATTCATATTTGTACATGTGACTATATGGAGAATCATTCGGTATGTCGTGCGGTATCGTTATTACGTTATGGAAAGTTCTATAGCCATCATATGAAATGTCATGTTATGAATGTTATAGAAAAGTCAGGTTACGAATGTTTATGGATATGTCATGTTTTGAAGGTTTATGAAAATGTCATGTTTTGAAATGTTTACGAAATATGGACCATGTTATGAATTTTAAAGACCACGTGTCACAAAAGACACAAGCCATTGTTATGACACATCCATGGGCGTATGATATGATTAAGTCGATCAAAGTGGGACTTGTGCATAAAAGGATACTTGATATGAATATGAAGACTTGTGATCTTAGCATAAGGTATGTTCAGGGTCGGATTCATGTGGATCTAGATAGAAGAAAGTTGTTGACTTTACGCATTTTATATGAATGTGTTAAGTTTATGATTATATGTATGGCATGTCACTTTATTTGTGGACGGAGACATGTTATGTTTCTTATTTATGCTTGTATTATTTTATCACTCCATCTCCCATGTATGATCCACACGACGAACCTGGGTGGACTACTTACTGGGATATTCATTATCGCTCATACCTTATTTTTATCATCATGTAGAGGACGGAGAGTACGACTTGGACTTTATACAGGATGAGCCAAGAGTAGGCTACCCCTGATGATGATAGTGGGCTCTGATGATATCTTTTGTACTTGTTATTATATGTGAGCCATGTACTTATTATCTTTTGTATTGATGACACTTATGATTTTACGGATTTAGTATGACGTAATGTATGATGATGTATGTCGATTGTATTCGTTTATATTTATGTTGCTTTTGCTATACCGATCCATGTTTTATGTTGGCATGCATATGAATGGTATCGACGCCTTGTACTTCTCGTAGCAGAGTACGGCAGGTGAACCTTTCCGAGGCCAAAAAATAAGGGTCCCCGGTCCGAGGCGCTACAAATGTGTTCTCTAATCATTCTCACAACCATGTTTGAATTGACTTTCTTTTGATCCGCTGTGAAGTTTGCATTCATGCAGCTATGATGGTCGTGGAATATGCCAATCTCCTAGTACTATGCATTTGTCTTTAACTTGCTCGAAGATGCCATCGACAATGCTCTCCAGTTTGCACACCTAACATATCAAAATTTCGGCAAACTAGACACCACTTTGTAGAACCGGTTTTATTTCACAGACCATAATTGCACGACATGCTTCATCGTGTCTTTGGATTTGAACAACATATTCAACTCTAATTTATCTGGTCTACTCTCCTTCCATAGCCGCTCTCTAATCCCACCACCTCTATGAACTACTGTGTCTTCTTGTCGGCCACAATCTTCATGAAACAAAAGATTTCCATCAAGATGTGAGACTGTTGACTTATACTCTTCTGGTTCGTCTTCCTCCTCTTCAAGGTCCTATAAACACTCTTCTTCTTTATCATCGCCCTCCTCATTTTCTTCGTCATAGTCATTGTCAACATCATCGTCGTCGTCGTCGTTATATTCTACATCCACTGGAATTTCTACCAGCGTCTGTGACGAGCTGCACCCTTCTGTGTTGCTCTTAGTATTACTCTGATACGTCCCAATAATATCAATGTGATAGCATGTGTTACTGCCCACGTTTAACGGAATCATTGTGAGGATACCACGAACGCTCACATAAATCTTCACAGCTAGAATATTTACATAATGCATTGGGATTTCCAAGACAGACTCGAGATCTTCGTCATCAGAAATACAAGCAGCACTGTAAAAGTATTTGTCGGCAACTGCTGATGAAGGGAAATGACAAACCAGATCAATCGCGACCACATCTACATCTAATCCAAGCCTTGTTTTTGACTCGTTGGATAAAATCCGAGTCTCACATTTTATGCAAAACCCTCATCATTTGGTTGATTCATATCATAACCAACTTCATTGTGTTCTGATTGCAAAACTTTAACCTCTGAAATACAATAATACATGAACAATTAGAGATGGTGGGGATGACATTTTGGTTAGATTGGATAGGTTGTAAACAATTTTTTAGTAATAATAATATGAGGTGTTTGTTATACGTTCAAGAAGTTGACTTGGTTTTATAGGAAAATATGGGCGGCATATTGGTAGTTTTGTGAAAACCGCCGTTTGCTGGACGATTTTCACAGAAACGCCATACACAAAAATCCGCCAATTATCGAAACTAAGAATAACAAACGGCAGTTCTGTCCAAACCGGTTACCATTTCATAGTGTGGTTTTGAGAGAACCGCCACATATAATTTTGAGTTTATTTCTAAACATGTAATAAAAGTAGCTTTTCTTAATAAAACTAATATATTTTCCCCTTTCCCCCCATATATCACTCTTATCCGAGAAACCCTACCTTAAACCAAAACAAAGTCATCATTAAACACGCATAGTTTTAGAATCGAACGAGGTAAATTTTCTACGTTATAAAATGTAGAAACCTGTTAGAGATCTAGCAAATCAAAATATAAAAGCTCTCTTGAGATGTAAATGTGTGAAATGACTACAACTCTAACTTTCTAAAAAAACATTTAACGAAAACATTCTGCAAAGCTATATCAAATCGTTACGATGAAAACTTTATGGATCCTTCGCTATGAATGTTCCGTAAATATGCAAACACAAAACATGAGCCCATTAATATGAGTTGGTCCAAAAAGTTTGTACTTGTGCTATTTTTTTTTGAACTCGATATACTTGTGCTATTTAAAAAAGAGGTTTTGCATTCAAAACAATACTTGTTAATAAAACACCCAGGAATAGAAAGAACTTTTGTTTTTTTAGATTTGACGATTATCTGAAATAACTAGTGATATATGTTCTAATGTTGAAAATATCATACAAAATCATAAAGAATGCTCTCTCGGCCAAACTAGGATAAAGTTGAACCAAAAGACCTCGATTCTAGATAAATTCATGAGACATCTTTGCTTCGTACTCACACTTGCACAGGCCGATAGTATGAACAAGAAAGATTAACTAGGCAACAAAAGTGGAACATACCACGATGCCGGCCCGTTTTCATTTCGTGGAAATCACCGGTAAATTTGCTCGTCACATTTCCACAGTTAAAGTGCAAGAGCGTATTTAATTGTAATCGCAACGCATAATCAAATGTGTAATAAAAAAACTACTGATTAAAAATTAATAAATACTTTTTTATTAGCTGCTGAAAAATGGTCGATAAACATTTAAGCTACAAGTTACTTTAACTTGACTTATGTTATTTAATTAGCTGCTCGAATTTTGCTCAAATAGCCGCAGAAACAACCTCTTACACAAAGTGTATAGTAAGGTTACATACATCAGATCGTAAAGCAATCCGACCCCTTTCAGACCTTGCGTAAATATGAAAGTCTAATACACCGAAAATCTCAAAAATCTACTTTTGAACAAAAACAGCTCATAAGCTTATTAAATATCATTGTACCACTAGAGTGAAAGACAAAGACCATAATGACCCATACCAAGGACCCAGCAAATATTTAAAAAATTGAGAATAGGACAAAGATTGGGACATTTGTAGAGCAGCCCTTCATCTAAGCTCACTCCATCATCGCCTGGTCAGATGAATTATTAAATGGGGGTCCCACCTTTACTTAGTCTTCATCCTTATCCAACCTCACTCTATCCATTTCCACTCCTTTTTTGTTTGTGCCAGGTTGCCCATCCTTGCTGTCCACATTAGTGTTTTTAATTAGAGTACATGCTTATGTTATCAAAAAAATATTTCTTATTGTTACGTGTCTAGTTCAAAATCAACCCTAAACATGAAAAATCTTTTTTTAACTGTACAAGAAAAGACAATTTGTTATCTCCTTATTAAACTCTGAATAAAATCTGTTGGTAATGTCGAAGAATTTGTTGGATCTCAGTAAGTGAAGAATTCCTACATCTCACATGAATTTAAATTTAAGGATTTTATCTTTAGATACTATTTTCTTTTTTATAAACAAAATTCGAATTTCAGTTTCATATGAGAGAAATGCCTCTTAACTAACTCAACTATAGGTCTTTCCTCTTTAAACACAAATCTTAACTGCCAAACTAAAACCTCCTCAATTATGTTTAAAGTTAAAGATTTTTATGGTTGGATACAACTTAAAATTCTACACTTTACCCTTTAGAGTAATATAGTGAAGATTGATATTCTATCAACTTTTTCAAGTTTCTTTCATTTATAAGGAAAAAATTTCTTCAAGTTAAAATTGCATTCTTCAAAATTTTAGTTCAAGAAAGATTACTACTCATCATCATAATTACTTATTATTCAACATATACGAAGTTTTTGTTAGAAAAACAGAAATCAATCAACTGTAAGGGGAAAATATTTTCGTGCCTTCATCTTTCTTCGTCTCATTACGCACGGGTACACTAGCGATATGACCAACTTTATAGATTACATGCAAATTTAAATGGATGAACAAATAAATCCTGATAGTTATTTGATCCTCTGTTAGTCTAATGCTTGCTTGGAGTGTGCAAGAAAGGATTTTTTTTTTTAAATTTTTTCTCCTCAAATAACCTTGTTCGGTTTTCAAAAGCAGAATTCTTCATCCTTGGCCGTATGCTATTTGATTTGTAACAAGCAATATCATTCAACCTTGCAGCTTGTTCATGATCCAAGAACGAATTATCATCTTTGGATGTGTCTTCAAGTCTGAAAGATTCAAAACTATCACAATATTTGTTCAAGACGTTGATATAATCTAACATCAATCAATATGAACACAAGTTAAACTTGTAAAATGGCTCTTGGCCGAAATTTTAATCTGTTACTGAGGAGAACCTGACTAAATTTTGTGCATACAAGCTTTTAAATAGGCAAAACCTAAGCTATAAAGGAAAATAAATCAATCCCACTTAAACTAAAACTCCTCAAAACTTGTCTGAATTCCATGTGGTATTTCAGCCTTCTGGAATTCGAATCTGATGATGTTTTTCTTTTAAGAATTGTAGATAACATATAAGCAATACATAACACTCGAAATCCTCTCAATCTAATGTCTAACGCGTGAGATATGACCAAAAAGCTACCGAAAGGTCATCCTGTTCAAATCTTAAAAACTAAGGTTTTTCTACATTTGGAAAGTCCACTTAATACACTTCTAACTCGCGGTTTAAACACTTCAAAATATTCTACAGACTTCTAAAATGACTCTAAAACAAAATAGCCAAATAGTACAAGTAACATAGGCCGAAAACAAAGTCATGCAAGACCAATAACACGTGAAACTTTGCGAGCATATGAATGCATGTGACCAAGGCATGCTCTTTTTTTTTGTTAATAGACCTTGAAAATCATCATTTGAACACCATGGACGCACTTCCCGTCTCTTCAACCCGCTCCACATCATCTTCATGTGTTTTGGCTCCTTGAATCTGTGTTTTGACTTCTTGGATCTTATGATAGTCATTACTATTACATATGTTAATTATTTTTGTTTTACTAGTTTACAAATATCTAGTTATTATTCATTAATTATTGTCACGTGAAGGGGCACATAGTTTTGAGTGAGCTTGTGTACTGGCAATAGGAAAAAAAAATTTGCATTTAGGACAAAACTAATCTGGAAAAACCGTTCCAAGATAGAACTTTTCTTTATTTGCATTAAAATCGTTTTCGGGTACGAAAAACAAAATAAAAAAAGAAAGGAAATAACTATCTAGAGAGTAGGAGATATTTTAGCAACTTCTTCTATATAATGACTGCTAGCAATTGAGACCAACCCCAAGAGGGAAAAAAACAAATCAGTGAAGAAATCAAGATGGTTCTGATCGATAAACTGTGGGATGATGTGATCGCCGGACCTCAACCTGAACGCGGCCTTGGCAAGCTCCGCAAGCTCTCCACCCAACCCTTGAACGTCAAAACTGGTACTACTGTTCATCTTATTTATTTCATCTTTTTTTTTTAATATTTAATCTTTTCTTCTGCATGTTCTCAAGTATCTCAACGTTATTTTTGGAATAGGATAGATTTTGTAACTCAATTTTTTTCTTGATCCGTTGAAACAGAAGAGATCTTGTAACTCAACTTTTCTCATATCATATCATGTGTGTGAGAGTACATCTAGGAAAATAGAATAATTTGGTGAACCTTATATATAAAGGGCGTTTCAGCTGCACTTGTGCAGGATTTGGGAGGGTCGGATATCTTCCCAATATGATATGCCTTCATAGAAGAAGCTGTTTTTGTCGCTAGAACCTTTGTCGCTGGAACCTATGATTTCAAGTTCAAAAATCAGCAAAACATTAACAATTTAAACGGATCTGCAGTAGGAAGTAGTTTTGGATCGGAAATCAATAAATGTGTTGATATAGTAATAGTTATTTTAGTATGAAAGAGGAGATTTGTGAATGTCGTAAACGTAGATGTAGGAGAGGGAAGCAGCAGCAAATATCAAAGGTCACTGTCCATGCCACCTGGGACGCCGCCGACACCGGGGACGCCGTCGCCGTCGGCCAAGAAAGAGAACGTGTGGAGGAGCGTTTTTCATCCCGGGAGCAATATAGCTACTAAAGGGCTCGGTGGTGAGATGTTTGACAAGCCTCAGCCCAACTCCCCCACCGTCTATGACTGGTATATTTCACACTCCCTTTGTTTTTAAAAATAGTGTAAATTATGTCACGTTGAAAATTATGTCAATTATAACAATACATATGGTGTATTTTTTTTATTCTCTTTACTTATTATTATTATTATTATTATTATTATTATTATTATTATTATTATTATTTGGTAGACACACTTCACAAGTTATTATGGGTGATTCGTTAGACATGGCAGATGTATGGTCGGTAGGATTTCCAGAAAACTCGAGCGTTATACGTTGAAAACGAAAGATCTCTTCCTCCAAGTAATGGTATTTCTTTTTCCTAATCAGATCTGAACGTTAGGCATAATATGCATCTAAAAAGGAAAGAGAAAAAGAACGTTATGCATCATATGTTTTATGGATGATCTTCTGTCTAATATCTCTTACATTATACATCATATGAGATCGTGTGTATTAACTAATACATTAATTGTGTTCAAATTAAAATACGTGACACGATTTCATATGATGTGGTAAAACTTGGTATGATTGGATAGAATATATTATTCCATGTTTGGTTTATTAGTGAAAGGCTCTCCCAAAATGTCAACCAACTAAACTACTATTATGGAAGACGTGGCTTGGGAGCACAAATCTTTATTATCATATTATGTGAATTGATTCCATCTGATACATTTAGAGGTGTTAACGAACCGAACCGGGCCGAACCGAATATTTGGTTTTTGAATTCAGATTAGTTAGTTAAACGAACTGTTTAAAATTGGTTCGAGTTTGGATCGATAACACTATAACTGTTTAAACAAGTCAAACAGTTTGCGAATTGTTTGGATCATTTTAGTAAACGAACTTAAACCACTGTTTGTATTCAGCTTGTTTACAGACAATTACCGAACAAACACGAACCAAACTCGAACAGCTCGCGAACTGTTCGGTTCGTTTAACCGTCTACGTGTTCATTTGCCATTCCGCACCAAAAGGCGTATAACTATATCATGAACAGGTGTTTTGAGGCATAACATGCACACCGTATTGATTAGTGTTCTTTTTCAGGCTCTACAGCGGAGAAACCAGGAGCAAGCATCGTTGAAGGGAAGTCCCCCGGGGGGGGGGGGGGGAGGCAGGTGGGAGACTGGGAGAAGATGCATGTAGATAGTGTTCCCTTCGTTTTTGTTAAGGATGTTGCCTTGAATTTTAATCTTATGGAGATGATGATATCTGTGATGTCTAATTATATCACACTCTGTGGGTGTGAGTTCTATGTGTGTGTGTCATTAATAACCCTTTCAAGGTTTAGTGACTGCGCCTTTGTGTGTTATGTTGGCAAGTATCCTAAATAAATGAAATGTGCTTTCTTCTTTCTATTGTAGATTATTGTTTGTTGAGTTTGTGACTTCTTCAAACTCTCCTTTTCTTTTCCTTTTTGTTTTCGTGTGAGCACATCAGTATGTACCTTTTCTTTATTGTGCTTAAAGATATACTTTTGTTCTTTAAGATTTCTTTGTGTTTCTAAGATTACTTTGGGTAAAATTGTTCGATGATAAGCTAAAATTGCTTGAAGTCAGATTTGTTCGTTGATAAAAAATGAATTTAAGATCTATGTTTGAACATGACGTGGTCTAGAGTAGGGTGAGAATATGGTGATTCGAACCAAAACATAAATATTTCACACAATCTAAAACACATAAGAAAATATCTCACATGAATTTAAGTTTGATCTTTTTTTTTTAATTTTATTTCTCACAAAGTCTTAGATACAAAATGAAAAAAAAAAACCTATTATAGATGTATGTTGGAATATGAAATGTTTTGATTATGTAAAAAAAATGTTTTAAATAAGTTAAAAAGCAAAACAACACTTGGAATTTGAAGCAAAGATGAGAAAAAGACATTATGAGACATAGGTCTCTCACATAGATCGATCTATGCGATCTATCTATGCACACATCAGTCTCTCAAATGGAGACTTCGATCGATCTATGCTGAAGTTATTCAAGTTTGAAAAGTTTCTGTCCAACATCGATCTCTCAGACTGGGGACTTCGATCGATCGATATACTAGAAAAACCAGAAACTCTCTGGAAGACATCGATCACTTGGTTTGAAGGACATCGATCGATCGATGTCACATCAGTTTCTCATAGAGAGACTTCAATCGATCGATGTCAGGCAGATTTAAAACAGAAACTTTTTGGAAGACATCGATCTCTCAATCAAGGGGACATCGATCGATCGATGTCACATCAGTCTCTCCAGGGGAGACTTTGATCAATCGATGTCAAACAGGTTTAAAACTGGAAACTCTCTGGAGACACCGATCTCTCAAGGCAGACACTTCGATCGATCGATGTCCCCAAGAATTCAAATTTTTATGACCGTTGGAACAAAATCCAAGGGAGATCCATGGTGTTTTCTCTCTCCAATGTAGCTCAAATTTCTTGTGGATTTTTCTCTAACATTATACATGCTTCCTTGACTATTATATCCATGTGTAAGATATTCTTGGTTGGCTATTGAGGATCAAATCACTCCATAGGGTGGCTAAAGACTAATTGGACATTGTCTTGACAGTTGATGGAGTTAAAGACATGGTGGAGGCTCCAAAAACGTGGTGAACATCTCCTATAAATGTATGAAGCTCAGATGAGGCAAATACACACTTTTACCATCATCAAGCTTCATTCTTCATTGTTGTATATTTTCTCTCATATGTGTAAAAGTGTTTATAGCTTGTTAAGCCTTTCTTTGTTCTTCGTTTTTGTATATTGAGAGATAGTGAGTCTAACACAAGAGGAACCATAAATATTTGATCTCTTGCTTGTGTTTTAAACTAGTGAGAAAGTGTGATCCCTACTGTAGGACCTGTATAGCACCACTAGAAGGGGGTTAAATAGTGTGTGCGGAAAATTCAGTTTTTAAAACTTTTTGAACCAAAAACCTCACTTCTGAAAACAGTTTCTGTTTTTACATCCTGATTTGAAATAATTAAATCACCTAGTTACACACCTTCAAAAATTATGAAATTAGGTGTGAATGAACTCTCAGATGTTATAAGTATCTCATAAAAATTTCAGAATAAAACTCCACTCCTAACCCTTTGAAAATACGTTCTTGGTCAGATTGCGCGAATCTGCCAGAAACCGTGCTCCGAATTGAAAATTTTATTTCGATTAATTGGAGACTCCAAATGGTCTGAAAGTTTAATGACAACACCCCCAAGATATGTATTATAATGGGTTGAAACAGTTTTCAAAAATTCCTTTGGGAAGTATATCAATCACGTTGATGTTCTCAACATTTGCAACTCTGAAAATCAGATTGCACTAGTCTCAGAACTATTCAAGTTTGATTGACTTATACTTATCCAAATGAGTTGAAACTTGCGACAAATGAAAACTAGGAGATGTAGGTATGTTTCTGAAAAGTTTTGTAATTTTTGAAAAATGTTTACTATTTTTTCTGTCACAACGAAATTGATGTAAAATACTGGAAACTGAAAGTAAAGTGCTGAAAGTAAGAACACCAAGATTTGATACTGGTTCGATTTAAACAACCTACTCCAGTCTTCGAAGACACCTTCCTCGGTTATCACTAAACACCAAAAAAACCTTGAAACAAGTGTTATTGGAGTTATACACCAACTTACCCTTTTACAACAAATACAACCAAAACAACCAAACAAACCGATCACGAACACCACCACCAATCGAATGAAGGTTTGATCACACCTTGATCGACCTTTTACAAGAATGTATGAGTGTGGGTGGTGTAATCAAAGCCTATACAATATTTTGAATATATGAACAATAGGCTTGAGAGAGGAATAAGAAGAAAGAAAAGAAGAAGAAGAAAGTAGAAGACCCTTTTGCACTTGCGAGAATATGAGAGTTGTCTTCGCTTCACTTTGCACTACTTCTCTTCCTTTTAAACAGCATTGGTTGCCCCCTTTAGGTCATTCTACACTCTTGAGAACTCTCTTTAATGCCCTTGGAAAATTGCCTTGTGTAGATATGACACCATCTTGCTCACTTGGCACAATTTGTTTGGATGGATGACTTGGCTTTGCTTACTTGGCACTTGATGATTGGTCCAACTTGTCAATAGTTAGTGTGCTGTAAAATCTGAGAATAAATTGCAAAACATGTGCCAAAAAGAATTCAAAATGTTTCCAAATAATCATCATTCAATCCCTTCAATTTTGGGATGGCAATTAACCAGAAACTCTCTGGAAGACATCGATCACTTGGTTTGAAGGACATCAATCGATCGATGTCAGGCAGATTTAAAACAGAAACTTTTTGGAAGACATCGATCTCTCAATCAAGGGGACATCGATCGATCGATGTCACATCAGTCTCTCCAGGGGAGACTTTGATCGATCGATGTCAAACAGGTTTAAAACTGGAAACTCTCTGGAGACACCGATCTCTCAAGGCAGACACTTCGATCGATCGATGTCCCCAAGATTTCAAATTTTTATGACCGTTGGAACAAAATCCAAGGGAGATTCATGGTGTTTTCTCTCTCCAATGTAGCTTAAATTTCTTGTGGACTTTTCTCTAACATTACACATGCTTCCTTGACTATTATATCCATGTGTAAGATATTCTTGGTTGGCTATTGAGGATCAAATCACTCCATAGGGTGGCTAAAGACTAATTGGACATTGTCTTGACAGTTGATGGAGTTGAAGACATGGTGGAGGCTCCAAAAACGTGGTGAACATCTCCTATAAATGTATGAAGCTCAGATGAGGCAAATACATACTTTTACCATCATCAAGCTTCATTCTTCATTGTTATATATTTTCTCTCATATGTGTAAAAGTGTTTATAGCTTGTTAAGCCTTTCTTTGTTCTTCGTTTTTGTATATTGAGAGATAGTGAGTCTAACACAAGAGGAACCATAAATATTTGATCTCTTGCTTGTGTTTTAAACTAGTGAGAAAGTGTGATCCCTACTGTAGGACCTGTATAGCACCACTAGAAGGGGGTTAAATAGTGTGTGCGGAAAATTCAGTTTTTAAAACTTTTTGAACCAAAAACCTCACTTCTGAAAACAGTTTCTGTTTTTACATCCTGATTTGAAATAATTAAATCACCTAGTTACACACCTTCAAAAATTATGAAATTAGGTGTGAATGAACTCTCAGATGTTATAAGCATCTCGTAAAAATTTCAGAATAAAACTCCACTCCTAACCCTTTGAAAATACGTTCTTGGTCAGATTGCGCGAATCTGCCAGAAACCGTGCTCCGAATTGAAAATTTTATTTCGATTAATTGGAGACTCCAAATGGTCTGAAAGTTTAATGACAACACCCCCAAGATATGTATTATAATGGGTTGAAACAGTTTTCAAAAATTCCTTTGGGAAGTATATCAATCACGTTGATGTTCTCAACATTTGCAACTCTGAAAATCAGATTGCACTAGTCTCAGAACTATTCAAGTTTGATTGACTTATACTTATCCAAATGAGTTGAAACTTGCGACAAATGAAAACTAGGAGATGTAGGTATGTTTCTGAAAAGTTTTGTAATTTTTGAAAAATGTTTACTATTTGTTCTGTCACAACGAAATTGATGTAAAATACTAGAAACTGAAAGTAAAGTGCTGAAAGTAAGAACACCAAGATTTTATACTGGTTCGATTTAAACAACCTACTCCAGTCTTCGAAGACACCTTCCTCGGTTATCACTAAACACCAAAAAAACCTTGAAACAAGTGTTATTGGAGTTATACACCAACTTACCCTTTTACAACAAATACAACCAAAACAACCAAACAAACCAATCACGAACACCACCACCAATCGAATGAAGGTTTGATCACACCTTGATCGACCTTTTACAAGAATGTATGAGTGTGGGTGGTGTAATCAAAGCCTATACAATATTTTGAATATATGAACAATAGGCTTGAGAGAGGAAGAAGAAGAAAGAAAAGAAGAAGAAGAAAGTAGAAGACCCTTTTGCACTTGAGAGAATATAAGAGTTGTCTTCGCTTCACTTTGCACTACTTCTCTTCCTTTTAAACAGCATTGGTTGCCCCTTTTAGGTCATTCTACACTCTTGAGAACTCTCTTTAATGCCCTTGGAAAATTGCCTTGTGTAGATATGACACCATCTTGCTCACTTGGCACAATTTGTTTGGATGGATGACTTGGCTTTGCTTACTTGGCACTTGATGATTGGTCCAACTTGTCATTAGTTAGTGTGCTGTAAAATCTAAGAATAAATTGCAAAACATGTGCCAAAAAGAATTCAAAATGTTTCCAAATAATCATCATTCAATCCCTTCAATTTTGGGATGGCAATTAACCACAATAATCAGCCCAAAATCGGCCAGCACATGTTGAATTTTCAGCATGTGTTACATTTTCAAAATATTTGAATTGTTACCTTGTGTAGTTCCCTCTTTTATGTCACTAACCTTGTTGGACAAATTCTCCACCAATTAAGATACCAACTAAGCTCCACATAGGCTCCATTTACATGTAGTAGGCGTGTGACTACTTGTCCATGTGCTGAAATTTTACTTTAGTAAGTTTTGTCAAATAATGGACAATAATTACACATGTATGGTAAATTGTAATCAACCCTAATTTGAATATTCTAGTATACTTTAACATGTCTTGAATGTGTAAAAAGTGTCTAGATACATGTTACAACTCATGCCAAAAACGTTCCATGTGTTATGTTCGTAGAAAACTGTTGGACCGTGCACCTGCAATAAATACCACTAGAGGGGGGGGGGTGAATAGTAGTTAGCGGAAATCACACTACAACCATTTGTAAAAATCCCCTTTGAAAACAGAATCTGAGACCACCTCAGATTCAGAACCCGTTTTTGAAAAATTCAAAAATAATTGTACACAACTCAAAAATTATGAAACTTTCCAGAATTTAACTTCAATGTGTTAAAAAGACTCTGTCCAAAAATCAGAAAAAATAAGATCGTTTGACTTTTCAAACAAATAAAAAGCTTCAGATGGTCAATCTGGTTAGAATTGGACAGAATGTTGCTGATTTTAAAAAATGTGTTTCTCTTTGAATACTCAACCAAAAGATTGATCTTTATATCAAAACACTCCTTAGGATGTTTAGATAAAGTTTCCAAAAAGGCCATGACCTTAAACAATTCTTGATAAATACAGAATTTAAGTTTTCTCAAAGCTGGTCAGATTGCAGCAAGATTGGAGCAGTTATCTTGCAAAGACTGAAAGACTAACTTTCCCTTGCTCAAATCAAGTGATTCTTGTTGCAAATGAAAGCTAACAGTCTGAAGCATAACTCCACCAAAAAATCACGAATTTTGAAAATGTTTAGCTATTTTTTCAAAGCATGAGAAGTTGTGTGAAAACTGCAGTAAAAACAGGCAGAAAACAGAAATAAAGAAACAAGACAATAACACCGAGGATTTATCCTGGTTCGGTCAATGTGACCTAGTCCAGTCCCAAGGAACACCTTTCCTTGGATTTCACTATCAAATGAATCACCTTACAACAAGAACCAAGCTTGATCCTTGGGTTATACACCAACCCTACTCAAGACTTGGATGATCACCTTCTAAGCAACACTTAGTTGCAACACCTCTACAACCTATTGATATAACCTTATAAAAATGGCTAATCAATCCTAAAAATGAAGCTCAAGAGGCTTGTAGCTCAACAAAAAACAACAAGAATACCTTTGCTACAAAGAATGAAACAAGAACAACAAGAAAAAGATGATAGCTAGACAATTCAACAAATGCTTGTGAGCTTCTAGCGCGTTTCATCTTCTTCACCATTGCCTCTATTTACAGTGTGATTTGAGCCTTGAAGATAAGAATGCACATGTGTCACCATCTTTGTCATCAAGTCCAAGTGTCTTTACATCATTGGTTGGTCTTGTACACTTGGCAAAATAAGACAGCATAATTGGTCCTCCTTGGCAATGTCATGTTGTCCGAAAATTAGCTCCAAGAAATGACTTGGAATTACCTTGAAAATGTGAAGATAATATGGCCAAAATAACTCCATCATCTTCTCAACTTTTTGGCAAGATAATAGGCATGTGGGTTTTGACAACTTGAAAATAAAAATCAGCTCCAATTATCCATCAAGTAGCCGTTGGCTACTTCCTTTTTTAAAAAAAAACTTTGATTTTTGTTAATAAAATAAGAAAGGATAATGCCACCAAAATATCTCCAACTTCAAGCACAATAATAGGGCATGTGAGAGCTCCATTTGACTACAAAAAATTCTGCTGAAAAATGCCTTGTAGCCGTTGGCTACATTAGATTTTTTACAAGTTGGCAATTTTGCCAACTAGCTCCTTTTTGATTGGTCCACTTGTCTCCAACTCACAAAATGAATTACACATCATATTCAACTGTTGATACACGTTTGGAGACTGGCAAATATGTATATCAACTAAAATTTTTGAAGAAGAAATCACCAAATAATTGTTGACAAGATTATGTCAACGTGTAACACCGAAATTCTCAATATTTCTTCTTAAATGTCGTGATCATTTCTGCACCTTTAACACCTTTAAAAACTCTGAATAATGATGATAAATATGCTCTTATAACATATATAAGAGGGTCTTCAAGAAAAAAAAATAGAATGTGACATCTCAAATCGTCACATATCCAGCTATAGTCAATAATATCATCTTGTGAGAGAAAAAGATAAAGAATCACCATATCATCTTCAAATTAATAATAAATCAGCTCCAGAATGAAGATAATAATATGCTCAAGAGATTCCTTGAGTGAAAATACCGAAAATACCCTCAGGAGTGAAATGACCAAAATACCCCTGGTATATGAAAACTCCAGAAATGACCCGGATGGTCAGAAATAATCATGATATCACCTTTGTCATGATAAATAGTATGAGGATACATCCTTGAAATATTTCATCATGTGATGTTCCTACAAAACTCAAAATACCAATTTTGCCCCTTTTGGTAAGTTGTAGAAACTTCCAAGGCACGTTAGTCACAATACATTTAAAATCATCAAAATCACATAAGATACACATAATGAACATGTATAAATCATATACAAATGAAAAAAAAACTATTTTATCATATTTTAGAAAATTATTTCTACAAACCCTAGACATCGATCGATCGAAGTGCCTCAGCTTCAGAGATAGATGTCTCACATAAAGGTTCAGGTTTTGTCTCTGACCTACATTGATCGATCGATGTGTCTTAGGTTTAGAGATCGATGTCTCACCGTAAGGTCTCGAACTTTCACTGCCTTACATGGATCGATCGATGTGAGAGATCTATGTACATAGATCGATCGATGTGCACCTACCTGAGAGATCGATGTCAAATTTTTGAACTTTTTCAACTTTTAATCACATATAACATCATGTGTGACGTTTTTAAGTATTCACCACTTAAAATCATGTCTTTGAAAATTATCCAAACATATTTCTCAACAAAAACGGAATTTTTCGACTTTCGTCGATTATGCAATTTTTCTCTGATTAAATTCAAACTTTTTGCGCATGTTATCTATATTATGTCACACCTAATATACATAAAATAAATTATATATTCAGCTCTAATGGCTGACTTAAAGAGGCGCCCATGTGCCTCAAAAACTTTGAATTTGAAATCTCCACAATTTACCTAAATTGTGGGTGATTTGTTTGTGCCAACGTGGAATAATTTCATGGATGATTTGAACATATGAGCCACTAAAGTTTTGGCTATTTTTAAAGTATATGGGCTGGCCATCTTTATATGGCAAGTGTGTGGCACGTTGGTGAAGTTTTCGGTGGTCACCCCGATACGACAATTTTCGGTTTATAACCTTGTAACATGTCGTTATAATTCTGTCATCACCATAAATTATATAATATGATATAAGACCTGAATATACTCATAAATATGAGGTGTATATAGTGGTGTGACGTTGACGTACGTTTGTAATATATGTAACGTGTCGGTAGTACGTCGGAATATATATGTATTGTGCCTTTTTTAAAAATCTGAATATATATATATATATATATATATATATATATATATATATATATATGTAGGCGTGTCTCTTGAAGGAATAAGGAGACTTTCCATTTTTCAATTTGTTGCCATCAAGCCTTCTCCAAAGATATCTCCATTTAATGAACTAGTTAGTTCATTAACTTAAGTACTTCACTTAATGAACTAGTTTATTTCATTAATGATGGCACCCTGAAAATAGTTTAAGGACAAGAAATGTTTTGTCATATGATGTAAGCTTTAATGCTTGATGGCTTGTTAGTACGACAACAATATATATAAAGCATATGAGGCATGTATATCACAAAAACGTGTCAAGCAATAAATTTTGTCATGCATTTCGTAAAATTTTACTATTACATCATGCATTTGTAAATCATTCAAACACTTTTTCTCAACACCTACTACTTCCTTTAACCCACTGTGAAAAAGTTTTTGAGAGAACTTTGTTCAAGTTGTGAGGTAGCAAGAAGTTCTTGCTTAGTGCTGAAGTTGTTGTAGTTACACAAAGGTGTTTTATGCAAGAAGTTGTTGTTGTGGTTGCTTACACTAAGTTGTTAGTGTAAGTATATCTGTAGTTGTTCTTATTAGCTTTAATAAGAAGAGTAGTTTGTTGAAAATTCACTTTGGCAACAAAGTGGTAGTGGAGTAGAATCATTTACAATTCGACCACTTTATATCCGGTATACTCATTCATTGTCTCTCATCTCCCATTCTTGCTTTGATTTTGAATTTTCCATTTGAGTTGAAGAAAGCCAAAAATCAGAAAAATTCCGCAAAATTACCCAACACTCTATTCACCCCCTCTAGAGTGTTTGTTACGGACCTAACAGTTGGTGTCTGAGCCTAACCTTGATTACTTGGCTAATCTTTACAAGTAGCAAGGTTAAAGATCATGACAATGACAACCTCTTCATCCTACACCTCAACTTCCAAGCCAAATGCACTATTCTCAGAGTCAAACACTACACCTATGTTTGATGTCCAAAATTATTCTTTGTGGAAAATTTTGAATGATCAATCATTTGAAAGGATGTGGATTTGATATATGGAGAGTTGTTGTCAAATGAATCGAAGTTCCTATGATTACCAACTCAAAAGAAGAATCAATGTTCAAAGATGAGGATGATTACACCGATGAAGAGAAGATAAAATTTGCCATTAATGGTAAAGCATTCAATATTCTTTCAAGTGCTCTAACCACCACCGAGCTCATAAGACTTCAAGGCCTTGAAACAAACCATGAAGCATGGAAAAGGCTAGAAATGATACACAAAGGGACTGAGCAAGTAAGAATGGACAAAAGACTAATGCTCATGAAGGAATATGAAATGTTCGGGATGAAGAGCGATAAAAAGATTGAGAAGACATTTGACTGATTCACTCGAACAGCGAATCAACTTTCCATGGTGGACAAGAAAATCTCAAATGAAGACCTTGTCTCAAAACTCCTCAACTCTTTGCCAAGAGAATAGACACCCAAAGTCACCGTCTTACCATTGATGAGCTACCCGGTAATCTTATTACTCATGAAATTCTTATTGATGAACAAAATAGGATGAACCCTATCAAGCCCATACAAGCATCACACAAAGGATTGGTAGTAGAGTCCGATGAATCAGATGAGGAAGTTGCTCTTCTAGTGAGAAAATTTAGAAGAATGGCCACAAGAAACAAGGTCAAAGCAAGGAAGTTTTTCAAGAGACCAGCTAAGGATAAAGAAGCAAGTGAAAATTGCTATAGGTGTGGTCGACCTGGTCACTTCATTGACGGTCGCCACGTCAAGGAGCCAGAAAAGCAAGAAAAGAAGGCCTTCCTTAAAAGAAAAAAGCCCTAAATACAGAGGTAACTATAGAGAAAAAGGGGTTTGAGTGATTACAAAATACACGATTTAAATAATGTCTAACAAAGAGAAATGCATGACTCGTTTTATGACTTAACACGTTTTGTATGAAACCTGCCTTATATAGTTCATATATATTGTCGCGTACTAACGAGCCATGAAGCTTTAAAGCTTATATCAAATGGTGAACATTTATTGTGTTTGAACTATTTTCAGGTGCCACCATTAATGAACTAAACTAGTTCACTAAGGGAGGTACTTAGTTAAATGAACTAAGAAGTTCATTAAATGGTGATATATTTAGAGAAGGCATAAAGGCAAAAAATTGAAGAATGGAAAGTCTTCTTCCCTCTCATTATAC
>AP025056.1:15215653-15226676 GCA_036186865.1 Eustoma russellianum
AGAGGAAGAAGCTACACAAGGTAACATTTCAAACTATGTCACATTTATGACACATGCTGAAAATTTCAGCATGTGTGCATTGAGGCTGGCCGAATTTTTGAGCTTAAATGTGCCATATTTACATCTTTGAATTATATGGATTGATTGGGAGATGAAATGACAATGTTTTAAAAATTTTATGGAAATAATGTGATGATATTTTTAATATGTTGGAATGAATATGGCCAATTTTTGTGACTCAAAATTAAGCATATTTGATTTTTTTTGTTCAAGGGAATAATCTATACATACATGGCAATAATTTGAACTTTTCTTGGATATCACACATACTGAAAATTTCAGCATGTGGAGAATAATGGTGGCCGAAATTTATGAGACTAAATGTGATAATTTGTCTTGCAAATTATGTAGAATTAATATGAGACTTATGACAACATTTTTATGGATAATTGGCACATGTTTTAAGTGATATTTTTCAGATTTATCTAGTCATCAAATGATGACAACTTTTATCCAATCAATGAGTGTCAAGTAAGCAAAGGCTTAATGCTCATCCAATGAGGAGTTGCCAAGTAAGCAAGTGAATGTCACAATGATGCAAGATATTCTTCCAAGGACTTAAGAGATAATTTTCAAGAGGAAGACATGGCATAGGTGGGCGGCACATATTGATAAAAAGAAAAGGAGAGCAAACAAAATACAAGACAAGTCTCACAAGTTTCCAAGATCAAAAACGTGCCTACTCCTTCTTTCTACACTTCTTTCTTTCTTCTCTCTTAAATCCTATTGTATTCATATTCATACATTTTGAATAGGCTTCATCTATACCACCATATATTCTACATTGTTGTAAAGTATTGATCAAGGTGTGATCAATCTTGCATCCGCTAGGTGGTGGTGTTCGTGATCGTTGTAATCACTTACAAGGTTTGTAAAGGGTTGGAGTTGGTGTGTAACTCCATCAACCCTGTGTGGTAAGGTGCTATTTGTGTTTTGTGATTAGTGATAACCGAGGAAGGTGTCCTCGAATACTGGAGTAGGTTGATTTAACCGAGCAGTATAAAATTCCTTGTGTTCTTTACTTTTCAGCACTTACTTTCAGTTTCCAGCACAGTGCATCATTTTTATCACGTTCTTAAAATAGTAAACGAACTTCAAAAATCTCAAAACTTTTAGGAAACATATCCACACGTCTTAAGGTTCATATGGCGCAAGTTCCAACCCTTTTGGACAATTATAAGTCATCCAAACGTCAAAAGGTCTGAGACTAGTGCAGTCTGATTTTCAGGCTTGCAAAGGTTGAGACTTTGAACATATTTGACTAACTTTCCAAAAGCATTTTTCAAAACAATTTCAACCCAATTAAATATACCTAATAAGGGGTTAGTCATTAAATGTTCAGAGCATTTGGAGTCACGGTTTAATTGGAATTAATTTTTCAATTCACACTACCGTTTCTGGCAGATTTGCGCAATTTGACCACCAATGATTTTTTAAGGGGTTAAAGGTTGAATTTTAATCTAAAATTTTTAGGAGATACTCAACACATCTGAGACCAAGATCTCTCCAAATTTCATAATTTTGAAGACCTGTAACCTAGTTTTCACAACGTTTCAAAAAAGGTCCTGAAAAGAAAAACTGTTTTCAGAAGTTGGGTTTTTGGTCTAAAGCAATTTTAAAAACCACATTTTCTGCACCCACTATTCAACCCCCCTTCTAGTGGTGCCTTGCAGATCCTATAAGTGGTATCAGAGCACAGGAACACTCACAACAAAAGGATCCAACGATCTAAGCGAGATGGCAACCACAAACTTCAAACCGGGCAAGAAGGTATGTACAGTCAAAGGCCTCCTCTCTTTGACGACGAGTCTTTTTTCAATGGAAGTTAAGAATGAAACTTTTCCTTATGGCTATTGATATTGATCTATGGTCCATTATAGAAGATGGTCCATTTGTTCCGTCAAAATTATCCACTGTAGATGGAGTCACACTAGAGGTTGTTAATCCTAAACAAGAGTATACTAGTGATGTAAAAAGAGACTGAGTATGAACACTAGAGCCATGCAATTACTTCTAAATGGGCTAAGTAAAACTGAATCTAGCTATGTGTCAAATTGCTCTGGTGCTCAAGAAATGTGGAGAATTCTTGAGATGAAATACAAAGGGACTAGTCAAGTAAAAGAGTCCAAAATTAACATGCTTATGTCCACACTTGAGTCATTTAAATTATTGACAAATGAGTCTATCGTTGATATGGATCTACGCTTGACTAACATTTACAATTTTCTCGAGTCTCTTGGCAAAGCCTTCTCTATGCAGGAAAAGTGTAGGATCTGCAAGGCACCACTAGAAGGGGGGTTGAATAGATGGTGCGGAAAATATGGTTTTTAAAATTTCTTTAAACCTAACCAATTCAAGTTCTGAAAACAGATTCTGTTTTCAGGACCAGTTTTAAAACGTTTTTAAAACTAGGTTAGAGGTCTCCAAAAATTATGAAATTTTGAGAGAACTTAGCCTCAGATGTTATAGGGTCCCTAAAAATTTCAAATCAAAATTCAACCTTTAACCCCTTCAAAAACCGTTGGCACTCAGATTGTGCAAATCTGCCAGAAACGGTAGATGGTTTTGAAAAATTAATTCCTATTTGTGTACGTCCAAATGATCTGAAAATTTGACCAATAACTCCTCACACACTATATTTAAATGGGTTGAAACAGTTTTAGAAAATTCTTTTGGGAAGTAGGTCAAATACAACCAAAGTCTCAACCTTTGCAAGTCTGAAATCAGACTGCACTAGTCTCAGAACTTTTGATGTTTGATGACTTATACTTGTCCAAAAGGGTTGAAACTTATGCCAAATTAACCCTAGAACGTGCAAGTATGTTTCTGGAAATTTTTATAATTTTTGGAAATCGTTTACTATTTTTACGATCGTGAACAAACGGATAAACAGTGCAGAAACTGAAAAGTAAATGCTGAAAGTAAATTGCACCAAGAATTTTATACTGGTTCGGTTATAAACAACCTACTCCAGTCTTCAAGGAACACCTTCCTTGGTTCACACTAATCACACACACGCAGTACACCTTACCGCAGGGTTGATAGAGTTACACCTAACTCCAACCCTTTACAAACCTTGTATGACAAGTACAATTTGCACGAACACCACCACCTCGCTAGAATGAAGATTGATCACACCTTGATCAATCTTTTACAAAGATGAATGAATGGTGGTTTATATGAAGCCTATTCAAGATTGAAAGAATATGAATACAATAGGCTTTACAAGAAAAGAGAAAGAAAGAGAGAATGTGGAAGAAGAAGAACTAGGCTTTTGATCACTTTGAATTTTGCAATGCTTGGCCTTATTTTGTTTGCTCTCCTCTTCTCTTTTTAATTGCAGCCGTCCCCTCCTAGGGTTTCTCCCCTCTTGAAAATTGTCTTTTAAGTCCTTGAGAGAGTGTAAGACATCATTGTGACAATGCCTTGCTTACTTGGCATCATTCTATTGGATCATCATTTAGTCGTCGCTTACTTGGCACCTCTTTATTGGCTCAATGTTGTCATCAAGATGACATGGAAAAAATCTGAGATTAACACTTTAAACATGTGCCAATATCAATCATAAAATCATACCATAAGTCAAATATTTCATCATA
Source organism: Eustoma russellianum (assembly GCA_036186865.1). NCBI lineage: Eukaryota > Viridiplantae > Streptophyta > Magnoliopsida > Gentianales > Gentianaceae > Eustoma > Eustoma russellianum. Next base: position 15,219,313 of record AP025056.1, read on the forward strand.
AATTGCAAGACAAGAAATCTCTCCTTTTCAAGCTCAAAAAATCGGCCAATAAGTGTCTTGCCATGCTGAATTTTTCAGCATGTGCATTATGGAGTAAAATCAGATTATTTACCATTTTCCTTTGAATTTTTATCATAAAAATGAATCAATCATATATGGTAAGTCTTGCTAACAATTGAAGAATGAACTTGGACACAATAAGAGTGTAAAATTCGGCCACCACAACCTTCACACATGCTGAAAAATTTCAGCATGTGTGATATGTAAAATATCACACTTAATTACCTTACATAATATTCAAATCATTTCCATAACATCTTCAATTAATCCTTTAATAAAAATTGACAAAATATGTTATCTTAGCCATGAAGAAATCGGCCAAGATGTGTGTAGCATGCTGAAATTTTCAGCATGTGACATAAGAGAGGTATATGTTGAATACTTACCTTTTGTAGCTTCTCTCTTTGATTCATCAACATTGTATGATTGATCCTTGACCAATCAATATGCCAACAAGGCTCCACATGTGCTCCATCTCAGCTGTAGTAACGTTGGAATGTGTATGTACATGTGCTGAAATTTATTTTTGCTAACTTTGTAAAATAGTGCACATTTAATAATACACCATGTAATATTCCAATCAGCCCTTAATTTAATTTTCTAGAACACTTTAAGATGTATATCATATGTAAAAAGTGTCTAGATACGTGTCACATGATGTTCAAGAAAAACGTTCCATGTTATGTGCGTAGAAAACCGAATTTTCGATATTTATCGATTACCCGATTTTTCTCTAATTTAATTCCAACTTTTGCACATGATATATATATTATGTTATACATAAATATATAATAATACTTTAAATCTCAGCACTTGGCTGATTTAAAGTGGTACCATAAACATGTGACAAAATTAAAATTGGAATCTTCACATTTTGGCCTAAATGTGGGGTGATTTGTGTGTGCCAACATGGAAAGTATTTTTGGCTGATATACATGTATATCACGAAATTTCATCAATTTTTGATGTATATGGGCTGGCCATTTATTTATGGCAAGTACGTGACACGTTGGCGAAGTTTCGGTATTCGCCCGATACGACAAATTTCGGTTTAGAACCTTTTATCGTGTCGTATTTAATTTGTCATCACCATATCTTATATCATATGATATAAGACCTGAATATACTCATAAATATGAGTTAAGTATAGTGGTGTGACGTTAACGTACGTACGTAAGATATATAACGTGTCGGTAGTACGTTGGAATACATGTGTACGTGCCTTTTTCAAAAAATCTGAAAATATATATATATTATGTATATGTGGCGTGTTTAATAAGATGGGGAGGAGGAGAGAACTTTCCTTCCTTGGCCTTGTTGCCTTTGTGCCTTTTCCAAATGAATCTTCCTTTAATGAACTACTTAGTTTATTAAACTAAGTACTTCACTTAATGAACTACTTTAGTTCATTAATGGTGGCACCTGAAAATAGTATAAACTCAACAAATGTTCGCCATATGATGTAAGCTTTAATGCTTCATGGCTCGTTAGTACGGCAACATAATATATAAGCTAAATAAGGCAAGTAATGGCAAGTTATCATCACACATGTACACTTATGCACGTTTATATCTTATGCTCGTTTTTGTGCACATTTAAATCATGCATTTGAAAATCACTCAAACCCCTTTTTCTCTACAATCTCCCCCTTTTGATGATTTTCAAAATAACTTATGCACATGATTTAAATCCTATCGCTCCCCCTTCAATTATGCATAAAAGTCTTTCTCTCTCCCCCTTAATTTATGCAATTAGTCTTTCTCTCTCCCCCTTAAATCATGCTTTTTCTCCCCCTTTATTTTGAAAAGTAAATCAAAAGATGCCTGAAAAAAATTATGCATTTCATATTACGTGCGTTCTTAAGGGTTATTTATTCAACCCTTTGAAAATGTCCCTTTTGGTACCCAAATTTGGGTGACCTTTCTAGGTCTTCCAAAAGGTGAGAAAGGTGATGAGAACGCAACATAATAAACTTTTGGTGCGACTGTATCTGGCCTTTGGCCAAGAACTCCTTTATACGCATTATATGTAGGACGTTTTGGATATGTCCTTGTGTTTGTATGCGTAGTGCTTGGATGGATTGAATGCCGTGTATGCATCACTCTTTTCTTTTCATATCTATATGGTACAACATTGTATTTCGCATGATATGATGAAGAAGTGGGGCGTGATGAGGGAATATGCAATTTTCGCGTCATCTTAGACGCCACTTGAGGCTTTGGGGTGTCTATTTTCTTAGACATAACAAACTTTGTTGGTTTGGTTGATACTTCATTTGTATCAACGTATCCCAACCCCGTTTTATCACTGTCATGCTTTTGTGATGATATAATGCGATGCAGCATGTTGGATCCTGTATCAAACTGTTTCACCTTTTTCTCTACATCGGCATTCCTTGATTTTAATTTTGAAATCTCGGATTTCAATTCAACGTTCTCGGATGTCAATGATGAAATTTCAGATTTTAATGCATTGATGATGCATGATGACTCTTCTTTAGAATCGTTTAATTGAGCGACAAGATTTTCGTTAGAAGATTCTAACAATTTCTTGTCTTCAATTAATCGTTTCTTTTCTTTTGCAAGAGTCTTTGAAAATTTATGCAATTCTAAATATTGACTAAATAAATCATCATATGAACATTCAGAATCGGAATCAGAGTCAGAAGATACCTCATTTGATGCTTTAGATGTAAAGCATACTTGTGCCTTGTGTTCTTCCGTATCATCAGTCTCAGAGTCGGATGTGTCACTCCAAGTGGAGGCTTTGAATGCTCTTCTCCTTTGCTTAGGTTCTGAGACGAGTCTATTCTTGTTCCGATCCTTGTCAGGGTATTTGTTTGTTTGTTTCTCTTTATTAGGGCAGTCATATGATAGATGTCCAAGTTTGCCGCATTCATAGCACTTTATTTCCTTATTTTTTTTTTTATGATCCTTAGATGAGGTAGACTTATGTTTAATCGATTTTCTCAATATTTTTCTTAATCTTTTAGCCATTGTGATTAAGTCCTCATCATCGGAATCTGTGTCACTATCATCTACGACGTATTCATTTGATTTAAATGCTATAGCCCTATCATTATTAGAAATGGACTCAGAATGTCTTAAAGAGAGTTTGTTTTCATATACCTTAAGTGATCCGATTAGTTCTTCCATTTTAATTGATTTGGTCTCTTTGCTTTCTTCTATGGCCGTTACTTTAGGGTCCCATTCAGAAGGAAGGCTTCGTAGAACTTTCTGCACCTTTTCCTGCGTAGTAAAAGCCTTACCAAGAGACTCAAGAGAGTTGTAGATGTTAGTCAAACGAAGATCCATATCTACAATAGACTCATTGGGCAATAATTTAAAAGACTCAAGTGTGGACATGAGCATGTTAATTTTGGACTCCTTTACTTGGCTAGTCCCTTCATGTTTCATTTCAAGAATATGCCACATCTCTTGAGCACTAGAACAATTTGACACGTAACTAGCCTCACTTTTACTCAGGCCATTTAATAATAGTTGCATGGCTTTAGCATTCATGCTAAGTTTCTTTTTATCATCACTTGTATATTCTTGTCTAGTTTTAACGACTTCTAATGTGACTCCGTCTACGGTGGATGACTTAGATGGAACAAAAGGACCATCTTCTATAATCGACCAAAGATCAATATCTATTGCCATAAAGAAAAGTTTCATTCTTACCTTCCATTGAACGAAAGACTCACCGTCAAACAGAGGAGGCCTTATGGTTGACATTCCTTCTTGCACGGTGCTATGACTAGTGGATGCCATCTCACTGAATCGTTGGATCCTTTGTAGTGAGTGTTCCTGCGCTCTGATACCAATTGTAGGATCTGCAAGGCACCACTAGAAGGGGGGGTTGAATAGATGGTGCGGAAAATATGGTTTTTAAAATTTCTTTAAACCTAACCAATTCAAGTTCTGAAAACAGATTCTGTTTTCAGGACCAGTTTTAAAACGTTTTTAAAACTAGGTTAGAGGTCTCCAAAAATTATGAAATTTTGAGAGAACTTAGCCTCAGATGTTATGAGGGTCCCCTAAAAATTTCAAATCAAAATTCAACCTTTAACCCCTTCAAAAACCGTTGGCACTCAGATTGTGCAAATCTGCCAGAAACGGTAGATGGTTTTGAAAAATTAATTCCTATTTGTGTGTACGTCCAAATGATCTGAAAATTTGACCAATAACTCCTCACACACTATATTTAAATGGGTTGAAACAGTTTTAGAAAATTCTTTTGGGAAGTAGGTCAAATACAACCAAAGTCTCAACCTTTGCAAGTCTGAAAATCAGACTGCACTAGTCTCAGAACTTTTGATGTTTGATGACTTATACTTGTCCAAAAGGGTTGAAACTTTGCCAAATTAACCCTAGAACGTGCAAGTATGTTTCTGGAAATTTTTATAATTTTTGGAAATCGTTTACTATTTTTACGAACGTGAACAAAACGGATAAACAGTGCAAAACTGAAAAGTAAATGCTGAAAGTAAATTGCACCAAAATTTTATACTGGTTCGGTTATAAACAACCTACTCCAGTCTTCAAGGAACACCTTCCTTGGTTCACACTAATCACACACACGCAGTACACCTTACCGCAGGGTTGATAGAGTTACACCTAACTCCAACCCTTTACAAACCTTGTATGACAAGTACAATTTGCACGAACACCACCACCTCGCTAGAATGAAGATTGATCACACCTTGATCAATCTTTTACAAAGATGAATGAATGGTGGTTTATATGAAGCCTATTCAAGATTGAAAGAATATGAATACAATAGGCTTTACAAGAAAAGAGAAAGAAAGAGAGAATGTGGAAGAAGAAGAACTAGGCTTTTGATCACTTTGAATTTTGCAATGCTTGGCCTTATTTTTTTGCTCTCCTCTTCTCTTTTTAATTGCAGCAGCCCCCCTCCTAGGGTTTCTCCCCTCTTGAAAATTGTCTTTTAAGTCCTTGAGAGAGTGTAAGACATCATTGTGACAATGCCTTGCTTACTTGGCATCATTCTATTGGATCATCATTTAGTCGTCGCTTACTTGGCACCTCTTTATTGGCTCAATGTTGTCATCAAGATGACATGGAAAAAATCTGAGATTAAACTTTAAACATGTGCCAATATCAATCATAAAATCATACCATAAGTCAAATATTTCATCATAAATTGCAAGACAAGAAATCTCTCCTTTTCAAGCTCAAAAATCGGCCAATAAGTGTCTTGCCATGCTGAATTTTTCAGCATGTGCATTATGGAGTAAAATCAGATTATTTACCATTTTCCTTTGAATTTTTGTCATAAAAATGAATCAATCATATATGGTAAGTCTTGCTAACAATTGAAGAATGAACTTGGACACAATAAGAGTGTAAAATTCGGCCACCACAACCTTCACACATGCTGAAAATTTCAGCATGTGTGATATGTAAAATATCACACTTAATTACCTTACATAATATTCAAATCATTTCCATAACATCTTCAATTAATCCTTTAATAAAAATTGACAAAATATGTTATCTTAGCCATGAAGAAATCGGCCAAGATGTGTGTAGCATGCTGAAATTTTCAGCATGTGACATAAGAGAGGTATATGTTGAATACTTACCTTTTGTAGCTTCTCTCTTTGATTCATCAACATTGTATGATTGATCCTTGACCAATCAATATGCCAACAAGGCTCCACATGTGCTCCATCTCAGCTGTAGTAACGTTGGAATGTGTATGTACATGTGCTGAAATTTATTTTTGCTAACTTTGTAAAATAGTGCATATTTAATAATACACACATGTAATATTCCAATCAGCCCTTAATTTAATTTTCTAGAACACTTTAAGATGTATATCATATGTAAAAAGTGTCTAGATACGTGTCACATGATGTTCAAGAAAAACGTTCCATGTTATGTGCGTAGAAAACCGAATTTTCGATATTTATCGATTACCCGATTTTTCTCTAATTTGAATTCCAACTTTTGCACATGATATATATATTATGTTATACTATATATATAATATATACTTTAAATCTCAGCACTTGGCTGATTTAAAGTGGTACCATAAACATGTGACAAAATTAAAATTGGAATCTTCACATTTTGGCCTAAATGTGGGGTGATTTGTGTGTGCCAACATGGAAAGTATTTTTGGCTGAATATATCATGTATATCACAAATTATCATCAATTTTTGATGTATATGGGCTGGCCATTTATTTATGGCAAGTACGTGACACGTTGGCGAAGTTTCGGTATTCGCCCGATACGACAAATTTCGGTTTAGAACCTTTTATCGTGTCGTATTTAATTTGTCATCACCATAACTTATATCATATGATATAAGACCTGAATATACTCATAAACATGAGTTAAGTATAGTGGTGTGACGTTAACGTACGTACGTAAGATATATAACGTGTCGGTAGTACGTTGGAATACATGTGTACGTGCCTTTTTCAAAAAATCTGAAAATATATATATATTATGTATATGTGGCGTGTTTAATAAGATGGGGAGGAGGAGGAACTTTCCTTCCTTGGCCTTGTTGCCTTTGTGCCTTTTCCAAATGAATCTTCCTTTAATGAACTACTTAGTTTATTAAACTAAGTACTTCACTTAATGAACTACTTTAGTTCATTAATGGTGGCACCTGAAAATAGTATAAACTCAACAAATGTTCGCCATATGATGTAAGCTTTAATTGCTTCATGGCTCGTTAGTACGGCAACATAATATATAAGCTAAATAAGGCAAGTAATGGCAAGTTATCATGCACACATGTACACTTATGCACGTTTATATCTTATGCTCGTTTTTGTGCACATTTAAATCATGCATTTGAAAATCACTCAAACCCCTTTTTCTCTACAAAAAGGTCCAAAAGGTATTACGAAGCTTACCATCCGAATGAGACCCTAAAGTGACGGCTATAAAGGAGAGCAAAGAAACCAAATCAATTAAAATGGAAGAACTAATCGGGTCACTTAAGGTATATGAGAACAAACTCACTATAAGGAAATTGGAATCATCATCAAAACAAGGTAAGACTATTGCCTTTAAATCAAATGAATACGTTTCTACTTTTTCCGATCACGTAGATGATAGTGATTCTGAATCAGATAACGATGACTTAATTCTATTGGCTAAAAAGGCTTGAGAAAATTCATGAGAAAGTCATTTAAGAACAAACCTAAGGCTACTTCCACTAAAAGAAATAAGAATAGAACAAATGATAAGGATGTTAAATGCTACGAATGCGATAAACTTGGACATATATCATATGACTGCGCTAATAAGGACAAGCAAA